>JAWWEU010000081.1:54492156-54558079 GCA_035583155.1 Acropternis orthonyx | reverse complement strand
GGGTAGAGTTATTGTTAGGTTTTCTTTATATTTGTACATATATGTGTTATAACTTTTGTGTAAATATATATATATATAAAAAGTTTCCAGTTTTGAGGGTTTTTTCCCCCTCACTCCTTTGCTGGGACTCTGCGTGGCTTTTGGGGGCTTGGCATTTTGCCAAGGTCAAAACCAAAACAAAATAATGTCTGTAACATAATTATTTCAAAGCCTATAGTATTTCTCTCCAATCCAAGAACGCAGTCTTGGATTAAATCCATCACTTGAGCAACACAAACCAAACGAACTCCCAGTAGGAGAAGTTCTGCTGTTATTGAGAGACCTACATGTCCAATGCAGGACCAAGCAGAAGGTATCCAAAGTACTGTGAGGACTAAAACCAACTGAGCTAATTTACTAACTTTAGAACTGTAATATAATAAATGCTTTCTCTAGGAGGAAAATTAATCACTTTGTTATAGAAAATATTAACAACTCTTTGGCAAATAACCCTATACACCATAAACACTTCGAATATAACAGCTAATATAGTTTTCTTTTCCATTGTATTTCCTGTATGTTGTCTGAGGAGTAAAGTGATAATAGCTCAGTTACAAATCCTAAATGTCAATTAATCAGATTCCTCATATATTCTAAGCACTGAACTTACCCAAAGAACATTCTCCCCCCACCCCAATTAGATGCAATACAAAAAGCTCTACCAAACTTTGTCTGGATTACCTAATTAGTCAATGGTAATCAGCCAGCTGGAAAATGAGAGTACAATACAGTCAGGGCATGACTGTATTTTTATCTGCTGGCTGTTTAGAATGGTCTGTTTGCATCTTAAAAGAGTGTCAACAGTGCTCAGCTTCAATTTGAAGCTACTCTAACCTGAATAGCTACAAGATTTCCTTAAATAGCCTACAGAACTAATACAAGCCTATATGTTTGCAACTATCTCATTTAAAACTGCTGTCCTTATTCTGGTGGTAAAGCAGATCCAATGCACAAGTTTTGATTTCCTAATTTCAGAACTTCCTATTAAAATACATGATAAAGAGACCCTGGGTATTTCCTGCTGGATAGATTTTACTGAGTATCTCAGAGAACACTTCTGTGTGGACTGGGGAAAGACACATGAAACTACCACAGCAGAGGCTGACCTTTACTGGCTGTATCAAAGACATCAGCATTAGACACAACCATCCTTTAGCATCCTGACACTTGATGTCAGTCCTGGGAACCAGGTAATGTCATGCCTTGCTTTGAAAATACAGGAGTAATGTAAACATTCAGCTAAGATTCAAGTTTTGAAAGACAGACACTGTCACATGGACACATACTTCCACTGTAGATACTAAGAGAAAATCAAATGCTATTGTTCTTTTACAATAGAAATATTTTAAGTTGTTGGCATCCATTTACCATTCAGCTGAACAGGCACACCAGTTCCATTTTACCCTGACTTTCAGAGTAAAATACTGGCTTTAGTGAAGGTGCCGAGCATTTTGCCACTGTGAAAAATGATATTTTAATTTCTGTGTTTCCTGTGAGATGAAAGAGAGGAGCATTTACTAGCCAAAAAGAAATTGAAGACAATCGCTGGTAAAAAAATTAGGAAAGCAGAGATAAACATGCCAAAAGCAAGAAAAAATTTTAAAGGTTCTTTTTTCCTTCCTAAGAGAGTAAACATATTTACTCTATTTTAAAGAAGAGCTTTTTCCTGTCATCATTTGTAGAAACACCTAGGTTAGCTTCTATATTAAGTCTCCGAATGGAAGAACAAGCTCTCCAGTGACAGGGTAAGTACGTACTGCATGTCTCCACATCACACTCACTGAAATGGGTATAACCAGGGGTTAACAGCAGCACCAATTTAATTTCAAGCAGAAGATGGCCTCTTTGGTCAGTCTTTCAGAAAAGAGCTAATTTGTTGATAAATTGCTCCTGTCACATACTTTAACGAGGTTGGTTGCCTGAAATAATAGAATGACCTTATTATTCTTTCAGAAATTTTACATTTAGAGACCAAAGGACAACGAATTCTAGATTTATAAACAAAATACTCAGATATGTGTTCATATAACTCTTAAAACTATAACATCTATCAAATCATTTTATGATTTATTGAAAAGACAACACATTTATACTAGAATTCTAAAATATTTTTAAAGCTTGTAAAGTTGCTTTCAAACAGACAGAAAATTTTGATGTAACCTGATATATTTTTATTGTGCATTTTTATTCCAACTTACAAATAGTTTTGAAAATTTTATCCAGTGTATTTTGCATTTTACTTCTCCCTCTCTCTTAACTTCTCATTTCAGAAAGGTCTCATCTTCGAATTAGACAGCATAGTATTCCATTTCTTTTGAATATTGGTGTCAACTATTGCATTACTCTTGAAGCAGAAATGTGGGGTACTGTCAAGAACTGCACTGCTGCTCCTTGCAGCCAGGAAGCCTTATCTAAGTCCTGGGCTCCTTATTCACGCTGCTCTACGAGAGCAATGTCACCTGTCAGTGGCTAAGTATAAAGCCCACTCTGTCCAGATGCAGGGAAGATTTCCATATAAATCTGAATCAGAAATAGCCATGAAGTCGTTGTTACACTCAAGAGTGAAATCACTGGTAATTTGAGATAAAAGAAAACTGGAAAGAACTGCACATTATCGTTCACCTTCTCTTTACGTGCAGCTGCTGGCAAACCCCCATGTTTGCAGTGCATGCTGTAAGCTCGGTGACAGGAGGTGACTGAAAACGTGTCCTCCCTGATATTATCATTTGTGACCACCATCAATATGACTTGCAGTTCAACCTTTGCAAGGCATATTAAATTAAAGCTAATAAATGTTTAATTCTCACAATTCACAGGTTAAAAGCTATGGGTCACACTCAGTGCTAACACAGCTGCCAGATGTTCTTTTCCATCACAAAGTGAAATGTGCAGTGTGACCCACACACAAACACCCCGAAACAAAGTCAGAAATGCTTCCACCCTGAAAGGGAATGGTCTGACTCAAAGGAGTTACAGCAAGGTATCTCTTAAAAGTCCTATCCATTAACTTTATGAGAGTGTAAGCCACCTGGTTGATGGAAACAATAAAATGAGGATTTTTCTATGACTGCTGAATGCCTCACACAATATTGCTTAATCAGAAGGTAAGGTTTTCACTGTCAATGTAGTGGCTTTGTCCAGGAAACCTCATGAACACTTCAGCTGTGTGCCTCACCAATAGACCTTACATGCAAGGGTTACTCAGCAGGAAGCCATACGGAAACCTTTTGAAAGGGAACATGTCCACGAAAGAAAATTCAGAGCCTGGAATTCCCAGTGCAACTGAAAGGCCCCAGGGCTGCTTTCAGGAGCTCATTCATCTCTTGTCTTCCTTGATGTCTGCCTGTGCAAGGCCACATGGCTTCTGCTGAACAGTCATTCCGTTTTATCTTTGCTCTCCTCTGTATAAGGATGGATTTCTCTCTGACACTATTGGTTACTGATGGGTTTAGCCTCAAAAATTCATAAATCTAAAAATCTGCCTATTGCCATACTATCAGAGTTTTAAGAGACAGCTATTGAATCACATTATTATTTCATGAGAAAAAGTTACAATTCTTCTCATATTACCTCTGCATAAAGTCAGGAGCAGTATTTTTTAAGATCAACTGCAATTTTCTTTCATCTTACTAAAGCAAATACATGCTATAATTAGTTTCTTCTTACTTGCATATTAGGTTCATAATACTATATTACAAAATTCCATACACATGTAAATTAGACCTAATTGGACTGGCTCATCAATCTGTTCCCCAATTACATAACAAAAATACATTAACTGAATGTGATTTATGTATAAGGTACTTGTGAATGTTTGTTATGGAATTCATAAAGCACTCATTTGCATCTTCTAATTAGCAGTTTATTAATCTTAAATGCATACAGAAATTAACAGCATTTTAATCTTCTAAAATGCAGCTTTTCTTTATCCTTTCATTAGCAACTATCAGTCTTAGTATGAGACAATTTTTAGTATCCTATGGATACAGATTACGAGTGCCTATGTACATATAAAAGCATGCACAGACACTTAGGAGCAATTTTGCCTTTCTTTCACCCTGAAGAATTGCCACAGGAGACAGTATGGCTCTGTGGAGTAAGACTTCAGGAAAAATAAATGATGAAATCTTTCCAAGTATTTTTTATATATATATACACTCTGCTAAGTGGTATCACATTTTAGAGCACCAGAGGTTCATTTTTCTTTCAGAATAGACTGATTACATGAAATAATTTTTTCTTTGCATCTTTAATTTCATGTCTGTAAAATGTACACAATATATTTAAATGGATAGGGAAGGCCAGTTTATTAAAAATCCTAAAACCCAAATACTAAATGGAGTATATACTGAATAACAGTGAAATTTTAAGCAACACTGAGAAAGAATTGTATTCCATTTTTTCTGGATCCCAGCTGAACACAAAGATAAAACCTCTGTTCAACCAAGTATCAGGCAGGTGCACTTCCTAATTTTCGTTGTAGTGACAGGTCATTGCTGACTGTGGGGCAGTGACTCACAACTTTGTAATTCTTCAGATTGCAACTTGCTTTTGGAAATACATTATTTTCTGTTCCATGTTTTGCATTAAAAGCTTAATGCTTGCAATCCTATTTCTTTCTCTATTTTAAACTCAACTGCAGACTAATAAACGATCTAATTTATTTATATATTGAGCTGTACCTCTTGCAATCTACACAAAACATATAGCAAGAAACTTATACATGTGCCTTTGGACAAGAGAGTAGGTTCTGTATTACTGTGTGATGGGGGTTCATGCATTGTACAGTCACGTAATACACCTGGGAAGGAAGACTAAGGTCATGGCAATGGCACTGACAACGTTACTTCATTCCTAAGGGTCTGTGAGGAATTGGATTCTTTAATTGCCTTCAAACACTGCTACTACAGGCACCTGAGCAGAGAACCCTCGGGGCAGGGGAGCGCAGGTACAGGCTGAGGGGAGGAGGTCACAGCCCACGGGGTGACTCTGGGGTGTGATGGCTCTGCCCCAGGAGCCAGGCTGGCCAGGGCAGCCTCTGCACACACAGCACCCCCAACCCCTCACCCTGCCCCTCCCCAAGCCTAAAGGGCTGTACAGAACCCATCACTGCCAGCCTCGCTAAAAGAGTACGGCTGTGTAAAAACAGCATCGCCCTCCACACACGGGGAAGGCATCGGTAGGGTTTCCGAGGGTGTATAAACACTTCATGTTTTGTGGGTTTCTTTCCCCCACCACACCCTGATCGACCATGATGCCAGTGACAACAACAACCAAGTGCATCAGAGACCTCGGTGGTGACTACAGACTCCTCTTTTGTCTCTCTTCCTTTCTCTCTTTTCCCTGACACATTTTCTTGGGTGATATCTTTATGATTTTATATTGCCATATTACTACAGATAATAACAACCAAACCAGCTACATACCTGTTTTTCCTTTGTAACCAAATTCTTCTAAAATAAATCCTATAAATATCTGTAAATATCAATCATCTACTATCAATTTACTTTAATTCACCCCAAGGGATTTATTGGCAAAAACCCCAAAAGTTCCTTCTGCCTTGGCAAGGTGGGCTGTAAGAGGGTCATTTCTGATGGAGCACCACAAGGACAAGGTAAAGCATTTAGTGTGCTTCAGGCAGGGCAGAAATAATCTGTTTTTCTCTGCTTATTTCTCAGTCTGAGGTGATGCTACTCATTCTGTGGTGACAGTGGACGCTGGACACTCCTCAGTCACAGGCACGGTGACACACACCCACAGCTCCTGGACTCTCTGCTTTTAGCCAGGTCTTGATCTTAGACAATTGCACACAGATCTCCTTCCATTGGTGGGACAGTGACCACAGTGACCAAGGAATGACAAGGGTGCCTTTAGACAGCGCTCTGTAAAGGAACCCTCATGGAATGATGCACATCCCTCTACTTCAAGGAAGCTGCAGATGAGCCCCTGTTGCCTCCCTCATTGAAAAAGCATATTCAAAGAATAAGTGGGTTTTTCTCAGCCATATTGCTCAAAATATTTCACAGAAATTAAGAATTAGTAATTGATGGGTATGAAAACAATAAAAAGAATTTAAAACCCAAGATGCTATTTTGTACGTGTCTTGTTCCAGGTATTTCAAACATATTGTCTTTGGGGTGGTAGGGAGAGAAGGAAGCTGTGTTTTCAAAAACTCTTCACCTTTTATCCTGGAAATTAGGTTCTTTTAAAGTGATACCTCAAAAATAAAGTTCCTAAAAATCACAAATTATTTTAACAAATATTTCTTGAAGCTTTAAATGATTGGAAGTTGAAACAGTCTCAGAAAAGAACCTTGGACTTTCAGCTCCCAGTCCAAAGTTAAGCTGAGAAATTCAGTGTGACACAGAATAAAATACAATACAACAAGAGAAGGAGACACTCTCCCTAAAATCAGAATGTCCTTTTATCAGTGTTTCAGAAAGAAATGTTCTATAAGAAGTAAAATTCATGTCATGCTGTATATAAAAAGAAAAAGTTCTAGTTCTGAGTTAAGATATTCTACTCAGTTTTATCCTTTCTTCCTTAAAATACATTGTGCTTCCATACGGGATATTCATTTGTGTGTATATATATATGCTTAGTGTTTACATTATAAATGCCTGAAAACCACAGAAACCTTACTTTACACATTGATTTGACACTTAAAGTTGAATGTGACTGGTTGAATTATTTACAGATAAATAAATACCAGCCAGCTGAGATGCAAATGGTGAAAATGGTACTGAGTTTTAGACTAAAGGATATTTTCAACATGAGTATGAATAACAAATTGAACTTGTGATCTAAGTCCAGCTGTCCTTACCAAACAATGAGTGTATAAATGGTAATCCATGTTAATACATCCTATTGACTACAATTGGCTAAGTTTCATGCAGATATGATTAACTACATTTGTCTGGTGTATGCACAGAATAAAATTCTGTCCATTTTACCTCCTCTGCATTTGTATTCTATTGCCTGAGCAACATATCAAAATAGCATTTTCTAATGCCATTTTAGTTTGACTAAGTGCTTTTCTTGTCTATTGTTTGGAATTGTGATATGCAATAAAATGATAATGCAATTCAGGAAGTTAAGGAGTCATCCATGAGATACACAGAAACTGATCAGTCTGAAATTAATAGTTTCCAGTGTGGGTTGGCTCTGGGGTAGCAATCCAGAACTAAATCATTTGACAAGTACCCATCAGGCAATGTGACATTGTCTAAACACTTAAAAGTGCAATCATGTCTAATTTGATGCAAAATTGTAAGTTCACGGGGATATTGTACTTGTTAAATTGAACATAAGCCAGACAAATGAAGAAAGTCAAAGTCTGTGCTCGCCACCTTCTTCAGACAGTTCCATCTGTTACAGATAGTGCTGGGCTTGATTTCTACAGATATATGGTAATCTTCTAGTAACCAAGTTAACAAAAATAACATCTATCTTAGTTTCAGAATATACCTACTATCTTTGTTTTAATTTTTGATCTGTGTGAGTTTGCTACCTCTTCAGCTTTCCTGAAAAAAACCAGAATATCGAAGCAAAGCTTGAACTGAGTACAAACTCAAAGATTTCACTTCATTTTGTATTGATCATTTTTCATCTATAATTTCATTTCATAAATATTTCAGGAACTCACTCATAGCTGCTAATTTTTGAAAGGAAAGAAAATGAAAAACATCAATCCAGTACAAAACTTAAAATGAAAATCATTGGTATCAACCAACCAAAGATGTAATTCAGCTTTTGGCTAGATCAGAATAGTTAAATACATGTGTGTGTAAATATATGTATGTGTGTGTGCGTGTGTGTTAATCATTCATAATTTGTCATTAAACTTACAGCAGAGGAAAGGGGAACATAGATACTAAATCTAGTCTGTTTTCATAAGGTTCCAGAGGTTTTCTTAAAGAATTTATCCTTGCAGTGGAAGGGGGAGTCATATTTTTTGCAAAGTGAACAGAAATGATGAAGATAAGATGGAGTTTGTGAATCACCACTTAGAAACCTTTAGGCTTTAGGGCATTTGCTGGTAATGTCTGAGTTAAATGTTTTGTGCTTATCTCTGTAAACTAGCACAAAGCAAAGAGCTGAGTACAGATGAGATTCTTCTGACCTGAGCGCATTTGCTATGTGAATTGGATAGAGATTTTTCATTTCCTGCATCATTCACCATAAGCCCAATGATTCCCCAAAGCTCATTCATTCATTACTCTTGAAAACACAATAAACTGAAAGAAGATAGAAAGAAAAATACTGTGTTGATTATCAATTAAAAAAATATTTTTTCACTTAGAATTGCAAGTTGTGTTGTCAGGCATGTACACTACCTTAAAGTATCAGGAATAGGAACGCTTACTTTCTATTCACTTGAGAACTTCAGCACCAAAATAAAAAGTGACCAAAATCTCTGTTCTTCCTGTGCTTCCTATGGGCATTTCAGGCTTTAGCAAATGCAACCCACTATCTTTAGCCTTACCCTCAAGGGATGATCACCTAAACCCTTGTCCTTTTCACGTTCACACACTCCCCCTCCCCACACTGGAGTCTTGCATATCACTTATTTACCAGATACAGTCTGAGGCAGAATTTCTGCCACAGGAAAATGCAAACCCCTTTAACATCTCCCCATAGCATGGTCATAAGGCTCAGAACGGATCAGTGAATGGTTGCAGCAGCAGCAAAGTCAGGACTGCACTCTCTGCACCATCCGTGGGGCCCCATGCAACAACAAAAGGGCAGAGCCCAGCTTGGCAAGCCACATATGTCACCCACAAACCCATCTTCTCTAATACTGAAGACCAATTAAATCCTCACTGGAGGCTGGACTTGATGGCCTCCAGACAACTCTTACAAATAAATTATTGTATGCTTCTAATTAAAACACCTGTTGTAGTAACAATATCCACTTTTGATTAACTGCTGGTACTCAATGAAAGAAAACTGTACTAATAGTCCATCTTCCCCATTGTAGTTTAGAGGTTCCAGACTTATACTGACAGCACGGAATGATTATTAAACTGAGAAAATGTTAGTATTATTTAGATAGTATCTAATTACAAGATTAAACTATCGAAAGAATAGAAAAATTAAAAGAAAAATTAAAGCTGTCATTTCACTACAAACTACAGTGCACCTATTCCGAGATAAGAGAAACTCCAAGCCCTTAGCTTTAGGAAGGTAAGAACAAGAAGGGAACTTTCCTGGATTTTCAGGTTCTGTATCTAAGCCATAATTCTTGTAATGCCTTTGGAACACCTCTCTTTTCAATACAGTTTCCTTCCCATAAAGTATTAAATGTTTTGTGAAAGGTTCTAATTTGTGAAATTCCTTCATTCATACACAGATTAAAGACTCACCGTATAGAATTATAACTTTTCAAATCATCTCTGAATTCATTCCATTTGCAGGAACTAAGTTTGCTATAGGTTTTGATGTTTTTCTCCTACTGAAATCCATCTAACGCATCTGGATGTCTCAATCTACCAGATGGGTATACATTGAATGGTTAATTATCAAGGACAGTTGATGATATAAAAATGCATATATAACCAGAGACAGGTGTAATACAGTAACTGATCAGGACCATGTGCATGAATGCATGACAATGGTAAACAAAAAACCAGTATGGGCAGCTACAGATTTATGCCTGTCTCAAAAGCTGATGAAAAGTGGGACAGAGAGACAGGAAGGTAAGCTTTCCAGAATTGCTTTATCCCTGAGAAAATCACTGTGCTAGGCCAAGAGAAATACTTGCCTGTCCCAGTCTCAAGAACAGACAGGACAACTGAGATGGAATGTCACATTTAAGTTGTGGAACTACAAGGGCATCGAAGAACTTCCTTCTTAGGCCAGTACGGTAATTGGACCTTGAGCGCATTCATGTGGACCAAATATATGGGTAGCCAGAAAGTCAAGTCCCTTTTCATCTTCTGTATGCTCCAAAACTTCACTGCTCCTGGCCAATCACAGAAGACCCCACAGCAAACCTACAGAGACAGCACAGGCAAATGCATATTTTTGGGGCAAGATCTGTGTCCTGGTCCGCAGAAGTCTCCCTCTGGTTGGGTCAGAGAGCAGTAGTTGCCTCCTCCAGACAATTGACTCTGTTCCTCTTGCTGAGGCAGGGGACAGCAAAGCACTGCATGTGGCCACAGCACAG
Source organism: Acropternis orthonyx (assembly GCA_035583155.1). NCBI lineage: Eukaryota > Metazoa > Chordata > Aves > Passeriformes > Rhinocryptidae > Acropternis > Acropternis orthonyx. The sequence continues at coordinate 54,547,872 of JAWWEU010000081.1, read as the reverse complement.
ACTTGAACACACAAATCTGGAAGTGTGCCCAGGTCTTGCAGTTTCATATTCAGCCAGAGCCTGACCTACGAATCCAGTTAGTGATCCATTTGCTCAAACTCATCCTAGGGTCCTCATTCAGCCAACCTGATGTATAACTACACCAGGTTTGTAGTCTTTATTTCTGAAATTATTCCAAAAACTACGTGCAGAAAGGTAAGTCTTTAACAGTCAAGGTGAACATAATCCTGTAGGTACTCACTTAGGTGAATGTATATATGTATGCATGGTTTTAATTACAAAAACTACGTTCCAATGATGTAAAAAGCAATATTCATTGCTCACAATGTCTACAAATTCATTTCTGGGGCTCTGGACTATTAAGGTGAAGCAGTGAATGAGCTCCCCTTTAATTATCTGGGAATATCCATCACACATCTTTTGGAGTTTGAACTCATACGCTAAACACGTTTTTCTTTTCAAAGCTTGTACAGTCTAAGGGATCTGTTCTGCCACATTCATATGCCAACAATAAAAGATTTTTCTGATTGGTCCCATTTATCTCTCTGTTTCTAAAATTCTCCTATTCATTAAGGGACAAAATATAACAAAAAAATTAATAGGTTTTACAGATACCTACAGAACGGTATCAGATAGATGATATCAAACTGACAGATACACTACTGCAGACAGCAAGGAAAAGAGGAGGAATCTTGGGGTTTGCACAGTTTGCTGGTTGTTCACTTATTTCTCTAACTTACATTTGACTTAAAGGCATGCTGTAAATTGGTTCCCCTAAAAATCGGAATCCCTGCCTGAAATTATTTCCTTTCTTTCTTATTGGTCAAAAAATGGTAGTGAATTTTTTTAGCAGCCCTTTTGCGTTTCTGTTATAATAGAAAACATTTTGACATATCAGATCATGACAATCTTGTAAATTAAACTTTTTCGTGTGATCACTCAAAATGAGTATCACATAAAATAATGAATGACAATGCAAATGGGTCACGTAATGCCTTTCATTGTTTTATTGAGTAGTTATGCCTTCTGCAGATGGAGTTTAAAATAATAATGAACTTCTAAGAAAATAGTAGAGTTGTTGCATGCTACATTCTAGCACTTACAGAAGTGACCCAGCACTGCTTGCAATAGTCCTGGAGTATTTCTGCCAAAAATTATTTGCAGTTTCTGTTATAAATAAGGAGAACAAAACATGGCTCCAGAAAGGTATTTACAGGGTATTAATTCACCTTTTAAGAGAAAATACTGGATTACCTTGTGAGTAATTTCCCATTTCTTTATTTTTAAAAACTAACTTAGGAACATTCTAAAAGAATAAAAAAATAATGAATTTTACATGTGGCATTTATGTCTTTTTTCTTGCAAGTAATAAATTTTTTTCATTCTAATCACCCTTTAAATTTAATAAAAATGGCAACATATGGCTGTTTACAGAGATCTAATTAGCCCATTTCCCTAAATATGCTTTTACACTCCAAAATATTATAATTGAAATGCAAATTGTAACATGCAGATGAGAATTAAGGAGAAATTATTTCTTCTTAATTGCCTGAAGATGGCCAAATCCTCCTGCTCTCTCTCACCCTCCCTTTGGCTTGGCTGAAAGGTATATTGAATAAAGATGACATTAATGTCAAACAACCCCCTTGTCTGCTTCTGAAACCTTCTTTATGCACATAGTTCGTCACCAAAACATGAGCTACCTGTGACATCTGTAACAATGAAAGAGGGTGAAAACAACCCCAAACAACCAGCAGTTCCCCTGCTTAGACCTGGGAGGCCTCCAGTCCCACACAGGAAACATTCTTCCTGCATGTTTATAACAGCAAGGTTAGCAGCGCTCCAACCCCCTACACACAGCTCTCTATCTGCAGGGGATACCATACATGACCTTCTAAAGCACGGCCACTGCTGTGTCAGGTCACTGATGCTCTCCTGTGGTTGGCCCCTCTGGGCTGACACCAGATGTGCCAGAGAAAATGGTGCAAAGTGGTTAAAAGTGACCGTGTATTTCTGCACAGGAGCTGGATATTTATGCATAACTGCAGATGAAGCTTGCACCATGTTAAAGCATAAGGTATCAGACTGTGGGTTTTACTTCAGTTATTGCAACTGCTCATTGTTTTTATTTGCACTGTTTAAATGACTGAATCTCACTACAGAATCGTGCTGCTCCTGCAGGAACTCAAGGTCTATGTCCATATAAGACAGTAATATATCTTCAAATTGCCAAGACACATACACTATTTCTTTTTCATATATATATAAAGAATCTTAATGAAGTAATTAAAAGTATCAGCAAGATTTACCATAGTAGTCAATTCACTCTATCATCAGCCTATCAAAATAAACATCCATATTTGGGACAACAAAAGCCTCATAAGGCTGAAGAAGAAATTACTAAAGCTGAAGACATTCCATTTCAAACAAAAAGTAGTGAAATGGACTATGTAAATAAATGCAGAGGTATAATAAATGTAAGAGTCTGATCACATAAAAATGACACAAAAAGGCCACCTCTATGTTAGTGACCTCTCCTCTGCCCAAAGCTGCTGTTGAAGAGTGAGGTCTCCAAGATTCATTGTTCTGGGAGATGTCAATACAGACATGGACAGTGCCTCTAATGCTTTTGATTAGCTTGTGTTCTTCATGAGAATCACAAGATTGCTCAAGGTGCTGTTAATCTGGTTTATATGCAGATATAATGGATTTAATAATTAGATTCTTACTACACCTTTCAGAGGTTAAAGCTTTTTCACTTATTTGTCGAAAAGGTGAGCACTAAAGGAGCAATAACATGGATCCAGTAAGTTTCCAAAACACTTTGGCTGAATATTCCACCACTCGTTGACAGTTTGGAGAAAAGAGAAATTGCTGTCTTCCAAACTGGTTTCTGCATTTGCTCTGAAACTGGGGTTCTCACAACTGCTCTGTCAGGAATGTAACTGGAGGAATTTCAGTTCCATACTGCCCAATGCTAGGTAGACAGGGTGCCAGGGAGGAAAAACCCTTTGTGCTAACATATAAATGATAAATTGTTTGCACTCTATGATGTTAGGGGCCTTTTCCAACTTCAATAATTCTATGAAAATTCTATGAAAAGCAGAAATCCCAGTCATCCAACTGCTGCATTTATTCTATAGTCATTATGCATTCAAGCTTCCCTAACCAGGATGTAAGGCATCCTTTAAAGAACAGAAAAAGGAAGGTCTCCCTACAAAAGAAACCATATGTTTTCTCAGATGAAAGATTTAAGCAACTTCACAGACAAATTATGGTAAAAGACTGCAAGTGAAATCATGATCCTTATCTGAACTGGAATTTCCTTTAAACCATGAAAGGAAATTCCCTCTCAAAGGAGAAACTAAACACTATCAAGATTCTTGATGGGTATGCAAACACCGTGGGCTTCAGCTATTAAGAGATAACCTCTTTAAAGAGGTGTTTCCACTCAATAAGCATAAGTAATCAAAACTGTTTTTTTTCCCCTCTCTGCACTCTGTTCCTACTCTGGACTTGGTATCTATTTTTAATTCTTGATTTAGCTAAGATTAAGGTGCGTGTGGGTTGCTTCTTATTGGCTAAGAAAAAAAATAACAAACCATAAGAATTGCACATATAGTTACCAGGAATGTCTTACTTCCTCACACTAAGTCTAGTCAGGTTAGTAGTATATGCTCATGTTCTACTTAGCCAAGGCTTTTTGTTTGTTTGTTTCCCTTCATCAGCATCAGTCACTTTGAAATGTAGAGAATTCTGCACTCTTGGGTACATAAAAGCAAAAAAAAAATAAAGGTGAAGAAAACAGAAATAATGAATCATTCAGCATACACTGGAAAGAGTAGGTTTTCAGGGATTAATTTGGATAATATCTTTAATTTCATGAAGATCATTAAAGATCTGGTTGTGACTTGACCGGTGCATTGAGGGGGGCCACGTTCACAGGATTGCCTTTGCAGTTTTACATCTTCCCTTGGAAGGAGAGAGAGGAACGAAAATTGATTTAAGCACTGCCTTCACTGTGTAAACAACCGAGCAAAACTTGAGTGATGCTTTGGCTTCCTTTCAAAATTCTCGGTGGCTCAGCTGAATAAACTCAGCTGTGTGTGGTGACAGGCTAAGCCTGATGTGCTTGGGAAACAAACCCACCAGTGACTCCCGCTCCACCACACTGCCTGCAGCACGCTTAACCCAACTCATGGAGAGGCACTGTGGGCCACAGATGGATCACCTAAGCCTTTAAGGAGTTCATGTTGCTCATCCAAAGCCATCTATATTGCCTCACACAGCTGTGATATGCTTTAATTTTATTGGGAATTTAATAATGTTTCAACATACTTGGTGATGTACAGTCCTAGAGAGTAACAAACATGCTTGACTGAATTATTTTAAAATGCATAAAGCAAAGTGACAATTCATTTATCCAAGGAATTTTGGGTCCATGCAGCCTCCAAGTAGATTTTAAAATTCATTAAAAAAATTACAAGAATTAAAAAGACATTCAGGTTTAGCTGTACCAGTCTTATATTGATATCTATTATAGGCTTTCATGCAAAATGCCCATGTACCATAAATTCCTCATAAATATCAAAACTGTAATTGTAGATGCTACATTCCTGACAATTTGCTTGTGTTTTGACATGAAAACACTATGCTATCAAAGAACCCTCGCTGTATCCCTTTTATAGTTCAGAGTGATAGGTATTTGTTTTAAAGAATTAGCCAGCTGGAAGACAGAATGGGGGGGATTGAACAACCCGTGAAGAGAAAATCATTGATTTTGAAGCACTTTTTATAAAGAGTACATCTATTGAATTTGTTCTGTTAAAGAAAGCACACAGGAGAGTAGGAAAGCATCATCATCATAACCTACTACTCACACAGCAATGCCAAAGTAACAAAGGATGAAGAGAATCACCCCTGAATGCTAAATCCAGATTGAAAATAATCCTGTAATACTTTTTTATTTTGCTGTGAATATCCCAGTAAAAACACCTCTGGTCTCTTTGCAGATAAACACTACTCCAGTTTGTATGACTGCACTGATGGATCTCCAAGGCCACTTTGTTCAGTGCCCTGTAGTTTCAGGTGCTTGTTTTGTGCACTCAGGCTGCTGCTCTAAACAGCTTCTGAGAACTGTGTCCGAAGTAACTCAAGCGCACTGTGTGCCTTTCAATCAGAAAAAGTAGTCTGCATCCCACTCATTAACTCTAAAGTGCAACTCATAAATAATATTTTATGTATAATATAAAGAGGGAAATAAACTTCTACCATTACATTTGTTCATGCACACACAGAAGTATTAACAGAAAATGCTATTGTAAGATAACCAAGTCCAATCACGGAAAAGGAATCAGAAAAAAAAAGTAGATACTTCTATAGCACCCACGTTATATTCAGAGGGAGTATTTTCATCTACAGTTAATGCATAAGCCAGATGAACTTCCTCCTTTGCAAGCTATTCCACTGCAAATTTTTTATTATCCCAACAGAATTTGGTACTAGTCCAGGTGCCAGAACAGGTCTGTTTTCAAGGAACAATTTTCTCACTGAAAGACATAACCTGGTCACGTGGAACGAATCCCTTTCACTGAGTGATTGTGGTGAGAGCTGAGGCCAGAGGTTACACAAGTCACAGAAGGGTTTGTGCTTTAAGGCACTTGTCTGGAAAGGGGTTCAAGTACCCACACCTGGCTTATCCTTCCCATATGGAAATGAAATGAATTATTAGTGCATGCAAGGAAAGGTCCACAGACCGCACAAGCTGCTGATTTGCTCTGGAAATCCAGTTATGAGCAGAGACCTCTACCAGCAAACAGGACTGGATGAGTCAATTGTTCTCTTTTCCTGATGCTGCTCATTAAGGCAGCAATTTCCCTCCTTCAGATGTACATATCAACTGTCATAAAAGTATTTTTATCTCTGTGAGGATGTTGCACAAAATGTTGTACACATAAAAGAATATCTAAGAGGAGACTTTGACAAGGTCTCAATCAGCCTTGACTTTAACTGGGACTCTTAGATTTCTCTTTTCAGACACCTTCCCAAACTATGAGGCAATAGCATATTTAATAAAAAGGAAAAGTTTCTGATAGAAAACCAGCTCTCCTTGTTATGAATCTTTTGATGTTGAAACACTCCCTTCCAGGTTTTGTTTGTTACAACTTCTAAGTAGGAAAGAGTAAGATGAAGGTAAAATTATGTAATTATATAGAGGCAATGGCATATGTTGCAAACTGTGCTAGAAGTAAAAGAAATAAAGGATTAATGGCAATTACAGTAATAACAGAAATAACAGCAGTCGAGTCAGATTAAGTCAGACAACTAGAGCAGCAATAAGAAAAGAAGAAAGAGCAACAATTATCTTAGGAGTTTCTTCCTTCTCACTAAACAGGTGTTCATGAAAGAACCATTTAACCTTCAAGCATTTGAATCAAAGTCTCCTATTAGCAGCAATTCATGAATATTACTTTACTGAAGCAGCCTATGCACAGAAGGAATTATGCAGACCTGAAGTAATCTATTGGTAGTAAATCCTCTATTTAGGAGGTGTGCTACTCTTCATCATCAGTGTTCTTTGGTCTCCCTCCTATCTTAATACAGCTTCTCACTTCAGCATCACTACCATGGATAAGCTAAGCTTGGATCAAAAAGGCAAAATAATCAATGTGGTTTATGAATGATGTGTTCAAGTATTTCTTGTACCAAGTTCAAAATATAATTGAAAAAGTTAAATTATACAACTCAGTGTACTGAGGTGAAGATATATTAATGTTATAGGTTGGTTCCACAGGAGTTTCATATATTCACTCACTGAAAAAAAATAACTATTTTTTCCTTTAACATCTTCCTAACTCTTCAGTGTTCTGTTGTCAAACTCTATTTTGATTCACTGCACTCTCTGTCCTCAGCTGTAGCTTCTCTTAGGATGAGGTAGCTGTGAGTACTTGCACTCTGCATTTCACCTCTCCTCAGTGCAAGGATATGAGGACAGAACTGTTGCTGACTATTTAAGGGAATTACACTCTAGTGATAACAATAGCTAATTGGTGGGGGTGCAAAAAACAAAGAAAACCAAAAGGACAAACTAAGGCAACAATAATTAAGGCAGAAGATAATTGCAGTACTAATTAGAATAGTTTTCCAGTAGGAATGGATCATCTAAATACAAAAAAACCCCACAACAATTAAAGACTCTGCTGCTGCAACATCTCTTTTACTTTCCAGGACTTTGAGAATAGAACTGATAATATCCCCTATGAATTCCCCCTATGATTCAAAATATTATATTTTTATGATCTATTTGAAGAATGCTCTTTCATGACATTTCCAATCTCCCTTTCAGCTTAAATCCCAGTACTATTGCTTTTCAAATTAGAATGGGTGTTGGTTTTTTAAGATTTATCCTTGAGAGTGTCCCAAAAATAACTAAAAGCTATGTAAGTTATTAGCTCCGACATTAAACAGTTCCTAATTAATTTACTAGAATATTTACACACCTCTTAATTTTAATGAGGTATTTCTAGGGCAACAATAACAAATGATGTTGTAAGAACATCTGTTTGTACAGTGGAGTAAGTCAAGGCTACTTTTAATAACTGATACCTTGGATTTTCACCCTTCCAAAGTCTGCATATTGTACTACCATAAACTCAGAGTCTTCTGAGTGAAATCAGTAAGATATTACATGAAGATATGGTACTGGTTTCAGAATAAATATGGAGAGACCTTTAGTGCTCTCATAGAACACAGGAAATAAAGTACTTGAAAAACTGAAATTCAGGTATTTTCACAAAATGTTTGCCCCTTAGATTTTCTATTCTCACAAAAAACCAAACAGAGTAATGAGTAAAATCTGTTTTTCAATATAACTTATTTAGGAAGAAAATAATATAAAGAAATACAGTATTACCATAATGAATTTAAATTGAAAAACTCAAAAAAAATTGACCTAAGAACCAACATAATTCACATTCAGTGAATTTTTGAATTCATGCAAACAGGTGAAAAATACCTGTCTCAATATCTGGCAGCAAACCTTCAGAGCCCTCATCTAATTCCTATTTGAGTATCTGATGCCTACAAATGCATGGATTTGTTTGTGGGTTTTCTGTTTGTTTTGTTTGTTGCTGTTGTTGTTTAATTTATTTACACATATATGCAAATTTAGCCAAGGCACGGACACATTGCTCCAGCTGCATGTTTGTGTGACCCCACTGGAAGTCCCGCAGCCGAGAGGTGAGCAGGCACCTTTGGAGAGCACTTGAACCTGCCCAGGTCCCCACTGCAGCCCCAGTTTACCCCGTGTGCCCAGCTGTGCCAATGCCCACAGCTGGAGAGGGCAGCTCCGCTCCCTCCCACAGCTCCCCCGTGGCACCAGCCACGCACCCACCTGAGCCCCGCAGGCTGAAACCACGAGACAGACTCTGCTGCCGCTCCCTCCGGGCTCAGTCTTGGCAATACCAGAGCTCATTGCTCAGAAAGGAGTACTGGAGCAATGCATAGCTAGAAAGGATCCAGGATATAATCATCAAACCTTTTTTAAAACTAGGCCCAGCAAACTACCTTAGTCCTTGAGATCAACAAAATAAACCTATCCTAAACCAGAAAGCCTTTGGCACAGCGTTCTATGCCCTCACAACATGGGAGACTAACCACTTCTGCACATCTAATCTCTAATTGTTTTAAGACAGTTTTGACTTACCCAATGGCCCACATGGAAAAGGGAAATGCAACCTCTAATTATGACCACAGAGGAACTGAAATTTTACCGTATGTTCTTAATTAAAGTGGTTGGTTCATTTGAACAGAATTTTTTTCAGAATTCGTAATGGTGGCATTAGCAAGTTGTTCAATATAAAAATTAATTGAGAACATGATTTGTTTTGTAGGGTTATGCGGTTGACCAATAATTTCTGATTATTTTCTGTATAATGCTCTTCTGCAATTGTGGCTTTTGCACCACAAATATTCTTCTGCTATGTGTCTGGTTTTGACCAAATGCTATTTCCCATTTCCTATAATTCAGTGCGTGCCTGAAGACTATGATCAGACAAATCAGCCTTCTGTTAGGAAACATTTTTGGAAGACAAAGACTCTGCTCAGTAAGTGAAGGAAGAGAAAATAATAAAAGGATGACAAGCCAATCACTCCTGATCCCCTTCAAGCGAACTGATGCCCAGACACTCTCCAAGCAACAGCTAACCTGGAAGTCAAATCCCACCTTTTCTTCCTCTGCCCCCAGTTTTTATGGATGCTGTTATATGGCACGGAATAGGTCTTTGGTCATTGAAGGCACACATTTCAATGTATACACACACCTCAAATGAGGGCATAAAGGAGGAGACCAGAGGCGATGGGCACACACTGAAACAGAAGGTCCCCTCTGAACATCAGGAAATGTTGTTTTGCTGTGCATGACTGAGCACTGGCACGGGGTACCCAGGGAGGTTATGGAGACTCCCGTCTTGGAGATGTCCAAAAAGCCACCTGGAAATGGTCCCAGACAATCGGTTCTAGGTGACCTTATTTCTGCAGGGAGGATTGGACCAGGTGACCTTCAGAGGCCCCTTTCAACCCTTCTGTGATTCCATGAATATTTCCTTTTCCCCATCATGTCTTTTATTCTTGGTTTCAATTTCTTAATTGATATTTTTATGAATGCACCTTGAAAACACATAAATCCCCAAACTCACAGTGCTTATGGAGAGCATAATTGTATAAGCATAAGCACTATCCTGTGTATCATAATTTCTGTTTCACATAATATGCCTTTTCTTTTTCCAGAAAAATGATGAACACAATTCTGAAAATGTGTAGTGATCTGAGGCAATGATATTGCTCACTGATCACTGCTTCACTCAGTATTTCATATCTTGTAATTTTCCCCCAAATTACCTGAGGATGTGCTCTATGGTAGTGCTCACTCTATCAGCAATCAACCATTTGCATGAACCCATCAAAAGAGCATTGTACCAACGCTTTTCACACTGTCATTAATAGAAATTGCAACCTTCATAATATCAGTTCTTATTTACAGCTGACAGGATGGAGGAATTAGCCATGTGTAGAGTCATTCCTGATGTAAATCTCAATATTTAATGCTATTTAAAAACTGCTTTTCAGCCAAAATGTGCTGACCTGTGGCTCGAGTCCAGCAGCAAATTCAAACAACAAACTAGGAAAATGCTATAAAATAAACTGGAAGGAGAGACACTGTAACACAAATACTGAAATGTCAGTAATGTGAAAGAATCATATTGACTATAATACACCTAGTATTGTACTGACCAGACTGAAATATATTACCTCCTGTTTATAGAAATATTCTTATAAAATCACCAAATGTCAGAGCAAGCAAAACAACAGGTTTCATCTTATCCCTATTACATATATTATGATATGAAATCACTTCCTTTTTCCAAATCTGAAAAATAAGCTTCAAGCAAAATTTAGTCCCTAGTCCTTAAAAGTCAATCACATTCCCATTAGAGCTGATGAAAAGACAAATAAACAAGACCTGTACTTTGCTGCTTAGTGTAAAAGACAGTGTGTTATGCACTGACAGCAATAATGCTCCTGGGTGGCTGCAGGATGAGGGTGGCTGTGCTGTTGAAACACAGGAAGTGTCTCTTCTGAAATATGGTACAACTGAATATGTCCTATGGGCAGAAGTACACTGTATAAATCCTAAAATACAATATAACTAGTAATTTCACTTGGTAACTAACTTACTAAAAGTAAATGCCAATAAAAAACTTGTTAGATTCTTTAATAAGTCTGATAAATGTTGTCCATCTTACAAATAAGTACAAATGAAGCAGCAACTATGCAGATGTACTAACTCAGCATGAGTCTGACCACTGCCAATGCAACATAACTTGGACCAAATAAAAAATCAATTGCGGTGTCAAAATATCTTTCCCTTCTGAAAACATGTGTTTTAGTTAAAGAAACTGTTCATTGTCAAACTCAGCACACTTCTTAGATCAAAAGTAACTGAAGGGAAAAAACCCAACCATAAAAATTATAACATTGTTTTATATTTTGCAAAACAATAATTCAGTTCTTAACTTACATTGATTAGCTGTAAAATAGGAAATATGCAATAACTTGATCTGAAGAATCTGATCTTTTAAAACTAGATTTTTTTAAACACTTGTTCTGTTTTTCTTCTTATTCTCCCCAACATGTGAAACTAAATTGCTCCCACAGCCCTGTATCAGTAGTTGTAATTGCTGGCCATTTGAGAGGTGCCAGGTGATGATTATATCGCACTCAGCACATGACCAGTACGAAGCAGACAGAAAATGCCAGTTGATTTTACCTTGACAGGTGATCAGCCACACAGTACAAACACTGCTCAGGCACTACAGGTTTGCACAGGGCCCTCAGTGGTCAGACCTGGACATAGAACTCAGCATTCCAACATTTTCAACATTTTCTATACATGCTAGTTCTCAGTTAAGAAGACCAATTGTATTACAAACCTCCCAACTGTTTTATCTTCTTCAGTCACAGCCTTTGAATTAAATTGGAACATGAATTTAAATTAGAGTTAATACTTAAATTGATCAGCTGTCCTTAGTTGATTCCTCTAGGGAAACTCTGGGGAAGTAACTTCTTGGACTGTGCTTGCTTTTTAACTATTTTATTTGGATATTTCATGTCAGAGACTGAAAAGTGTACTGACTTCCAAGAGCATAGGAAGAAATTTTTACTGCATCCCAAAGCAACTCAAGAGTCGATGACTGTTTGAGGGGCTAGTTCCACTTCAAAAATGCTTTAGATTAGGACATATTTCTACAAGCCCCATATTGATTAAAGCAAATGTGGATTTACTGTACCATCAAAGTCCTGTGATGTTTTCTATGAAAGTGTAAAGCACTTAGTTCTAAAATGCTGTTGAAAGAAAGTAACACAACTCTTTTTTGCCTCATAGTCCAGGACATCTCTAGACACTCAAAGCCATTCTGTTATTTTTTACCTATAACTTGCTCTGTATTTTCAAAAGGCTTCATTTTTTTAAAACACAGCAAATCCCATTAACATTATTCAAAACCTGAAAACAGCTTATGTGGCAAATTGAATTTTCATTTTTCTACTGACCTCAATGAAGTTAATACTAGATGTGACTTTATTCAACTTAGAACTTTGAAGTACAGTCATTTTTCCAACTGGATAAAGCTATTCAACCATTTTTAATTTTCACATTTTTATTATTTTGCACCACCTTGATCCTTTCTAGAATCCTTCCATAGCACCCTTATCTTAATTTCCGTAACGCTAGGTAATATTAGCACAATAGTTTCAATTAAACCAATCTCAATTTGAGAACAAAGAAATTAAGGTCAGTGATGATCCCTTCAGTGTACGTTCATTGGCTGCCATAAACCCTTCATGTATGGTATATACAGAGGTTTGGATTCTCCATCATCCCCCCAAAATTGCACAATTGCATTCCCTTCTCAAGAAACTCTCGAATTCCACAGTCTCTCCACAGTGCTGCTGATATATCACTTCTTTATGTCTACCTGTCAAACTATGATCCTCTTTCACTGCCTCCAATATCCCTTAAACCCTTGCCCATCTCCTACAGAAGAGTCATAAAATGATTCGAAAAGTGATGTAAACAGAGAGAAGCATCTCAAGACAAACCGTTACAGCTTGAAAAACTGACCAGTGGAAGCAACAAGTCTTCCACATGTATTAATGAGAATGAGTCAGTTGTAGAGCAAGCAAGAGAGGATAAAAGAAGTAATCAAGATCATGAAAGAATGGATGCAAAAGAGAATGAAGGGGGAAAAGGCAGAAAAATTAAAAAGCTAAAAATGAATTAAATTTCAAACAGTTGTTTTCATTAGTATTGAAGCTATACATTAAGAAATCTATTTTTCCATTTTTTCCTTTACAAAGTTACTATCAAAATACTCAACTACAATTAAAAATTTAGACTGTATATTGTGAATATTTTGAATCCTCCTGACCTTCTGAAATGCCAGTCTTGAAGCGATAACTCTTAGTTTATTTGAACAAGTTTTACTATATATATGTAAAGATGCAATATTTTTATCTCTTTGAAAATCCTAATAATAGTAAAATATATGAGGGAAATAGCATGAAATAAATTTATTAGGTTAAGTTTATAGAAAGAACATCACACAGTAAGGCAACGGACAAATCATTTCCTTTAAATGACAAAATGGCCTATTTGTGCAAACATCTATATCTAAGTAAAACTCAATCATCAGAAATAAACAAGAACTTGTGCTGTCAATAATCCCAGGATTGTAACTTGCATTTAATTTGACACTTTTTTTTAGGCTATGCTTTTTAATTTAAACATAGTAAAATCACAGAAATTACATTTCTTCATTAATATAGGAGGAAGGTAAGGAGATTCCTGTTCAGAATTTGTTATAAAACTTATCTGTATTACAGACTCTGTCCAGCTATTGCATTGTTGTGTCTGTAGCCCTGTGCACAGCCGTGTAAGGTTAGCTATCCTCCTGGCAATCATTGGCAATACCAAGTTTGACAGATTTTTTTTTTTCCCCACAATTTTGTCACATTATTTTTGTATGAGAAAATACACAGGAGAACAGAACACTGTTTTTTCCAGAATGACAGTAATCCCAGTCATTACTCTTTCTTAAGTTTCTCTTTAAATAGTAAGCAATCCCCTTAAGTGGATTATTTAAAACCCAAAGAGACAGAGAGAGAAGGTTGCTAGCTGCAACTCCCCTTCAACTTTATTCAAGCAATTTCTTTCTTATTAATTACAGATTTTGCCCTTTGATACAGACCTACAGACAAGCTATTACTTGCTGTCTTGGATAAATTATTATACCAGAAATACACTCTCAAGATGTTCTGTGACTTGAAAACACATTATTTCCTAAGTTTGTAGGACTGTAAACGATTTAATAAAAGCTTCTGCAAAGTGATATATATTCTTCCTATAATAGTCATGCTAAGCCATCTGCCTGTGAAGAGGGGCTGCCTCAAACATGTGTGCCATTTCCTATGTGCTGCACCTGTTGCACAGTGCAAAGACATTCTGTGGCTTTAGAGAGGGTTTGCCCCACTCTGCAGCCCTGCTGAACAGAGCCCAGGGCTCCCTGCATGCCCCACAGTGCTAACCCCAGGAGCCCTGACTGCAGAGGAGGAGCGTGTCCTGGAGTGCTTTGTCACTCTGGCACTTCTCCAATTCCCATCAGAGAATGCACCATAATTGTTATGCCTCCCTGCCTACCCATGCCCATCCATTTAACTGGGAGGGATATCCAGACTGGCAGGGAACAGGGTGTTCGGGTTACACAGGGCATATCCAGGCTGTATTTGGAGAACACAGTTCTGAGGAGCAATGCAAATATTTCTTGCCCTGAGCTGAATACTCAGTGCCCTTTAGTTCACAAATAGATCAACCCTAGTGCCATGTGTCTAATGCTTGAGAATCCATTTTGACTGAAACTAAATCATTATATGAAAGAAAGCATATCTTAAAATGAATAAGAGAGCAGGGAGACTTACGAACATGAAGAATGACAGCTTGAAGATGCCGGTAATTTTGCTGATGAAATACAGAGCCATTAGGAAGAAAATACCAGCAAGAAGATGCTCACCACCCTACTCTAGTAAAATGTTGTTCACAGTCAGTCTTAATACAGAAGATAAAATTTCAGTAAGGTCCAAGTTGCTGCCATTAGTGTTGCAGTGCCATTAATCTGAGTGAAATCTCAAAGAATAGCCTGAAGCAGGAGAGAAATAATTTTAAAATCTGGTTTGATCATGACCAAGCTTCTTATTCATGATTTTGTTGGCAAAGAAGCATTGCTGTTTTTCAGTCATTGACAAAGACGAGGAGCTATTCCATTATCATTCCTAATTCATAACTCCTAGCAAGGATTACAGAGTTTGGGAGATAAAGAGGATTCTTTAACAGACTGAATTGACAGGAACTTTTTTATTCTTAAAAAAAAAAAAAGATAGTGAATTCTTGGCAAATAGGTATATAATAAAAGGATTACTAAAGTTAGCATGACATTCAAAAAAACCCAATCAAACCCTTCTCTCTGCCTCTAAGCATTAGTTCATATAGTTGCACTACTCTGAATAAAGTTCAATCTTGACAACAGTAATACTATAAACACTGGAATTGTTTATTTTTCTTGTGCTCACGGGAATCCATATAGAATACAAGACACTAACACTCAGCTCCCAGAGGATAATAAGTTATCTCATAATGGGTAACTAGATTCCCTTTCTTTTGTCAAGATGTTAATCTGCATGTGAGTCCAGGGAAAAGTAGAAGCTGACACGGGGATGATGCATGCAACCATGGATCAATCCCTGTGCACTTCTCACTGAAAGATACGCGTAATTTCAGTTGCTCTAGTTGAAAAATGAGCCAAGTGCTTGTTAGGAAGAAGTTCTGTGAGTAAAACCCTACCTTTATCAGAGGAAAGGCCTTGGCAGACTTTCAGTTACCACTTATTATCGTTCCTTATTATTTCTATGTTCACAAAGTCTTGCTGGTGTTACAGATTTCCTATAGTTGAATATGACTGTGAACACCAGAGTTGGTCATCAGGCCAGAAATTAAGGTGTAGTATTAACTAGGGCAGGAGTCAAGATGTTTTGGTTCAGTGAGATTAAACTTGCTCTCTTGAGCTCACTCTGAGGTGTGGTGAATGTTGATTTGCATTGAGCACTAAGTTGTGGTCATCAATCCTCCCAATTTCTCATTACTGCTACTTCAAACACATTTTGCACAGAAATTTTTAACAGACAAAACCAAATCCAAGCAAAAATCCCTAATACTTGGGGATTTTGCTAAAATATTTTTAGATCTGTGGGTGAAAAATGGGCACAGTGCTGCAGAGCATCATCACAGATGAATTGTGTGTCTGACAATTTTTTTTTGTCCTGTTTGCAATTTCAGGTTTTCCAGAAAATAAATTGGTTCAGTATCTCTTCCAAACATTCCTGCTACTTGACACAATGCTTTGCAAATAAAAAAATAAGATGAAAACGCAGTCCATGCCATAGGGGACAGATGATTAAAAAGAAAAGAAGCTTTGATCTGTTACTCCTGTGCCATTCAAGAGTAGCACAACTGTAAATACTACTAAGATTTTACAAAAGCATATATGAAATCAGATTATGTTACAAATATCAGAGGTAGAGGCAGAAGAAAACCTCAAAGGGGAATGAGCAAAGGGGAAAGAAGAAAAATGTTAGAAGACATTTTAAGATGGATCAATGTTAGCAGAATGCAGATTACTAGTTCTTAAGGTGGTGGGAGAAAAGATTCTGTCAAATAGTATATAATGTTCCAAAATACAAATATTTTTGTGGATACAATTTAATCTTTGCACTATGCATTCATTATAATGATTCATCTATGCAAGTGCTTTGGTACAAGTAATTTAAAAATAGCTTGACAGGTATTAAATACATCTTAAATTTTTCATTCGTAAGGTCTATCCTTAAGTAAAGTGTCTCTAATTACGTATCTGTAGTTTCAACAAAGCATCATCATTGCTGTTGTGGCAATGCACAGGATGTGATAAAGCTGCAGGTGAAACCCCACTATTGTGGATCACGTTTGCATTACAGTCCACGGTGACTACCACGAGATTCCAGCTGGTTCTGCAAAGCAGGATTGGGATATGCTTCCAACAGAAACTAGTAAAATTGGCCCTTCCCAGGGTGACTAACATGTAGTAACTAGCTGCCACTTTCTCAAACCCATCGTGGTTTAGCAGCTAAATTGGTACTGCTTCCAAGCTTGAGCTGTTGCTTCTGAAATGCTGGGCTGCATTTCAATCTTTTGCATCTTGTTTAGTATCTCTTTCTCCATCATTGCACTGGTCAACAAATGCCCAGATTCAAAGTTTAATTTCCACAAGTAGAGATGGTAAACATCCTTCAGTTGTTTTTTTTTTTAAATCTGCAGATCCATTTTTCCAGAAAATACAGTCATTAATTATTTTTTTTTAAATCAATAAATTTTATAAATCAAGGGAAGTGAAGTATCTTTCCCACTCCTTATTCCAAGAATCTAAGGAAATGATCATGAATCAGTTTTGCTGGGAACAGCAATTTCTTGAAAATACGATTTACAGTCCATATGTCTTTTCAGTAGTGTTCTACCTCATGGAAAATGAGAGGTTAATCAGGCTTTTTAGTCTTCTCATATTGAGTAATGTCACACAACAAAATATTTCAGAAGATATGCTGCAAAAGAATCTTGCTAAAGTAATTCCTTCTAAAAAGCAGGGATTGCTATCTGGAGGTCCTCTCCTTCCCTGTAAATACCTATGGATACATGGATCTACAGATACAGATCTCGAGAAGGAAATCTACAGGTACCCATAGCTTTTGTCACAGACACATACAGGCACAAAAACTCAAGGGGACAATACACTGTCCTCCCCCAGATTATAATGGCAATGACATGACATGAACCTGATTTTCTAGTAGGTGGTACCTTTTGCATGCACCCTTTAATCATCAGTGAATCTCTGTCCTCATTCATATGCAGGCAGTGTTGGCTGGTCTAAGTGACATGGTTTTAACCTTCACAAACACATGCAGACCGAGCATGAAATAATTGAAGTGGATTTATGAAGAATGGGTTACGTTGCAAATAAAATATGGAAAAGCAGAGAAAATGCATGCGGAAATGTTCACAAGATGAAAAGCGGAAACTATTTCAGACACTGTTTCAGAGACAATCCAGAAAAACATTTTAACACACTGATCTGATAAATAACATCAGCGAGAATACAGAACAAGTATAGCAAAAAAATACTCCAACATACTCTTGGAATTAGATGTATGTGGGGCTGTTCATACCTCAGGCACACAGATGTTAACAAACACCCCATATCCATTCTGTATATTCTTTTCATATGCATTCTGCTGTCCTTCAGAGGTTTATCTGAACTCACTATGAGAAACCTGCATGATATAGGGGGTGGGATCTAACATTGCTAACAACAAAAAGTGATTCTTACAAAGCATTTACAGTATTTCCAAAATCCAAACATCAACTGAAGACTGTTCAAAAGAGGCTCCTGAGAAGTAAAAAACTTTCCAAATGTAAAACAAATACAGAAGCTACAGCTTGATGCCCTGGGCTGTCAGGTAGGAATGTAAGAAAGTCCAACTATAACCTTGAGACAAATGGTAAAAGTCCCAGGCTCAAGAAATGAAACAGTACCAACTCTGCCATGAAAACAGGGCAGGCAATGTTTCAATAATAACTGAACCCTGGTCATCTTAAGAACAATACAGGGCAATGAGGAAAAGACCATAACACAATAGGGAATGGAGCTCTGTCTTATGCAGTGGAAAGGGCTACCTTAACTGTGTATGTTTAGCTGGATTATTCATATGACAGATTCTTCTTTATGACATATTCATCTTGGGAATGGGAATGGAAAAGGAAACACTGGATATTTTTACTGTATATTTGAATAAGAAAAATATACTCAGAGTAAAGCAAAAGCATTTACGATATGGGTGAGGAGAATTTCTTGTCAATACATGCAATGATACATTGCCTAGATCCATTTTGCCTGAGAAATTAATCAGCTAATCTGTTTTGGTCATTCCTCAATAAAGATAACTTTTCCCCAGAACAACCTGGGTTTGTGACCATTTCTGTAAAAACAATAATGATGAATGGTTTGAAACACCTTTTATAAAACGTGATACTCTACAAGCAGTGGTGAAATTATTGCCTTCCTCTATCTTTCTTTTAAGAAATAAAGATAATTAATCTTTTCCCATAATAGGTAGAGCACATTCACACAGAAGGAGGGTATGAGAAACAATAGTTTTGGAACATTCTGCTCGAACTGCAAAGTTAAAACTCAGATGCATCACTTATTCTTAAAAAGGCATAGGAAAGAAACTGGGGTTCACAGCAGTGCAGTTACAGTTTCCATAGAGGATTTATAATATTCACTAAGCTTGTATCAAGTACTAATGTTTCTAATAAACACCCAAGCAACATATAGCCTTTTCCACTTAGTGATACTGGATTAAGTCTAATTCGGGCACAACAGCAATTAAAAATTGGAAAAATAACAAAAATAGTTCACCAGCTAAAATAATGATGAAGAAAAAGTGAAACTAGGACAACTCAGTGGTCCCAGCATTAGAAAACTGCAAAGGAGTTGCAAAGAAAGAAGAAGCAAGAGTGCAGAGCTAAACAAAGACATGAGAGAAGGGTATATTAGCAATGTACTGGAATAAATAATCTCTTCAACTGTTTATCTGCCTAACATTTACCAAAGAGGACTGGTATATATTTCACAAGAAACATTTAGCCTATGAATTACTGTCTTCTTCTGCTGTATGGCAACATGACAATGACTAAGTGAAAAGGAAATCTCCAAAAGCTGATGGTTTCCACTTCTAGGACATGAGCGTGTAGATCAGTGGAGCAAGGTCATTGTTCCTGCTACCCTTGTACTTTAAAAATTAACAGAAGTTGAAATCAGCTTTTCTAGAACACTAAGAGGGGAGAGTCAATCAATATTCTTAAGGCTGGACAAGATACATGAAAGCTTAGGGGCATGTTTTCTGAGAGAACGTGGAAAACAGAATGCTGAAGCAAGTTTTGGAGAGGCTCCCATTCATCACTGCAGGACTGAAGAGATCCCATTCCTCCCTCAGACTCCTTTTAAAAAACTCTTATTAAGCAGGAATTGTAACTAGCATTCCAGATCAATTAATGGGTAGTGATGGCAAAGGTCATAAGTTCATTAAGTTCTCATTTGGATGGGTACCTAGGAAAAATAACATATTGCAATTTTTAACTTTGCCTTTATCTCAGTGTACGCATAAATCTTACTTCCTACTGGTATTATGATTGCTTTATTGTAACTAAAACAACCAAACATCAAATTAAATTTTCTATTTCACCTGTTAAACTTGTGAATTCATGAAGTTGCTGGCTCACTTCCTCCAGAGAAACAGTAATTCATGTACTACAGTAACTCTGCTATATGTTTTTCATATGCTGCCTGCAGGCACAGTGAATAGAAATAAAAATTGGAACACAACACCAACAGATCTTGTTTTGTTCTCTGTATTTATGCTTTTAGCTCCCACTCTCTGATTATTTGTTACAGTTCCTGCAGTTCTGGAAAATGACAAGACACAGAGACTGGACGCAGCATCCCACTTGCCCACAGGCTCTCGTTCCGAGGGCCAAAGGAAGAAGGGCAGAACCATCATGCTGTTCCCTGTCCATTTCAGAGGCAAACATCAGTGGCCCATGGAAAATTTCACACCAAAGAAGTCACACACAGGTATTATTAGGAAGTCTCATGGAAATGATGGATGAGGATACATAATTTTATTAACTAACCATTTGTATTCTATGAGTATATCCTATCACTGTTCTCTGTATAACTTTTTCTTATAGCTAAGAAGGCAAGCTTATTTCTGTGAGAGCAAAATAATACCATATACTGCATTGTCTTCCCCGCCCTCCCCCCACCCTCTTGTTAACCAGTGGGCACCAAAGAACTTCCTTCTGTCTCCAAGTTCCTGTTTGCAACTAAGGGAAATGTCCTATCACCTGCCATACCCACTGGGAAGTATATGGGCATCATGAACCTCGAAAACAACAAGCTTTCTGCACATCCACAGTACTAAATATTATTATCCTCTCAAATGGAAGTTTCCAAGGAAACAAGAAGAAAAGAGGATATGAGAAATGCAAATATAAAAGAGAAAAACAAAGCAAAAAGTCTGGTTGTTTGGGTTTTTTCGAATTTACATATACATGTACATTGTTATTAGGTTGCAATTATGATCCATGGGCTTACTATTTCATTTCTTTATTGACTGCAATAGTTACTTGAATTGCCAAGATTAAGCCTCTATCATGATAATAACTGCATATTCACAAAGGAATTCAGATTCTAAGAAAAACATTATCTAAATAGACAGTATAGAAAATAAGAAGCATCAATCTCATGTTGGTAAAAAAAGGTAAAAAATTGTTACAGCCATAGAGGAAATCTGTGTCAGAGTCAGGAACACAAAGAATGTGAGACAGCTGCACCAACTGCAGGATCCCTGCTTGCAAATGGTTTCCTCAGGAATTTACAGTGCACCCACAGTTTTATGTTTATTGTGATAACAGGGTAGATTTTCAGCAGAGGTGTCTCCTTTTGCACTTTCTTAAGAAAGTCATCAAGTCATCTAATTTTGTTTTTCTGATGATCTTTAGTCAAGGCTTTGAAACAGACCCCTAGCTTTGAACATAATTTATAACATATTGCGCTACAACTTCAAAACAAACAAAAAATACCCCAAAGCCAAAACATAAAGACAGAAAATTGCATTTCCAGATAGTCTTTGCTTATTACTAGACAAGGACTGTTCATTCAGCTTTGCAAAGAAAATTGAACAAGATGACCTTCTTCAGTCTCTTCAAACCTGAATTATCCTATAGCCTTATGATAATCCTGTTTTCGGGTATGTTTCCAGAAGTCACTTATAACTTAATTTACATGAAACTTGTTACTACCTTCCCTCAGACTAAGTGGAAAGGCAATGGCATTGTTACCTGTAAAATCACTCCCAATCCCTATTGTCAGCAATGATTTTAATCTGTTTGCTGGGATGTACGTGTTGTTTTGCTTGGATGAAAGTCCACTATTAAGAAAAAAAAGGCATGGACCTGGAGCAATAAAATCTTGAAGTCTAAAACTCATACCAGAAGAACAAGATTTCTTAGTTTGTACAGACTAATTTTCATGAATTTCTCTGAAATCACAGGACAATGAGAATTTTTTGACTGCTGTGCCTGCAGCCAAAAAACCCCACAACAAAACAGGTTTATTAATATGAAGGCTTTCCCCAAACACAGAATTTCATGTAATTTACTCTTCATACAAAAAAGTCATTTAAGCTATTATTAGCAGCAGAACATGTATTAGTGCAATCATATATACCTTTACCTTGTCAGGAAATGCACAACTAACAGCAGCAAATACTATAGTTCACTGATGGCTTGTTAATTACTTGCCATTAATAGACTGACAAACAGCTTGGATCCTGATTTGTTTAAATGTGTTAACTGAACAAGTTCTCCCTGAGAAGGAATCCTGTTGTACAGTGACATGAGCCCCAAGAGACAAAAAGGTGAAAAGGTTGAGTTGCTGAACTGTCTTCTCCACTGTGTCAGTTCTCTTTGATGCAATTTGGAAGAACAGGAGTGTTCTATCCTAACTGATTACTCCAATAGCTGAGAGGCACAAATGGAAAATTTCCAGCCTGGGAAAGAAGCCGTGGTGAAGGCCCCCAGCTCTGTGCTGATGCTGGGAAGCCTGGAGAGGTTTGACTCCAGCTGCCACACCACCAGGGCCTCACTTCCCAAGGAACACGCAGCAGCCATCTGTTTCTTTCATTTCTTTGTGGGGGCACCATATTGCAATGCTTTATGTGAAAAGCTCAGTGGTGGAAGAAGCCACATGAGTACTTGGAGCTGTGCTGTGAGATGAATAGGGTGTCACAATAAATTCAGCAAATATGGCAATCCCCCAAAACAGAGAAAGGTGTGAAAAATTAGTGCCTTAGTTTAAAAACCATACACTGAAGCCAAGAACACATAGAGAGAAACTGTATTGGCCTCTTCCTCACTAACACAAATCACTGCTGTTCTGTGTGTACAAACCATTACAGGTATTATGCAAATACTGCAGTGGGGTTTTTTTTGTTACTGTGCAGATTAAAATAATTTGCCTTTGTTGCCTCTTTCTCTCACTTAAAAGCAAAAAAAAAAAGAAGTATTATAGAATATCTGTAGTCTTTTTTTTTTTCCCAGACCAAAAAACTGGGTTATAAAGAGTTTCCAAGTGAATTTATTTTTCCATAAAAAAAGGTTAAGACATGAAGAAGGAGATACCTGAAAAGTATGCTCAAAAATTTCTAACAGCCCTAAAGATGCAAATATCTGGAACTGATTGATTATTTCTTTAAAAAAAAACAGTAAGTTCTGGTGCTTAATTGCCCTTCTAAACCTAGAAGTTAGGGCAAATACCTGCAATTACAATATATATTAATTTTATTATAATATAAATATAAACAACAAGTACAAATTGGTCCTAAAATAATAGTCATATACATTTCACGAAGAAGACGCTAACACTGTGCTCTTTGTAAACTATCAGCTTTCTAAGCACATTATCTCCAGCTCCATTCAGAAATAAATTTGCCTTCTAAATACCTGCCCAAAGATGCATTCATATACAACTCTTCTGAAGCCTATGCAAGCAGAGAGCTTGTATCCATCAGCAAAATGTAATCACAATACTTCTAGCTCTGAACATGATTCAGAATCATATATATTATGGCCTAAGGAAGAAGAAATCATTTTCCATACTGCAGAGTCTCTGTGCTATGCTAAATTAAGCAAAATAACATCAACAGAGGCAAGGCATGCATTAGAAATAGTTAAAAAACCAACAGGGAGGAGAGAGAGTAACAAGCCCTACAGTGTCTGTTAACTAACGGAGTGCTTATGGCAATAGGAACAAAATGCACATGCCTGCCAGATGAATCCTTATCTATAGCACCACAAGAAAATATACCAAAATAAATTCATGGGGGAAGCACCTTAAAGTATACCACTGTAAATATGCAGCCATAAAATTAATCTTAAATGCATTTGAATAGCTCTTATCACAATGAACCCATTTCACAATCACGAAAATGTGTTATGTGTTTCCACATATAAACCAGTCTTCCTTAAGTACCATTAAGATTTATTTAACATCAAAATCTATCATACCCAGTAAGAACACACATAAAAGTACTAGATGCATATTAAAAGAGTTTTACAAATGGAGTTTCTTCTTTATGTGATGTTTTACTAGTTCTGGACCAACTAATAGTTTTGTGTTTGTCAGTTACAGGTAACTCTTATCGAGGAGGCACATAAGAAAGCAGTACTAGGACTGTTCTCTTTCAGCAAAGCCACACAGCAGAAACTTATCATGATTCTACTTGTAGGCAACAGCATATCATTTCCCACACAGCTGCATTACTGACCATGCCAGTCCCTGAAATGTGTAAGGCACCAGATTGCCTAGAAATACTCTTGGTTTAAGAAACTGTTTAAAAAATACGAGAAAATTCCAGCCCTCATTCAGTTCGTGCCCTTGCCGACTGTAGCATATAAAAACCGACAACCAGAAAAACATGATAAAGTTCAAAGCAATTTTTCAATGCCTCTATTGATTAAGCTTTAAAAGTTGCCATGTTTACCAAAAGCTTCCTGCTTTAAGAAGCAACGGATCTGAGAGAACACACAAACACATGGTGCAGCAAAAAGCATTTTAGTAGTAAGCAAACAGGCAAATTTTTAAACGAAAATAATGTCTCTTGCATTTTCAGTTATTTGTCTCTTTGCCAACTTTAACGAAAGAGAACGATGAAGCCTGTTCAATGAACGCCCTTGTCTAAGAGCAATGCCTGTTCTGTAACACCATATTTAGTGGATATCCCATTCTCAGCATACCTGGTGTGTTCAGCAGCCGGGACATCTTGCAGGAGTAGGAGATAAACTGCTCACAGTATTCAGCACTGCTGGTAATGGCAGAAATCTGGTCCATCGTTGCACTGTAGTTGAGCTGCAGCACAGACAACTTCTCCAGGCTGCTGCCTCCCACAGAAGTCTGCATTTGCAGATCGTGGTACACGGTGGTCCATACTTTATCCTCTGAAAGAGAGGGGAAGAAAGACCAGACAAGAACTGGTGAAAGACAGACAGTGGAACTGAATTAAAATAAACCTAGGCTTTGACAAAATATAAAAATGTTCTGAAAGATATTTGTTGAGGTGGTAGTGGGGAAGAAGGGCATTGCACATGAAAAGTCATCATGTGAGAGCATAGTTCCAACAACTATGAACTGAGGATGGGAAAAAACTTTGATCACCTTTATGAAAAGATAACAAATACACCATGAGAACAATCTTCCTTGAACAAGGAACTATAAGGATTATTTTTGATCAGAAGGACACAAGGCTGATGCCCTGAAGATTCAAGGCCTCTGTGTGAAGAAAATTCACTGTGCATGGTAAGTTGTTGTGGGCTGGAGAGCAACACTGCTTTGTAGTAAGGTAACACCAGGGATGCACTAGATTCTTATGTGATTACATCATTTACTGATTTACACTGAAAACATTGCAGTTAATCAAGGTTGCCACATGTTTTACCCAAGCTGTGTTCCTAGGTTAAACCATCTTTACTGCTTATTGAGGCTTAAATATTTTAAAAGAGCAGCACCATATGACCCTATTGAGTGTGTTTATGGTACGGATAGCAAGAAATAATGGAAGTAGAATGGCAATACAAGAGCTTCTGTTTAGTTGTGAAAAGACACAAGGGAAGGATGATCTAATTTTTTTGATAAGAAATACAGCACAATTGGCCAAATCTCTTACCTCCAGCAACATTTTTTTTTTTCTTTTTTCGGCAGGCTCATGTAAAAAGTGTGTAACATTCAGCCTACAACAGGGTCTGTATGCATTATATTGCTTTAAACTACTGAACAGCAAGTCACTAGAAGGTTACTGGGTGCCATTTGTCAGTAGTTACCAGAGAAGATTTAAGATGAGATATCATAATGATGAAACACCATACTCCATACCCCTCTTGTAGAAAGATTGGTGGAAGCTGGAAAGTAGTTTGGAAAGGAAATAAAGAAAAGGCACAGAAACTTTCCTGTTATAGGCCAACTATTATTTTTCTTAGAGGTACAGTCCACTGAACCAAAATGAAAAAAAAAAAATCTGAGTAAGGCTTAGAGTTTCAGAATGAAAACAATGAAGATTCAGTCAATATTAGTGATACTGTCTTCCTGTAAGAATACTATTCTATCACTTAGGTGTGAAGAATTTTCAAATTGAAGTTGACTGCCTACCACTGTCAAAATTCACTATATGAGCTGATACTTACTGCTTATATTGTCCATCTCACATAGACAAGGAGTGAAATAGATCAATTATCCTCTCTCCATAAACCCCAGGAAATTCTCTTCTTTATAGATTATCCTGTAGCATAATACCATAGAACCTCCGAGAAGTGCATCAGTTTTTGTCAGTAACATTTTTCATGTATAGTTCTTTCACATTTTAAATTGGTTTTCTGTTTTTCTTTTAAATTTGTTACTTGATACCCTTCTACTACTGAGGGCCAAGTCAAAGAGATGTGCTGTGAAACAAGAAATGTGGTACCTAAAATATGTCTATTCTGGTGCCTTCAGCAGCCTTGCACCAAAGCCCAGCTTCCCAAAGGAGTCAGCCAGGCCTTTACCCCCGAGGGTTCAGCTGTTCCTGTAGAGCAACACCCCTGAGCACAGCTGTCCTTCCAGAGATGCAGAGACAAAAGCACACCATGCTGCTAACTTTGCTGTATTTATCACAAAACCAGATTCTGCAGAGAGAGCACCTGGCAGCTACAGAGAATATTAATTCACCTCACAGATGTGCCTCACAGCAATAAAGCCCATAAAATACAGTCCACAACAGTATGTTTTCAATTCTTCTATGTAAATATCACGCCTGTTAATACCAATCTCCGAGTCATTCTAAAACCTGTGGCCTGATACTGCACTTCAAGATTTTGACTCCATGTAAACACTCGGTCAAACTGAGACATACTCCAAAGTGCTTCAGGACTTCCTCACCCAGTTCACAGAAATGTGCTTACCTACACTGATGAGTTTTGGTGCAACCCAAAGGAAAGGTAACTTTCCACGTTATGATTATTCTTATCTCCAGGACTCCATCTTCTTTTCCAGCCTTAATTTTTACTGCATAGTGTCAGGCTATTTTGGATTCCATGGAATTATGTGGACCCACGTGTTTGCAACTGATATGGTGTAAGCCTTTCTAGTCAAATGTTTGGAGATAAGCAAAGCAGATGAATCCTCCACGGGGAGTATCACTAGCTAAATGAGATGTAATTCAGCAGGTGATGCAAGATGGTTATTATTTTAATATTTACATCCTTAGTCCAAAGCTCTATGTAAAGCACAGTAATCTTGCACTGAGGAAAAAAATAGTTAAAAAAAAAAAAAAAAGCAGGGGAAAGGAAGAACAAGAATTCTTATTTCTGCATTTCTTTAAGCCCATTCCCAAGTACTGAGAAAAAGATGCTGATTGTCACCTGTCAAGTTAGAGCATATAACACAGTTTTACTGAGAGCTTGGGATGCAAGTTTACTGCAGATTCATTTTCAAGAAAGGGCTGAGATTGTTTATACACTGACAGAAATGTCTCATTTTTAGCAGAAAACACTGTACATGTAACAGTTCAAAAGTGTTAGTAAGGAACATACTAAGACAGAGCCTCATATTGGATTTCTGAGCCAGCAAACACTCCTAGAATAGTCATTTTGAGAGTACAGGAATGTCGTCAGCAATAGGAACTGTGTTAGGCATTATGTCTGAGAAGGGATTTCCTTATGGATGAGGAATTCTAGCCAATGCAGTCCTGACACTTCCACTCCCAGTTAGGGAGTCTCAAGCTTTGCTGGAGCACACTGGACTAAAGAAGATGCAAACATATTCCTGCCAGTCAAATGCATCCTCTGAACAACTCAGGATCTTTCTGTCAAAGTACGAGTTACTACTGGTGGGTAAGAGCTTGTTGCACCTTGTAATGTATCTAGTTATCAATATCTGTATATTGATAATATCAATAACCATTTCTAGAAAGACAGCCAAGTCTGTTCCTGCTGTATAAGATGATGAGAGATAGATTAGGATCCAGACACTGGAGATAAATCTGGCTCTCATTTCACTTGCAACTGGTTTGTTGATAGTCTGGCTCAAATGCCCAATGAGGATGTTCAGCAAGCTGGCTTGTCCCAGCTCTAGAAGCTGAATGATCTGTGCCTGCAGGTCAGGCACAGACTGTGGAGGGACAGGTGGGTCTGGTGTAGAGGAAGGAAAGTCCTTCCCTGGGAGCAGTATCTTACACTGTTCACACATTCCCCTGCAAAGAACTGATTGACACAGGGACCAAACCTGTACAGAGTGACAGGGCCTCTCCTTGGCTGGAACAACACACTGAAAATGTGATAAGGTCACAGACGGAAACCCATCTCCCCTCGCCACCACAGTAGGCTCCCTCATCTCATACACTTATACATCTGGGAATGGCTTTAAGATGTTTGGAAAGACTTAAAGGAGAAAGTAGCCAGAAAAATACCTTATCTATTGATTGCTGATTACAAACTGCTTTCCCTCTTTTAATCTAAATGATTTTTTTATTGTCTTAATACTTCTCATGGAAAGCAGCTACACATTTATAGCTTGAAAATAAGGCCATCATCTTCATCTCTGGTTCCAGTTTCTCAGAAATGGCTTGTTAGTTGAGAATATTCTTGAGAAAGATTGGATCAGTAACCTGCTTACAGACAACATCTCTTACAGAAAAAGTGATGCAGACAATTCACACTATCTCAAATATCTGCACCATCACCATTTATGGCATTATTCCCATGTAGCTGAGAACAGAATGCAGTAGTCAAAACCTGCAAGAATATCTGTCAATAGTACACAAAACTCTCATTTAAGGTACACAGAGGTGAAAAATCTGTCCTAGTTAACTGCAATTTGATATGTATTCCTGGCAATTACAGTCACCACAACACTGGGATGAGTATTCCCTCAATACATCATCAGTTTTTTAAGAATGCTGACGTATGGCTATTGCTAACCACAAGTGTTTGGAGACAATTTGTCGGTCACAGCTGCCTATGTGACTCCTGTACAGCCAAACACACCTACAAAGAGCAGACACATCACAATTATAATGCTGCTAAGCAGCATCATCTATAAAATATTTTATGTGCTTATGACCTAAGTTATTCAAATTGGAAATCATTATAAAATGAATTAATGTTGAGAGTAGTTATTAGTAATTTTAAGGTTAATGATAATATTCTCATAATATCTCTTTTTTGCAGACATATTAGCAGGAACATAAAAGTTAACGTTAAAAGGAAACCAAAGTATGTTTTAAATCACAAAAATGCAACAATATTGCAGAAAAGGGTGTAAAAGAAACTTAAAGGTGAGTACAAAAAAGAGAGGGTTTTGCAATATTGCATTGGACAACTGTAATTTCCTGGGGGCTCTGATAGTGAACTTCTGTACCTTAGCCCACTATGGAGTGTTTTAATTGAGGCTGGTCAAAACACCCAAGTCCAGTAAGCAGTCCAGTCAGCCAATATAAGTGCTGGGATTGGCCTTGAATTTGAAGCTCATAGAGAGTCACAGAAGTTTGGGATATGACATGGGAGTTGACCCAAAAAAGTGTGTAGAAGAAAACTTCATGTTTATGCACAATTCATGCTTATGGTCAATCTCATTAGCTCATACAACACAAGAGACTTCTCAGTTCTGATGCAGCTTAAGGAGCTAGGCTGGATAGAGTTCCTTTTGATACCACAGTAACATTGAGAAGACAAGAATCACCTGATTTGCTGACCTGACTGAAGGACAGATTATACAAACATAATTAGCATCACTGCTAATTTCATTAACTGCATTCCATTTTTGCCCAAAGTTAATCCTATTCACAGATTTCAATTAATTCTGGATATATTGAAATTTGGAGCAGTCTGAATTTTTCCATTATCAGTATTTTCTAAGAAAACCTGATTTTTAGAAAGATCACTTAAAACCCCAAACACTTCTTCGTGTTATTGAAAGAAAATGAGTTACTTGTGTAGTCGCAGAAAAGAAATTCTGCCATTGAGATGAGTGCTCTAAATTTGGGATGGATCCATTATTCTTCCACCATAAGCAACGTTTTTGAATCCTAGTTTTAAGTGGAGGGAAGAATTCAATGTATATTTGCAATAAGCTGGTTTTTGCAGTAGGGTGAGCCAGAAAAGGAACACATTGAAAATGCAGCACCTGCCCTACTCTTGTCCTCTCACTTCCAAACTAACCATCTGTATTTTAAGATGAAGTGGTTTTGCCTTCAGCAGAAGAAACTGGACACTCCCCATCCACGTGGAAGTACCTGAGCTCCTAACTGGGTTTTTGTTACTGATACCAACTTTCCCTCTGGAGGGCGGGATACCAACCCCGGCTAATTGCTAACACTTCAGGAAGAGAAGGGTCTCCAAGATGGTCACTTCTTCACTTGAATGCATTTCCTCTTAGAGCTTTTTTGAATGTAGCCTAGTATGGTCCAGCTGCACAGGAAAAAAGATATGAAAAAGTGGTTCTTCCATTATTTAGTTTTTTGCAGTGTAGGGGAAGCACAATTTTCTTTGAATAGAATGCAGAAAAGCAGTAACCATAGATTCCTAATAGAATTCATAATGGTTTTCACTAAAAACAATCTAATTAGATCCAAACTGCTAATCTATTTGATGCAATTATAGAGAAAACAGGTTCCCTGTAATTTAGTCTGTACATTACTCTTTGCTTTAGCAGTTCCTCTCCAACAGATAGACATTATAGTAAGATTAAATTCCTTAATTTCAGAATTTCTAAATTTTTTTTCAAACAGGAAATGACCACCTGTTTCCTCAAAAGGACATTAAAGTGACAATTTATTTTGCTGAAAATACCTTTCAATTACAATTACTGACTTACAGTCCTGCCCACTCACTGGTTCTTTTTCCACTAATAAAAACTGAAGTAGCTGGCTAATAAATTAACTGATAATTATTAGAAACAATTCATTAATAAAAAGTGAAACAAAATTTAAAGTTTCCTTCATCACAAGCCATTCAAATGATCAAATCAAATATTAACATAAGTGATTTTTCCCACTTCACATTCAACACACTTCATGATGGTGCAATGGTGGTAACACCACGCCACTGCTTTTTTCCCAAGATACTCAGTTTTCTCCTGTTGTTGGGTTTTCCTCACTCAAGGAAGAAAACTTGCTTCTGACAAGCAAATTAAGTAACCTTTGGTAATGAAATTAACTGGAAATAAGTTTGGAAACAAACTTCAGAATACAGAATGCTTGTATTCCATCAGTATGAATACATTTTTCCCCTTTTACTTTAATCTACAGTTATAGTTGTCACTATTAGAATTTTACTTTCTTAGCATTAATGGAGCTTATTCTTAAGATATTATTTTATTAAATATTTTCAAGAAATCAGAAAACATTTCATTTATTTCTCAGGAAGATAATCTGTTCTCTTTCTCCCTCAATAAGCTCTGTGGTGGGTTTTGGGTTTTTTTGATGGATGCATTTTCACATTTAGCTGACACCCCTGGTAATGTTACCCAGTATGACAACACCTTGGTTCTTTATTGCAGTCTCAGAGAAGATGGTTTTGAGAATACCTGAGCATATAAAATAGTTCATATTCCTTTTTTGACTGTCATTATTTACAAGTACCAGAGGAAAGACTGCAGGTCCACACCAAGATTCCTGGTGTGCTCTGTCCATTAGCCATAGGCAAACAGACATTATAGAAACTTTAACCCTCAAGCTGCTGGTATTTCTTCTAGATGGCTGTTTTCCTGCTCACTGACAGTATAGCGGCTAATTACTTTTCACCTAAATGTTGCTGGCTGACAACAGTTTTATTCCAAGCCTCTTCCTGCTGGGCAGGCTTACTTGGCATGAGCTTGTGGGAAGGCCAGTGAGGCTCAGTGGTCTGTGCTGACACCTCTCTGCTGTGTCTTCTTTAAGCTGGTAGTGCACATTTGGCATTCAGATAACACAGAAGGATGGGAGAGTGAGCTGAATGCTCAGGGAACTTAAATGTAAAGCAATACCTTTGACAATGACAGGGGGAAGTAATTTCAAGGTGTAACAAAAATTATATCCATATTCATCTGCTGCTGGGTACTCTGCATTTGTTGCTAAAAATTAATGCCTGTGGGCCCTATTGGATTTCTAAGCAGTATTTGACAACTGCATTGCATCAATGCTTGGGAAGGGGTTTCCTTCACAGGTGTCAGCCTGGAGACAACTCTTTATTAGACACCATGACTTTTGCCATCATCAGTGCATTTATCCCTTCAAACTAGATTACTGCAGTGTGCTCTACAATATGTTACACTACAAATCATGCAAGAAACTAGACAAGACAGTCCATTTAAAAGTGGACTGCCTTCCTGGGAGGACAAAAATTACAGTCGTAACCATCTGATATTACGAGGCCTCCAATTTTATGTTCTAGTAAGAGCCCAGTTGGTATTGTTAAATTGTGTGGGATGGCAACACAACAGTCATTAGGAGCATGATTAAACTAAGCACCTTCTACAACTTTGCAGACACAAGACCTGATGTATACAATTGGCATGGGAAAAATTACAGCAGACAATATCCTCCTCTCACTCCTTTTATATTTCTCTCTATGTGTTTATATATAAAAGCTTAAAACTATATATAGCATTTTGAAACTAATTCTGCTGTGGACTTCAAAGGAGCTACAGCTGGGTTTATAACAATGAAAAACATGTTCAATTTAAGTGAGTGAGTGTTTGGGCAACCTCGCTTGAAATTTGCAAATGTCAATTTTGCGGTGAAGTTACTCTGGTGATATGAATTCTGTTGCTCTCTTCTTACTAATGTAGAAAATGAGGTTTAGATCAGAAAAAATCCAATATTCAGAAACAAGAAAAGAGCAAATGAAAAGTGTTCTTATGAACTGAAATCTTAAAATCAAAACCAGTGCATTTCTTCGTCTATTTAGGTGGGAAATAGGATCAATCCCAAAATGTAATTCAACTGTTCCTGTACTCATTTTCTCCTACTCCTTTCATTCCTTCTTTTCATTGTTTCTTCATCCAGAGATAGTAATGACTCTTCAAACTTAATTACCAACTACTGATTGGATATGTTCCTTTTCACTTACAGATGGTGTCCTCTGAAGCAATGAAACTACAATTCCCTTGTATTTCGCTTGCATTCATAACAATTCAGCAAAGAGAAAACTATTTATTTTGGGAACTTACTCCGATATTGAACTATATAAGTTTATAATATTTTAAATCAATATAGAATAGATGAATTAGATACTTTACAAGACAGAGTAGAAAGAACTGACCAAAATAAAGTTTACAGTGAAACAAAAGTTGCCAGAAAAGTGATAATCAAACGGCTGTTCCAACACAACTTGTTAGAAACCTGAATGGTAAGCAGAGGGGTGCTGCCCTGGACTACTAGAGATGATTTCAAACCACTCAACACAGTTGTATGTAAAAAGCTAACACCCAGAGTGCCTTGAGAAGTAGAGTAGAGATCACTCATACCTTCAAAGAAAAGAGACTGCAGCAACAGAAGTTATGTTGAAAAACAGTGCCTGGGGGGGAAAGCTTACATCCAATTTAGGCCCTAATGTCAAAAATTACCTCATATGAGTGTTACCAGTACCAAGAGTTTAAAAATAACCATATATTGAAAAGCACAATAAATAATGGGATGCAGTATAACCACATGAAGGAGGACTCGGATCATTTAAGTGCCTGGTCTAACAGATGGCAATTGCAGTTCAGTTTAGATTAAGGAACATTAAAGTCAAGAACACAGGACATAAAAGAATTAACAGTGTGGTTGTTTTCAGCACTGTGAATAGAGTATGGGCAAGGGCTGGAAACTTGTTTTACAGTTCAATAAGTGAAGAATTGACAACTGATCCCACATTGTGAGGAGTGGCCTCAGACCCAGTGTTACACAAATGGAAAAGTCAAGTATATCGCCTTTAAAGTGTGTTTCAGTTCATTCTGGCACATCATAGGAGCATATGCACTTTAAAAAAAATAAAATCAACTACTGCCTGATTTTTTTGTTAGACAAAGCACCACAGCATGATCCTTTACCTATGATCCCAAACAGGGCTTCCTAGAATCCCTGAAAAAAAGTAACACAATTAAAAATACGTATTTTTTTTTCAAGGGATATCCTGAAGAAAATGGTGCTTCAAAACTTTCACTATGGTAGCTTGAACCATAAGAGACCACCTTCTGAACTATATTTATTGACTTTCTATTCCAATGGAGAAGCCGAAAGAAGACTAACGAAGGTCTCAACTGCTACCACCAAGCAACCCTTACCTTTCATGCTCCCATCAGCTTCTGACTGCTTGAATCCTCAACATACTCTTCACTGATCCAATTTCATTCTCTCAAGAACATCCTCCACTCTCCCCTCACATCCTGCTGACCCCTCTCCATTGACAGACAGGAAAAGGAATATACTGTGCTGAAGTTGCCTTTCTAATTATTGCATCAATAAACTCAGTGTTAGGCAACCTCCTGAAAAAACTTTTTATTTTGCTTTCAAAAGGTGTCTCCAGATTGGAGAATTTTGAATTTGCACTAAACTAGGAATTGTAAATAGTACATAACAATTTCATCATTTTTCTGAATCATATCGATCACATTTACAGTTGGGAATCCCACTTTATTCTCAGATTACTGCATAAACTTAAGCACGTTTTCTTGGAGCATCACCTAACTTTAGTAGAAAACAGTATCACTACATGTGTAACATCATGTTTCCTGTATTTTTTGACAGCTGTGCTAAAAATTCATTAAAAAAATTCAAAAAACACTGCCATTAAAATTAAAACTTCTACGAATTTCCTAATACTGGAAAAACCTTTACAATATATAGACCAGGGATGAACAATCCATTTTCTTCAAAATTTATTCCAGTCATTTGGCAGATATTCACTCAGGCATAAAAATATATTGAAAAAAAATCTTTTTATCATCTTTCTAAAAAACCCAAACCCATAAAAATTATCTACCTACAGAAAATAAAAAATTAAATAGCCCCACATATTTTTTAAAGACACAAAAGGACAAACCACTCAGAGAAATGACTACCTCAAGACATTCACAGATTTGGTCCAGGATTTAGGTTTGCTTTTCTTATTTGCTCAAAAAACCCCACATAGATAATACTGACAATTGCTGTACATGAAATCTCACTCACAAAGCTGAAGAACTAACTTTCTGACCATATGAAGCAAAAAAATACTATGGAAAAGGGAATATAAAGAGACTCAATACTGATGCTGGTATTTAAATATTAGTTCAAAATACATTTCAACCAAGTGCCAGCAACTAAGTTAATAGCAGACATTTCCCAAGCCTATGCAGACTGGAAACTAAAGGACAGGGGAGGAACAGAAGTAGCTTCAAGGGATATCAATATCTTTGTTGTAACTACACTTTTCAAAAATATTATTTTATTTGAAAATATTAAAATCTAATATTGAAAATTGTCTCGATTTGGCACTTCACGTACTACTAAGACCCATAACATTGATTAGCGACTCCTGTGTAGCAAGAAGGCTGAAACAGCAGCTACTCTAATTTGATTCTTCCATCTCTGACTTAATGAAAAATGCAGCTGCTGGTCTCTGGCATCTGCAGTGCTGCTTTCCCACTGCACACAGAGGCCTGCACATCCTTTGCAAGTGCAGGTTTGCAATACTGCTGGGCATTAAGGAACACGGTTTTAATATTAACATGACATTCGTAACAACAATCTGTGACCACTGTGGCAAAACTGCCAGGCAGAAATGCAGGAACCGCTCAGAGCTGCCGTAAACAGGGCAAAGATTGCTGAAATAAATGTCAGAAGGCCCCTCTGAATGGTAACGTTAAGTAGATTAGAGTCTTTTTTTTATTTTTTAATTCCCATAGATCTATAATTTCTAAGTAATTGGTTTCTGCAATGAGATAGACAAGCAATCCATGAATATTCATGCCAGTGCACAAAGCAAGCTCATGCGCAAGGTCTTTTGCTAATAACTCTTGACCAGAAGTACTTGTGACTGTGCCCCAGTTGTAGCTCCTCTGTCTAGCAGAGATGTCAGTCACCTGGTTGGTCTCAGCACACCTTGTGGTCAGCATGCAATTGGCTCAGCTCTCTGTTCGTGAGATGCACAAGATGAACCATTTCAGCACATTTCTGTGGGAATTACCAGAACATTAGCAATAACACATCTGCAGGTAGAAGCCAATGCTTCTGATAGAAGCATGTCTGATCTAGACCCATAAAGACTGCATGCTCAGGCTTTTAAGAGCTAAGTCAGCTTCGCCTTTCAAACTCCCCCAACACACCTGCCAAGGAGTTCCTGTGGACTGTCCGTGTCTCTGTGACAGCACTAATTTCTTTTCACACACTATTGCTAAGAAAAAAAACTAATCTAATTGAGCGGTGATAGTCCTAGATCTGTGA
Source organism: Acropternis orthonyx (assembly GCA_035583155.1). NCBI lineage: Eukaryota > Metazoa > Chordata > Aves > Passeriformes > Rhinocryptidae > Acropternis > Acropternis orthonyx. Next base: position 54,511,644 of record JAWWEU010000081.1, on the reverse strand, counting down.
CCCAGTAATTTACAACACTGCCATTTCCAATTGTTTTGGGACAGTATTTTGTCCTCCTACTACTGACATGCTAATAAACACATTTAATTTTCTTTTATGACTACTGACAGGTTTATTCCATTGCAGTCAGACAATGCTGGTCTGAAAGAAAATCTACAGTGATTTCTCTTTGTGATGCACAAGCGCATCCCAAGGCAGAAATAAAAAGCTCTTCTCTTTGGAGTAGTAACCTCTCAAGTCTCAGGATACTGCTTTGGCAAAAAACACAAAAATAATTTTAGGAAGGGAATAATTTCTTCTCACCAATTTTCACAAGTGGCTTACTATTGAATGCTTCAGTGTGTGCAGAGTTAGTCTCATAAATCTCAGCTAGGACAATAGAAGATCATTACCTCAATAGCTCTCACTCAGAGAAGCATGTCTTGAGACATACTTGACAAAGTATAGGCCTCCTGAAAAAAGGAAAACTTGGGCTTAGCAAATGAAAAAAACCCTAAAGCAGGAATAATAAAAAGCATATTAATGCTCATAATAACATGAACTCTGAACACAATAAAAAGTGGGTACAGACCTCTAACATGACATTGAAATTCTTGCATACATGCATGGAGGAGTTCCTTACACTTTGCAGTCAAGACTCTGAACAAGTGACCCAGTTTGCAAAACCTGCAGGTTTCCTTTCCAAACCTGAAAGCTTGCCCTGGGGAAGTTCTCCAGCTGTATTTGCTCTCTACCATCTGCATAATGTCTCACAGACTCCTTATCTTATGCTCATGTTGGCTCTTCTCACTAAACCATATGGAACTCTACCATTAGTTTGCTTTTAAGTTGTATCTAGTTCATTTCAACCACTGAGGCCAGTTCCAGATGATAGCAGATTTAAGTCCTTTCTGCCCTCATTGTTATCCCCCCTTCAGTCTGTGTCCCCCACTGCTGTGTCTCCCACCACGTGGAACAGAGGTGGAGGTGAGTTTACAGCAGACTTCTGGTGCTGCCCTAAAAACCCTGCTGAGTGTCCACATGGAAATTAAACACTGTTTATAAATTCACATTGGAGTTACTGTGCCTTTTTTGTCTTTTGTAGAAAAGCACTAAGACTAATTCTAAGTGATGAAATGCAAACATAAATAATCTAGGGATTTACTATGAGTGTTCAAAGACAGCCTTCAAACGAAAACATTGTACCTACATAATCTACACTGACTTCACTTATTGGCAAGTCCTGGGAGGGAGACGTGGCAAAGTCATCCCGTACATTCTGCTTGTCTTGGGAAACTGCACCAGCAGTACTTTCCTTCTCTGTGTATGCACAGATAAAAATGGATTTCTGCTGCAGCTTATTCATTGCCCAAATAATTTCTTGGTAAAAAACCAGGAGGAAGCAAGAAGGTCTAAGATTTCTTAACAGAAATGGTAACAAGATAGCTTACCTGCCCTTCTAGGCATATTAATTTAGAGATTTACACGTCAGTGTGCAGCACTGCACCCAGAGAGCACTGTTGGGAATTCTAGAGCAGAATGAATCTTTCTTCACTCTTTTAAAAATTGTCTGTGATCTTTTCATCACTTGATTATCTGTTTCAGCAGCAAGCAAACTTAATACACCATTTGAGATCTGAACAGGATTTTATGTTTCCTTTAAACTAATTTGCTCTTTGAACATCTAGCCACATTGATTTCAGTTTCAGAGAAATTAGCAATAGCAAGAACACTTAGAACAGGTAAGTGGTTTTCTCCCCAGTCCCACTGTCAGTCTACAAGACAAGGCAGTAGAAGCAGACAAAAAGAAATGACCATAGATATGACTGATGAGAAGCTGTTATTTGAAGTGTTGTTCAAGAACAAGGAAGTTTTAAGTGGGAAGCACATATGAGGAAGTATTTCGTGTACACCAGAGATCCCCAGGTAAACTTAGTGACTCACACCTTCCAGGCTTCGAGGCAGTACAGCTGGATCCCTGGCCTTGCTCCTCAGAGTCAACAGAGGCACAGAGCAGCTGTGCCAGTGAGGTAGGGAGTAGGCACACACACACCCCCACCCCCCTCCCGAAATCTGCACCCACCCAAAGACCAGAAAAACCGTAGAAAATATTACCAACAAAGTTTAATAAAATTTGAAAACCACCACCATCTCCCATCATTTCAGGGGTAAATTAACTGCCTAGTCTTAACCAGACCTTAACTTTCTGACCAAAAGTAAAAAAATAAAAACTTTCTACAGAAAACACAAGTTTTGTTTGCACTTTCAATCATATTCTCTACAGAAACAATTTTCTAGGGATAACTGAAGCATATCAGTGGCCTGAAGCAGCTTGTGCTGTTTCTTACAGCCCCAGTGGGAAGCAAGCATGTGGGAGTGAACCCAGAGCTAAATGTTTGCTTCTAACATTCCCAGGAACAGTGAAGGAGATGGTATTGCTATCATTCCCTGTCTAACCACCCGTTTTTCCTTCTCCCCCAATAATGGATATATTTCTTGAAACAAAGGCTCATAGGCCCCTGCAATGCACAGAGTTCTAAGCAGAGTTGTTGTATTCTAATTTCCAACAAATGAGGGATATTTTCTGACTGCAGATAATGTCAGGATTTTTTCCTCCTCCATTATTTGGCAAAACAAAAATTCTGCTTTGTTTTCAATTACGTCTTCTATGTCACTCTCAAATGCCAGTTCTTATTCTTTGAGGTCAGTTTAGTTGCCTTATGCCTGATGTAGGAATGTTCTGTGATGCTCATGCCCTAACTCTGAGCATCTGAAATACATTTAGAGGATGACATGACATAGATTTTTATTCCTTTATACTCTTATGTGGTGCTTCAGAGTTTGAGGTGGGAGGACAGAAAGAAGGGGAAGAAATGATAAAAAAAAAGTAGTCAGATAGCAAGAAGTGTTTCCTTACTTGTTGACTTGAGAAGCTACCTTGAGCATCAGAGATTACTGAAATAGAATGAACCAAGAACCTTCTCCTGGAAGCAGGCTTCACAAGGTATTCTTTATATTATGGTTCAGATATTTTTTCTGCAGTTGAACATTGGGCTAGATTTTCATTTTCTGCACATGCAAGGATGACTGAAGAAAACATCTAGAGGTGTTCCAACGTGACTTAGAATCATGTGATTTTAATGTGATTTACTCAAACCTTAAAATTATGACACAGTTTTGCTTAATGAAGTCACCAGGTTTTGATCCTTTTCTTTCTTCCCCCTCACCCCCCTTTATGATGACCCCTGAGATTATCAATACCTTCAACTGTGTATAGAAATTGTTTCTGTGGCAGTGTATGTTTGAATTCTGAACACTAAAGTAATAAAAACCAAACTCACAATCACATGGCGCTAAAGTGTGGTGCTTTCCTCTTCCATCCTTTAAAGTCTGACACTGACAAACACAACATGCTGCCCCAAAACACAGCAACACACTGCACTGTCATCCTTTGCCATCGAGGCAATGGCTTTAACTAGTCACCCCAAGTCACTGCCATGCACAGGAAACCCCAACAACATCGCTCTTCAGTGTTAACCTGAGGCAAACCCAACAAACCAAACAGAAAAACATGCTGATTTATTTCAGAAGGACTGCAGGCAGCAAGCTGCATCGAATCAAGGAGTCCAGGTATAGGCTGACGATTACGTTCTGTCAGCTGCTTGAAGAGGAGTGCAAAGTTTGTATCCAGGTGGGAAAATATCCACAACCACCTTCTTACCAAGTCAGTACTGTGTTCCACAGCACAGGGGAGGAGTGCACTAGCCACATCTGTTGAGATACAGGTTAAGCACCACAACAAGCAAGAAAGCCAGATTTGAAGTAAATTAAAAATATCAAAAGAAAGTTGATTACAAACCAAAATGATGTACCAATGACACCTAGAATAAAAAGGACATGTCTTGCAAATAAGAACGGATGAAAAATACAATCAATGAACTAAAACTGAGAGGCAGGATGCTTCAGCCAACTTTGCAGGCAAAGACATAAACATAGTCTGTTCTGTCTCAGGTCTCTCATGGGTCTATTACTTTACTCTGCTGCTTGGAGGATGAACTCACCTTAGGAAGAAAGTCTGCCATCAGAGATTCTGCCCTAGATGTGATCCCCTGATGCTTCAATGATTAATGTTTTCCTCTTTGCCACTATTTTTTCCCATTTCTTTATACAAAGAGTCTACCTTGATAAGTGAACTGGCCAAAAACTGTGTCCTAAACGGCTTGATGCTTTTGCCGTTCTGTTTCATTCTGTTTCTGTAATTGTTTCTGTTCATTTCATCTTCAAGGAAACAAGTCTGGATACTCTGCAACAACAGCCTCAATCCACTTTAACTACTTATTCATCTTTTTACCTCTCAAATGTAATTTTAATTTCCAAAAAGGTCTGACAGACCATTAAAAAAACTTCCAAAACAAAGCTCTGCAATGGAAGGGAAAGCATATGAGATTCTGCTAGAAAAAAACCCCTTAATTTCATATGTAGCAATTGAAACATTGAAGCCATTTTTCTTTATTTTAGGCAAAGGACTTTGTATTGAAAGCTTTCTGCAATGAGATTACACTGGGTAAGGTCTCTGTACTTCTATTGTCATTCAATAACTTAAAATTGCCCAATGGCAACATTTTTGTATTGCCTTTAAATGTGTATCAATTCATTCTATTTCAATTAACTAAAAAACATTAACTCCTTCCTCTACCAAACTGGAGAATATATATAGAAAAAGAGCGTTATTTTTATTTATTGAATTAAATTGCTCAAAATTTATTTCACATCCATTTATATATATGCATGAATAAAAGTTTTGGAAGTTCAGTAAATCAGGTCTCAGCAAGAAATCTCATCTGAAAAAACTATTTATACGTGTGCAATAGAATTAAGCATTTACCACTGCTAGGGCACTTCTCATCAGTGTGTAGTGATGAATGGCACATATATATTCATGGCATATGCTTCTACGTATGTCATAGTATAAAGCACTCCAGTGACCCATTATTTACAGATAGAAGACAGAAAAACCACAGGATACAACAGTTATGGTTGTTTAATGTCTACTCACATGTGCCACTTCTGTTAAAAAATGGACAGAGAGAGAGAGGAAGGAGGAGAGTGGGTAGAAAAGACACCTCATACATTTGGCCTTAATGAGGCAGGCTGTGGATATGCATAATGATTTCCCAAACTGTTTGAAGATGAGCAGCTTTAGGCAAAAGAATTGTACTAGAAAGGGGATAGGGTAAGTACCACTCAAATGGAGCCATTATGCTCGCAGCTATTTGGATCCTGAAATAAGATAAAAGCTACATCACAAAGGCATAAAGACTTCAGGACCAATAGAAAACATTAACTGACATATCTTCAGGTAAAATAGATTATGAAACCTTTCAGTTCTACTTTGCATCAGTACTCCAAATGATGGAGCAGAGGAAACAGCAGGCTATTATTTCCCTGTCCTCAGCATAAAGCCTCCAGCAACCACAGGAGTGCTGATCCGCCTTTCCCACTGACATCCCATACAGCCATTGGGATAAAAAACAGCCCTTGCGGTTCCTCTGCATTGTTCTTCTGCATATTCCTCACCCTCCACTCTGAAAGTTCTTGCAGGACAAATAATCTGAATAAACTTACTGATTTGACACCTTTTCCCCATCTTCCTTATACCAGAGAAAAAGAAAGAAACAGAAAAAATAGGGAATAATAATATCAGTTTATTTCCTGTGTCTTGCTCAATGGACTGAATCTAAATCTGCCAGAGGAAATTGAATCAGGCTTAGAGATTCAGAAATATCACACAGAGCATGGGGTGAAGCTGTAACACACTCAAAGTTTTCATCTTCTAATAAATACCTCAAAAGAGCAATTCTTTCACTGTAGCTATGGCTCTAACAACAATAAAAGAGAGAACAGGAAAGGTCAGACTGAATACTGAGACAGGACCCTCCATCTCTGGGAAAACCTGCTTGAATGCAGAGTCTGACTTTGCACTGTGGACCTACCTCTGAAAGAGGTAAGATCATGGTCTTAAGATGACAGAGCTTTGGAAGAATTCCCTGTTGACCTTAATTCACAAAAGAGGCTGAAGTGAAAAGCAGTCTAATGGTTAAACGTTATGCCACACCACACCTTCAGGGAATACTTTTTTCCCCTAAGTGCATTAATTTGAAAAGTTCCAACTTTCTATCTCTAAAATATACATAGTTCCTATAGATAAGTGTGGAAAACTGCAGAACACCAGCATCCATGCCATAGATATTGAAAAGCTGTTGATATCTCAAGCATCTTCATATTTTATGTTCTCATAGTGGAAAAAGTGCTTGGTTCTTCAGTATAAGAACATAGCATTGAGTACAAAGTTTATTTGGAGAGGACAAGGATGAGAACTGGAGCGGGGAGCTCTGGGATTTCTTTGACAGTGGAGTAGTTTGCAGAGACCATGAACCTCTGTGGGCAACACAAACACCACCTGTGCATTTCTATTGACTGCACTACTGAATCGCCAGCACATCTTAGAAAACCAGGACAGTTTTCAGTTGCCACAGCAACATCTGTGAAGGACAGGTCTCATCATGTAACTCACCAGTTTACTAAATTAAGATACACTAAAGTTGGATATGGATTATGCCCAGAAATAGGCTGAGACTATAGTCTACTGCACTGCAATTTTCTCTCCTTTTTGTTCTTTTTAAATGTTTTTTGGACACATTGGGATATGCCAGCGCTTTCTGACTAGAGCTCTGTAGGTGAAATGCTGATATAATTATGAGATAATGAAATTTGTTGTTCAATATTTGTGATACAATAGATAAAGGGCTAAGGATGTAATTTCTCAACATACAGTTTCAGTGGCTTTTCAGGATGTTGCCCTTGCCACAGAAGGTTTACACTCGAGTGAGAGTGCAGCTTACCACCCACCACTTGGCCCCAGTAAAACTGTACTGCAGTCAGCACGAGAGCAGTACAGAACTGTTAAGCCACCTTGTTTTTCAAAGAGTGACACTAACTTTGTCAAAACCCCAACCCTGGGGACTTGTTTTGTCCAGGAATGAAACTAGCAAGTTGTACTTTACATTGTTTTTCAGTCATTAAGATGGTCTTGCTAGTTGCACCTGAAATAAAGAAGGGATATTTAAAAGGTCTATTAGTATCTTGAGCAGTAATTTAAAACAGAGATATTTAACATAGTGGGAAAATAGGAACATTTAGATTTTCCTCTCAGGCTAGAGAGGAAAATAGAGTTAAGGGCGTCTTATAAAATACCACTACCCTGCTATATGAAGAAATCTTTTGTTGCTTTCTTTTTTTCATTTAGTATAATCCACATACTATTCAGCATAGCTAAAACTGTAGGTTACTTAGTTTCATGTTCTTGAAAGAAAATAATTAATTGTAATTCAGCTAGTTTAAGTTCTTTTTCAAATATAATGCTGGTAATACCATAAACCTGCACAAGTTTGATACTAAAATTGTATCAAACAGAATTCTGCTATTATTCTAATATTGCGCTTTTTTGTTATAACACAAGATCTGTATCATTGCTTCACAGTCCTACAGAATTCTGTTATTGATGAAGCAAAGTAAAGTTCTCATTCTGTCCCTTCTGTAGTACACATGTGGCTGATAATACTCTATAGATTCAGAAAAAGGTTTAGGGCATTGTGAAACCTCAAAAATGCAGTTCTTTACCCTCCAGCCTTCAGTGCCTCAGATGACCACTAATTAAAAGCAAAGGAAAGCTACAACAGCTCAATGCATACGCACTGTACAGTATGCACACAGGCGAGGAGCTTCACTCTGCCATCTGAGAACAGCCATCAGTTTCAGAAACAGAGAATAAAATTACTTCCAATCAGCTTTCACGTATTTCTTGCAGTCATTTGCATTGTAATGAAGAAATAATTTTAAATAGTTTTAAAATTGCAATAGTTACATGGATATTAGTGCAAAACACCTTTTTCTTGTAGCAAAGAGTTCCTGCTGGGAGTGATTCCATTGAAACAGAAAACTGCATTTTTCCTCAGTATGCATCACATCTGAATAAAGGGAATGAGCATTAAACATATCCTAGCGTTTATGATCTCTTTGCACTGGTTGGGAAAAGGTCACATTTATGTACTCTGGAATTTTTTTTGTAGATGAGAAACTTTAGTAAAATGAAACTATTACTTTTACTTATCTCTTTTTTTCCCCCCCCTCCAGTGTTGAACAAGAAACTACCTTTGTTATATATTTACATGCATCATCATCAATGAGCACTACTGTAGTACTGGATGGCTGTCAATGGCATCACTTTGGTGGTACATTTTAAATTTACAGTGCTACCCTTCAAGAGTAACCAAAAGCTCACACTGAACACAGCAGTTCTGAATAGCAGAAATCTAAATAACAGCAATTCTTGGCATTGTTTCATGCAGTGCCTGCCTGATTAGTTACTGATACAGTTCAATGTGCTACTTATGATTTGTAAAGCTCTAAATGGCTCAGGACATAAAAGCCTGCCCTTACAGCTGTGTCTCAGAACAAATTGGTTGACCTGTCTCTCCAGTCCCAGTAGGACTGACAGCACTTTCAGAGCTGAGATCAAGCTCCTTTTTAGGTATGTATTTATTACACAACCACAGACATTAATGGTAGTATGAAACGGTGGTATTCTGGTCCCCAACAGGCTGTCCTACCTCTAAGCAGTTGATCTGGTTCTGCAGCATGTGCCATCATCCCTCCCCATCTCTACCATTCAAGCTAGATAGAACCCACCCCACAGGCCCAGGTGTGTCCAGGTTTCTGCCTCCAGAAACGCTGTGGGAGCTTCAGCAACCATGATCTCTAAAACATCAGAGACACTTTCAGCTCAGAATAGTGCCTTCACCTTCATGTTGCTGGGGATTTCATATGCCAGACTTGCAGTGCAAACAGAATGAAATTCAAACTTGTTATACAGACATTTGGGGAAAGCCAGAGGACATGTCTGTTGTATCAGCTACCCAATATTTTATACCAGAAAAAGTGCTGAGACAACTGTAATGCATTAACAGAACCAAGAAATTATATACTATCAATGCAGAAAATTGCCCCTTTTTATGACCATATTTTCCCCCCTCAGTCTGGCAATGCGATGACTTCCTGTGAGAATGCAAAACCAGTGTTAAAAGCAGAAAACAATACACACAATAAAATTAAAATTAGTTAATGTAGTTATATGTACGACTCAGAGTTTAATGGGTGTTATAAGGACATACCTAGTTTAAAAGAGAGACAATAAAGGAAACTCAAATGTTTAGTTTTTTTTTGTAATTAAATTCTATTCCTTTCCTGTAGTGGTAAGCTGCCTTCTACAGTACACCATGAGCCACAGACATTACTGAACTCAAATATATTGACATACAACAATTTTGGTAAAGAGCCATAACTATTTACTATTTTTTTAATACACCACTGAGGATACAAAGACCTCTGAAGCCTAATTAATATCTGCAGTTCAAAAAGCTTATGAAATGGATTAAATAGGGCCTGTTAAGAGTTTACTGAATGGTGACTGCAGCTCTCACAGAAAGCTCTTAGCAATTATTTTTCTTTTGACAAGAAATATGAATTATGAACAGACTCTTTCTCCCAACTACATTAAAATAAAAACCACACACCAAAACCCCAACCAACTGAATTAGCAAATACAACACAGTTACCTGTCATGTTGCAGTAAACTTGCAAAGGTCCCAGTGCCCCACTGCCATCTGGATCTATCCAGTAGTAATTTGAAGTTTTGCCCAAGTGCTTGTATGCTTCACAAGAGAGTTCATAAATAGCTGGAATGAAATAAAACACAGCAATAAGGATTTTCATATCTTGGAGAAAAAAATCCATAATGACAATAAATTGACTCTATTTATATATTAAAAATTATATCTTTGAGATTAAAGTCACTGATGTTCACTGAAAACAAAGTATCTTTCCAAAAGATAGAAGAGTAAATAAAAGCATAAGGTTTTCATTTTTTGGCATGTGAGACAAAGCTAGAATAGGAAGAGAAATCCCACAACTTGTGGGGAAGGAAGGACAGCCAAACTGTTTCAAGAGTATATTAAACCATTTTTGAAAATACCATGGGTTGCAACTCCTTTTATACCCTGGTTTAGGTTTTATGCCACAAATGCCCCTTCTGAGGAGACACTTCTGTTGATACAACATGCTTTTACCCTTTGGTTTTCTTTCATGAGATACACCAACAAAGCTTACAAGTTTTCACTTGGTAAATTTTAGAATTTTTCATGTTTTATTACTAGCCAGAATAACACTGAAGTCCCAAATTGCAGAACTTCTCACTACATGTCATAGCTGTCTCTATACAGCTCTGCAGTTATTCTGTTACATACCTACATAACTAATGCTCTGTTGAAGCAAGGTCTGAAACTTCACATTTACTGGAATAAGTTTAATTGATTTAGCAGAGTGTTTTGTTTCAATTTTTCCTTGAGTACTGCTTTCTAATTCAAGTCATAAAGTCACTTGTCAAATTGTGTTATGATGAATAGCTCAGACATAATAATAAGCATCGTAGATAGCTTTTCTACTAATGCCCATATTTTCCTTGAAAATTATGATTATTACAAATTCATATGCATTAAATATGAATAAATGATTTCATACACAGAAAAAGTAACCCCAGTAATTTATATAAATTGGTATGTGCATATACACAAAAAACCTGGTAAATTATATAAATATTTTTCTATGCCATTCTTAAAAAAAGGAATGTGTAATGATGTTTTGTTGTCTGAGGAGCAGATGGTAAAGCTTTTTTGTTTGGAATCAATCAATCAGCTGCTAAAAGAAATGAAATGTTTGTTTAACTAGACTTCATATCCACTCTAAAAACTCATCTAATTTGTTGGCAATTCTTGCAAGCTATCGCCTCACTAAGACTGGCTTGATTTCAAATGTCCATAAGGACGAGCTGCTTTGCTGGGCTCGGATGATGATGAGTGACTGCTCACACACACACATTTAAAGGCTTCTAACCAACTATCCAGGCACAGGAAGGAAAATGAAATTAAAAAAAAAATCTCATATTTTGATATGAAATGAATGCAAAGCTGAAGACTTATCTATAAAGATAACCACCTTGTTGATGCTACACGAGAAAGAATTTCCTGGAAAGTTGTGTGTGTTCATTACGGATCTAAAGTCAATTTTATACAAGTAGACAACACTTTAATTAAGTTGTTCAATATTCCAAGCCACTTCCCCTTTCTCCACAAACTAAGGTCAACATACTCTTTCATTACCAAACAGACTCTGTGTCTGTTTGCAGACACTTCACGCAGATTTCATCAGGAATTCATAACCTATTTTGTTCAGAATTATTTCTCTAACTCTCTACATGCTACCTAAACATAATAAAAAATAACTATCAATGTATAATTTCTGTGATACAAATTGCAAATTTTAATAGATGCACTCCAGCTCAAGCCATGACAAATATCGCTTATGATTTTGCAGAAATTTTGTGTTTTCTTTTTCTAAACTCTTTCAGAAAACTAGAGGAGTCTTTGTAGTATTCAGACCTTTATGAAGGACCACATAACATTTTTATTCCAGTCTGCTCCTTCAAGACAACAGGCCAACCTTTGTGCAGAGATACTGCTACAACCCAGGAAACAACATAAAAGAGTGTTATATGCAAGTTATTCTGTTTAATCAGGCACTCATTTATCCCCACTGAGTATTTTCATAGAAAATCAAAGATACACCACTCCTTCTGTTCTTCTGGGATGGGAGAAAGAGAAAGAGGTGTTATTTAGTTTTACAGCACAGGACAGGTTCCTTTTGAATAAGTCACATTCTGTTAAACTTCGGTATTATGCTGAAAACCAAATAATAGAAATTAATATTGTTCTTCAAATGAAGACAAAAGAGGGGGATATTCTAAATAAGTTTAACTTGTGAAAAGCATTCTTATGAGTGTGTGAGAGGTTCCTGGGAAGTATTATGCATATGGGTAGAACAATAGAATTACTAAGTTTGGAAAAGACCTTTAAGATCACTGTATCCAACCATCAAGCTATCACCACCCCCACGCTCATTACTAAGCCATGCTCTGGAGTGCCATATCCACATGTTTCTTGAACACTTCCAGGGGTGACGACTCCACCACTCCCCTGGGCAGCTTGTTCTAATACTTTGCAACTCTTTCTGTGAATCTAAACCTTCCCTGGCACAACTGGGGGCCATTTACGTAATTGCATAAAGACCTTAAGAGGGGGAATAAACAAAAATGAGAGGGTAAGTTCTAGTGCAGTAAGCAGTAACACACAAATCACTTTGCACGAGTACAGGAACAAAAGAGGAGAGAAGCAAATTTCCTTTACTGACCAAATAACTGGTAATTCAGACACAACAGGAAACAGCAGTCACATTCTGGTGTGTGAAGGCACTTGATGTCAGAAAGAGATCTTATTGCTGACTACAGACAGCAAAGATTAGTCACTTACATGGAACAAAAGAACAAAACAGCAACAAAAAATATGGAAAACTGAAGACACGAGAGCAATAGATTTTTGCTTTCAAGGTAGTAGACGTAAAATGCCAAAAATGTGTATTTGTTTTCTTGGTAACCGGTCCAAACACACAACATACATACTCTTAAGAGACCTCAGAACAGAATTAAACCACAAAATCTCAAAGCTAAAGGCAAAACTCACATGCACCCTAATGTCCAGATAAGACATTTCTAGGATAATAAAGTTAGAGAGTGTTTAGGATTTTTTTAAATGTTACTTACATTCCTTTTGAGGAGAACACAAGGGAAAACCCCACCCTACAAACAGCTTCTTCACTCCTAACTTATATTGCATCAAAAACTGTCCACAAGCCACAAGAGGTGAAAACCTGGCCAGAACAGTGGCAGAAGGTCTTAGAGTCAGGAATAAAGTATGTACAAAGCAAATCAAAAACAGAAAGAGAAGAGCACCAAAAATTGCAATACTCCAGTTAAAGTTTAATCACCCGAATAATACAGATCAAACTGAGACCACCCAATCCATTTCATGCTAAAATTTGAAAGAGTTGTCTCTGTTCTAACATGAAGTTTAAAAAAAAAAAAACCACTAAAAAAAATAATCTCACTGTAACTTTTGGTGTGAAACATGAAGATTCTTTAAGCTTCTTATTCTAGGCAGAAACTCCAGGCATTTTAATCAGCTGACAAATATATTTTGAAGTTCACCATTGACTAGGCTAGCCTTCACAACACTGGGCTCAACCATGGCTCGAGGGGAAAAGTTTCTTATCACAGAAAAGCTTGATTAGGTAAGCAGACTAAGGGAGAACAACTCTGAGAAACAAACGCTAACAACAAACCCTGGAGCTACACAGACTTTGTGTTTTCATGGCTGCATTTCTTCATGGGTTCTCACCACTGAAGTGGAGGTGTTGATGGACAGCACTAGACAACACTCATTTCTGGGTTTCTAGGATCCCCTGTTTTAAACACTTGAGGAAAAGCAAATGGTTCAGAAAACCAGTTTACAGAGCAGCTTTTTCCAGCTCCAGACTATTAGCCAAAAGGTGGAAAGAGTCAGCATCTCTTAGATTTCATTGGCTCTTAATCGACTGAAGGAAGCAGATGTTTTACTTTCTCACTGGTATAAAGACCAAGATAGACTTATCCCACACAGGTGGCACAGCTGTGGGCTGTCTCTGAAAGCAGAATTTAGAAACTGTCACCCTGTATGATGTTCCCATAAAGTTTCCTTAGCATCTCTGTGAACTGCAGTCCCTGCATCACTATGTAAAAAGGCAGCTTTGATTTCAGGGCTGACAAGCAGCCTGCTTTCCTAAGTGCAAAGTTCATTACAGAGAGATTACTTAGCACCAAATTCTGCACTTTGTGACACAATGGATGGGTTATGTTCTGCTTCTGCCAGTGAATATGGCTGCTGCAGAGAATAAACTCCTTTAAACACTGCTAATAGGAGAGTAAATCTCAGACTTACAGGAGCATAGGAAAGGTATGGACACACTGAAACTGATGCAATTAAATAATAGCGCATCAGATCCACAAAGTCCTGCTATGCCTTTTCAGCACTTTCAACTTAGTAAAATACTGAAAGCTAAATAGACTGTGAGGTCCTTGGATTATGTTACTCAAACTGGCTACAACCCTTGAGCCCTGAATGGGCTGATAGCACAAACATACAAGGAAGGGGGGGAAAAAACCCAAGCTTACTCAAGAAATAGCTGCACTCTGAAATGCCATACCTGAAGTTTATTGTAAAGAAGAAAATAAGATTTGTTGCTTTATTACAATATAAATACAGAAGATCAATTGAAAAATGAAAAATGTTAAAAAATTAGTTTTCATACATGAATACAAGCACACTGTAAGCTTCTGCTCTGTCAGAAGAAATTGCTCTCTGTGCAGTACCAGAAAAATAAACCTACACCCACCTCTTATCCATTCCAGCACTACATGGTGGAGAAATGGGGTCTTTTACAATTTTTTAAAATAGGTTAAGAGAACTAGATATCTCATGATGACTCAAAAGCAGGCCATATATGAAAACAAAACCCCTTTTGAATTTTGACAGAAAGAATACCTGAAGCTGCAGATTTGCTTTACTGCCACATGTATATAAAAAAGTTTTTCAAAAGCTTCACCAAAAAGCCAATATGATGCAACACTACTTCAGTGTTCTTGTTATTCTCTAGGACTGTGGCTGCAAGGGTCAGAAAAAAACCTGTCTGCCAGATTTTTAAGGTCTGAATATAAAACTCCTGTAGTTTGGAACTCATCCTTGCTATGACTAAGAACAGGAAAACTAAAATAAATTCAAAACTTCAGTCTCAAGTTATAGTTAACTTAGAATAAGCACATGTGCTGTTGAAGTCAGACAAAAATAAGAGTGAACAAATATTTACTTTTCCATCTCACACTGTGAGCTTTCAGACACGACTTTGAGATGGAAGCATTGCAGGAAATTCACACCATATTGATGCACACACTCAAAAATGCTCTGCATTGAAAATTAGTTACTTGAAATTTCTGGCAAACTATAGCTATATATAACAATCTTCCATTCCTCCATATCATCTCCTGTGCATTCACCTCCCTCCCCCTTCCTAGAGGATGCTTTTGTTTCTAATTATATCATTATTGTACTTATCCTTCATATAAAAAACAAGCTGAAAGTTTAACCAGTCTACACTCATTAGTAGAACCATAACTTCATATGATATTGACTATCATGAGCTTTAAAAGTTTCCTGAAACATCTGGCTTTTAGCAGGTTCCCAAACATCAGGAGTGCCTCTGTTCATTTGCTGCTGGAAAAGCAAATGCAGTTACAAACATCCACCTTTGCAGGCTGCCAGTTCACACACACTCACACCACCTTCAGCTGTGAGAGTTGAAATCTAAAATTAAATGCAAACCAAAACGCAAGGAGAGTCACCCACCACCAGCATCCAACAAACCTCATCAGCCAAATAGTGACAGAAGGAAGGAACGGAAGACGAAACCATCACCATTCTGATACGGGACTGCTCATGTATCTAAAATTCTCTAAGTTAGTTCAACACACTTCAACTTATCTTTTTAGGTAAAGGATAAAAAGGAGCTCCAACATGTTAAACACACCAAACACAATCTGATCTTGCACAGAGAAGATTCTGAGGTAACCAAGACTTCTGTTTTAGTACTTTTTTCTTTCTATTTTTGCCCACTACACAATAATCTTAATGAAAAAAACACAAACAAACACAAAAAGACAACAAACCACCTGGTTTAGCTCCTGTATACAATGAAAGAGCCCTTTCCAAAAGTCCTTGATGTAAAAATATCTTCAAAATACTTTGCTAAAATAACACCCTCCCCTAAACAAAAGAAGGTGGTGCCAGGAACAAAAATTAAATCCTAACTAGACAAACCTCCTTACAACACTAACAACAGTTCTTCAAGCTACATTTATGATGACTCCTCAAGAGAACTATTTCTGCATGGCCAGAAGGTAGATCTTCAGCCAAGAGCTGTTCACCACAAGCCACACCACTAAACATCAGGTACCTGCAGCTGGGATGCCCCTGCAGAAGAAAGTTCCCTTCATGAAAAACAGCACAGGGAGCAGCACTTAAAGTAAAATATAAGGCTGTAGTTAGACCCAAGTGCAAGACCGTGGAGGTGGCCAGCCTTCAGAGCCCAGGCAGCAGCCAGAGCAGCAGGGAGGTGCCAGCATTTGGCTGGGGCAAGACTGAGTTCTGTGCTATGGGAACTTGGAAACTGTACTTGAATGTGTCAGCAGCTGCAGTGAAGTTCATGTCCAGGAAGAAACCTGAGTTTCAAAATGAGCTGCAGCTTTATGTACATCCTAAATAGGATGTATACAAAAAAAGACTGATTTTGAAATTTAAAGTCACTTTAGGACAGTTTTTTTCCTTTGTTTTTTGTTTTATCCATTTGTTTGGGACTTTTTGAAACGGATTGTCCAGGTTATAGTGACCAGGACTAGTTTGTTACTGTGTGGGTGTGGCCAGGGCTGTGTATTCTACACCCTCTATATCATTTCCCATGAGCTGCTAACAATGGGTCATTTGCAGCAGCTGCTCGGGGCACACCTGACCCCTCAAGCTACAAGCTGGGTGTTTGGGAACTCCTGTGAGAGAAGAAAGGTCTCCTGGCTTCACTCCAATGACTCAGGTGTGATAACACCCCTCCAGAGGGCCATTAGCACCTTCACACCCAGCCTGAGGGGTCATGTCTGCTAATGGGCCATCAGGGATTCCAAAAATATGCCATGATTCACCTCACAGAGTAACTCACCCATTGTGAAACTCCCCACCCTGGGGGAGGTGCTGGGCACTCCCACCTGAGCCTAAGCATATATAAACTGGGGGTTTGGGGACTGGGGATCTCTTGTGGGATCCAGAGGAGGGCCAGATCCTCAGCAGGACTGTGACTGCCACTCTCAACTGGACCGTCATCCTCACCAACAAGTTTCCTCTTTCATTTTGCTTTGTATTCAGGGGGGCCAGGTGGGGCTCAGCACAGGGGCTGACAAACACCATTCTGTTCATGCCCCAGGGGTGCTGGGTTACACACCTGTTTCTGTGGGTCAAACGGACTTTTTCCTCTGTACCTTTGTACTTACTGTGATCTTTTTATTAAAATGTAATTCTGACTTGTAAGCTTTTTTTGAGTTGGGTTCATTTCTCCTGCCAGTGTACCTTAAATCAGCACATGGATATACTGTGATGCTAAAGGAATTGCAGGAATTTCTTTCTGAAGAAATACAACAATCCTAGATTCAGTTACAGTGCATTCAATTGCAACCAAATTACTTGCATCCAGGCGAAAACTAAGGAAAAAGGAAGTGTCCAAATGTGACATGCCCTTGCCAATGCAGTACCATCTCATTACTAAATACAACGGAATTCCAAAAACCTGCATTTCCTGGGTTCATGTGAAATTTTTCACTGAGAATTCAAGTAAACTGAAACCTCCAAAGCCCTGAGAGTAACACTTACAATTTGTGTGCTCATGTTGCATCTGAAAGAATATTAATTTTATCCTGTTTTTAAAGAAACATGAACAACCACTCAGCAAAAACACAATTTTCACATATAAATGCCATTAACAAATTGGAAAAATCTCACTGCAAATAAGAGAACTGGAGAAAATTGGAAGGTACTATGAACAAGCCCACCAAATCATGGATGTATTTGACAGGGCACTTGCTTTAGCAAATAATTGTTCCATTTGAATTTAAACCAAGATCAAGCATTATTTCTAGGTTACCTCCACAGCTGAGGTTGAACTGAGGTGCTGCAGCCCCAAGGGCACAAGGAAGAAGAACCCCTGGCATCTGGGTTACAATCACTGTAGGGGCTCTTGGGGTACTCCCACAGTTAGCCATGACAAGCACAAGAATTCTAAGAGCTCAAAGCTTCATCCTTTCACTGTCATCATATGAGATTAGTAACAATCTTTTACACATCACACAACTATTTTACTCCTGACAGTTCAAATACAAGTTAACTTAAAGCCTAAAGGCTGAATTCTGTTACTCTCAGCATCACATTAAATAAATACCCCATTATTCTACAAGATGTTCTGGGAAAAGGTAGTTCAACTCCTCAAACTACATTTGAAGGAATAAGTGCTGAGATAAAAAGCAGAATCTTTTTCATGGTCATAATTAGCATAACAACAGAATCACATGGCTGTGATAAACCACAACGATAAGATAATCCACCTCCCTAAAAAGCTAAATTACATCCATGAATCATTCCTGCCATGCTCCTGTTTCAAATGATGTGAATTCCTCAACATGCCAAGGCAGCTATGAATACAGAATAAAAACATCCCATTTACGGCAAAACCAAACGTGCTTCTGTTTTTCTCTCAGCTTTGTACTTTGCTTTGGGCCAGGGTGGAGAACAGGGGGAGGCAAAGAAAAATTTAAACCTAAACAGCTGATCCAAGGTGGATTTTTAAACAAATTTAGCAGTGATTTTAAATCAGGAGCCATAGATTAGGCAATTAGCATCCTTGTAACAGTGTCAGCCTACAGATATCACAAGAAAGAGGTATAATTAGACACCAATTTTTAACAAGGTACTTTTGCAAATTAAGTTAGCCAAGGATACACAAAAAAAACAAAATCAAAAATCCCCCCAAATACCTACCCTGTATTCTGTCATGGTTCTTTGTAACTGAAATAAACACCTTTTAGGATTAAAACATTTGAAAGAGAGAACTTGAAGTGACGTCAAACATCTCCATGTAAGGCGTACACTCACTTGACATCTGGATAGTGTCACATATTTGAGTAGCTGTAATCCATTAATAGGCCTGCATCTGAGAAGGACAGGTTGTCAAAGAACCTCACAGATACTCACCAGACTCTGCTGGTCTCACGGTGGGCTCAGCCACAGAAGCTTCAGAGCCACCTGGAGCTCATCTGAGTCTTTTCCAGCTGGGAGGCAACAGCAACACTACCAACATCATCTTGCCCCCTTCTTCTCTCCTGTCCCTCTCTCTTCCATGCAAAAGGCTTCAAGGTTGGTATAAAAACTAATCCTGAAAAATCTACACCCCTAAAGAAAAGTATGATTTCTATTCTAATCCCCTCTTACTTTGCCTAGGGCAATTGAAAAGAAAAGAAACAGGGTACAAGCCTGGGTTAAAATTTCCCAGCTGTGTAATACAAATCCTTGGTTATTCTCCAGAGCACACAGAGATTCTGGAAGCATCTGAAAATTATATAAGGACCAAAGCAGGGGAGATAACTCCAGTAAATTTAGGTCAAAGTTTCAGGATATCTGGGATCTTATTTTAATACAAGATATCTGTAAGTGTCTACAAATAGAGACACAGAAAAAACCAAAGTATTTTTCCTCACCAAGTTTATGCTAGTTCTTTCCTGTCTTGGCTATAACAGCATTTGATCTATTGTGCTGGTTTAAAGGTAAACCAGCAGGAGGAATGAATCTAACTCACAAACAGATTACAAGTCAGAATTACAGT
>JAWWEU010000081.1:54473286-54489332 GCA_035583155.1 Acropternis orthonyx | reverse complement strand
ACTGCCCTGGGGAGCCTGGTCAGTGCCCA
This sequence comes from Acropternis orthonyx, assembly GCA_035583155.1. Taxonomy (NCBI): domain Eukaryota; kingdom Metazoa; phylum Chordata; class Aves; order Passeriformes; family Rhinocryptidae; genus Acropternis; species Acropternis orthonyx. The sequence goes on along the minus strand of JAWWEU010000081.1, from coordinate 54,489,303 downwards.
CCACCCTCTGGGGGAAGAGCCTTTCCCTGAGATCCAACCTCACCCTGCGCTGACACAACTCCAGGCCATTCCCTGGGTCTGTCCCTGGTCCCCACAGAGCAGAGATCAGTGCCTGCCCCTTCTCTGCCCCTCCCGAGGGAGTTGGACCTGCAATGAGGTCTACCCTCAGTCTCCTCTTCTCCAGCTGAACACACCAAGTACCCTCAGTGCCCTCACACCCTTCCCCCCATCCTCATTGCCCTCCTTTGGACACTCTCCACTGTCTCAATCTCTCCCTTCCATGGTGTCCCTTCAACCTGCCCCACTATTGCAGCTGAGGCTGCCCCAGTGCAGAGCAGAGCGGGACAATCCTCTCCGTCACCCAGCAATGCTGGGCCTGATGCCCCTCCTGGCTCCAGGCACTACTGACTCATGGCCATCTGGCCACTGACCAGCACCCCCAGGGCTAGTGCCATCTGAACCTAAAAGTATACTGAAAACATCATATAAAATATAGGAACCACAGCCACAAGAAAATCTAGTTTTCTACACAAGCAGTCAGGTCATTAAGGAATATGGATGTGATAAATGCACTGATGTAAAAGCTACATAGGGATACATAGGCTTACAAATTTGCAAGATGAGAGTTAAAGAATGACTGTATGGTTCCAGTAAAATAAAATTAATAATGTTAGATATAAAGCTAAGCACTTAAGTCCATGTAAGTAGTACAGTTAAGACTTCTACTGAGAAAACAAAAAAACTACAAACTACATCAATATAGTTCAGTACTTCTACTAACATTACCACAAACTCCATTTATGAAACAGTAGCATCTTCCATGTTTTCATAAACTTAACCAAAAGTAAACATAGAAGATTCCTCAGGCTTCCAGAAAATATTTAAAGCATTCAAGTAACCTGCCAGTACTTCTGCTAAAAGATTTGTCAAGCCAAGATAACTACTGGATGTCCTACCTAAAGCAAAATCTTAAAGCAATAATTATGAAGCATGACCGATACCAAACACCTACATTTGCCAAAACGTTTTTGTCCTAAAACTCTCCCTCCTTTATCTTTCATTTAAATTACAGCATAGTAGTAATAAAACTCAAAACCCCACCAGAATAAAACTACAAAGAAACATCACAGCTCTTGTGCCTGAATGAAAAGGGCCAATGTGAGCAAGGAAGTCAGGTACAGCTGCCATAAATTTACATTGCAGTATACTGAAAACATAATATGATATTAGAGAAAGGAAGGGTGCATAAACAAGAATCAAGCTCTATCAAAAACTCCACCACCTGAAATACATAATCCACAGAAAAGAATCATAAGAAGAATGACAATAGTTATTCTCTATGCTTATTTCCTGCAGGAGCCACACACTGTTATAAAGATAAGCATTGTGATCCTAGTTATAAAGGCAAATTCTAGCACGCAAAGTGCAAAAAGTACCTCAGGGTTTCACTCCAATGAGTCAAAAAATATTTTTTTCTCAATTCACAGTCTATCAGATTGATTATATGGCCTTCAACACATTAGAAAATTCATTACAAATGCAGAATTTATGAGACCTTTCTTCTCTAGGTGATGCACATAGGAATGCTACAAACCCTGGATAATATCTGGTTATCCATTGGTACACAGTGCCTTTTAATGGCAAGCGTAATTAAACTCAGCACATTCCCCTGTTTTGAATTTAAAAAAAAAAAAAACTTTCTTAAAGTTACACATAGACAAATAAAAATACATCTGCATATACATCTGAAGTTCTCAGTACTTAGACCATGGTACATAGTTGATATTTGCATTAACTTCATTCTCTCACATCTGAGGAAAGTAGGATTATAGTGACTTCAAAACATGTTTTTTCTGTCTAATGGCTGTCAACTGGATTTTAATATCAGCACCTTAAAAAAAACTTTAATTGCACAAAAGCATTAACAGCGAACTATGCAATATGTTAGAGTGTCTTAATGGAAAAGTTTAAGAAAAAGCTAATTAATTTTGAAGTCTTTATATGCAGAGTTCCTTTCAGGCTAAGATTAATTCCGGCTTTGATTTTACGGCATACATGAGCTGCTTTAAAGTTATCTATTGTTAATTACATGTTCTTTTTTAACTGTCCCTTGGAAACAACATTTGGTTGTGCATTCTGAACAACAGAGAATGGTTACCATAGCCTGCAGAAAACTCAGCTGCTGCCCAAGTTTTCCCAACACAGGCTGCAATCCAGGCACATGGCTTGGTTAGGTTTAGAAGAGCGAGCCAGGCCATTGAGTTAAGGGACTGAAAGTGCTCCCAGTTAGACTCGGACTTCACACTGTTCTTCCACTGGACCCCACCCAGTAGAAATTCAGCTTAAAGACTCATGACACTTGAATCTAATGTAGAGCTACAACTCAGTTATACAAACAGCTAACACCTGAATCACAGTTTCAGCCCTTACACTCTCTCTCACAACTCATCTGATAGAGCTATTTCCAGCTGATTTTAATTTCAGTGTAATTACTGCTGGTTAATTATTCATATTCTGCTTTGCATACTACTGGTAATTTTCTCCACTTAACCCTCACCAAATACTATTGATGCCACTGCTCATTGTGGAACTGCAGCCCTTTCTGTCCTGAACACAGACTCCATCCATGTACTTACAATAAAAATGCAAGTTGCTTCCAATCTATTACACAATCTGCATTTCATAAACACCTGGGGCAAAGCCATTCTTAGCACAGCTGATAATAAATTAGTAGTAGAAAAGCTATAGTTTATAGTACTAACACTAAGAACAATCTGATTTTTAAACAAATATTGGGATTGAAAACCAAAAAACTGCAATATCTCCAAGCTGAAAAAAAACCATTATCAGAGTACAAAGCTTTTCTTTCCCAGTTTTTCAGAAACAGATGAAAAATGTAGCTATTTGGGGCTTATATTGTTCACATGAAAAATTATATGAAGTCTAAACCTACAACTTCAGCCTTGTTTTAAAACTACATTTTAATAAAAAGAGATAATTTAGTAATAGTCTGCAACCTCAGAAAACAAATGCATTATGTTAAATACTTTTAAAACATGTAATAAATAATAGAAGATGAATCCACAAAGACTACTATAAATTATGACAACTCCTTTGAAAAGCACTATTAAAAAAAAAGAGATTAGCCTCTTTCATAATGTAGCATATTGATTATATGATCCTTTTAATAAACTCCTGTAAACAAATGTAGTTTCTTTATAAACAGACTTTGAGAATCCCTATTGCCAACAGAAAAGAAACAAACATCCAAGAAATGAGGTTTTGCAACGCATGTATCAAATTTCAACATTTGATTACTTCAGATACAGAGAATATGAAAGGAGTAGAATAAATTGGTACTGACATTAGGGGCAGAGAACAACCACTTGTTCAAAGTGCTTTCACAGAGGATCGTATCAGCAGAAGAGAACTAAAGTCTCTTTCTAGAAGTCTCAGAAATTTTAGCTCACTTTCCCCTCGTATTTCTCCAAGGTCAGCATTGCTCACACATCCAAGCTGCTGAGTTTGAATGCAGTGTTAATTCACCTCCCAGAAACTACTTGACTTAGACTCAAGTCCTAAATAGTCTTAAACCAGGGACCCTCAAGGAGCAATTCTGAAGACCATAACCTTCATCAGGGACACCCAAACTGCTCAAAAGAGGCTAAGGTGGTAGGGTGAGCAACTACATTCCCTTTTCTTACAGCATCTAGTACAAAACTTACTCTTTAATAACAGTGCCAAAAGAACTGATCATCCTTTCCTCCCCAGTGTTAAGTTCATAAATACTTTCGCCAGTTCCAGTCCAGTCCCTCATCGTCATCACCATCATCACCGCCACCCCTGCGTCGCGTCGCATCCCACCCCCTGCCCCAAACCAAGCACCACCACCAAAACAATCCTCACCCTTTCTCCAAAGTCCCCTTTCCCAGAGTAACCTCCCAGTTCCCCTCCCTACAAAGCCTCTTATTGCCATTGGCACATCCCACAGCAGCTATCCTCTATCAGCCCCAATGAAGCAAACCACCTGAAACTCATGAGGAGGGTGCAATGGGAGCAGCTCAAACTTTGCCAGACTCATAGCTCCTCTCTCATATTTTCAAAACTAAGCAGCTGGGGTTCCCAGTATTGTTTTTCATTCTTCCTCTGACATAATTCAAGCAATCTGTCTGCCATGGACAAGGCTGGGGAGCCTTGTGGAGCTCCACTGCATGCCTTAAAATGCCACCTTGCTGCACAGAAACTCAGCTCGTATGTTGTCTTTCTGTAAGTTTACTAATGGAAATCCTCAATTTGTTACTGGGCAATCTGGCAGTCTTCTGTGATTTGTTCAGTCATATGGGCTGCCAACCTTGCACTGAATCTCACTAAAATCAGATGCTTGCATGTGCATAAATCCTTCTCTGCGGCATCTATCACTGTGTTGCTTTTTGCAGAAGGCCCAGTTCTGCAAGCCAAGATGTCTTCATGAAAGATGCTGCGAAACCAAATGGCTGAACCACCATGTTTCACTGGCTCATAAATGTCAAGGTGATGGTTTGTCACAGCCCTGCACTCAGATCCCCACAGGACAACTGAAGAGGAGAGTTTTGTGCCAAGCCTTCTCCAATACAGGACCTTTCTGACTAGGCTGCATCTTCCACTTCAAGCGTATCAAAACGCAGCAGTTCTGCCTTTGGAACAGAACATTCTTTCACAACAATCTCTAATGTAACACAGTTCTGAGCACAGAAATATTTATCGTATTTTCCTGATCAAATAATGCATTAATATGCTCCAAGACCTTTGCTTTTTCTAACAAATGGGTTTGTGACAGAGATAACAGGGCTGTTCTCAGAGTTCCTCTTCCTGTCTCCAGTGAAACAGAAACCCAAACTCTGCTTGTTTGGGGTGACTACAAAACTACACAGTTACTATTTCCCAAGTTGCTGACGGGAGAACACCACTGCCCTGCCATTCTTTCCTACTGAGACTCTAAACACAGGAAGTCCACTGTTCTGGGTACTTCCTCTTTTATGGAAACACAGGAAAATCAGATATTGCAAACTAACTGATGGAGGCCTTGCTGAAGATCACAGACTGTGAAGATTACATTTGTGTTGTTGACCATTGATTTCGGAAATAATCAGCAATGAGAGTTATCACAGCTTCTACAGTGTGTGTAATACAAATGTTTCTTACTCAAAGTGTGCTTCTAGATAATACTAAATTCATTATTAAAACAATATTTCATTTTAGGGAGATAGTCGATATTCCTGGAAAAAATATCAATGCCCATTAGATTTCCAGTGACACTTAATGTACTCATTATTTCAAGAGAAGATTAGGGTTTTATTCCTCATTAACTTTGAATCAGATTTTAAAATACAGGGTAACATTTATTCCAACAGCTGTGAGGAGACAGACAGAGAATTCAGAGGTCAAATTCCCTTTTTTGGAAACCAAGAATCACTATGTTGTTTCAAATACTCATTTTGAAAAAACTTACAGCAAATTGCCAGTCTAAAAATTGTAAAAAGTGCTTGTGTTCTTTCTCAGCAGAGTCACATTCGCTGTATATTCTGATGCAACTAGTGTCTCTTCTAATGACGAGTATGTAAGGTTGCATTTCTCCCACTGTTTTACTGAACTAATAGTCAGATTGTGATCTGAATGTTAGCCAAATATAATCAAACAAGGTCCTTTTCCTTAATCTAACAAGGAAATGGGGTGGAACAAGGAAATCTAATGCAGGGGTGGAAGGTAGATACCTCATACTGGTGGTAAATTCTCTAAGTCCTTTGATATGTTTCTCTCATATGCAGATTATAGAGAAAGCATGCATTGATCTATATATTAAAAATCTGAGGCAAAGAGGCTTGCATGATCATTAGTTATTCTAACTTATACCACTCTGTTTTAAAAAGCTATAAACAGCAGGGAAAACATTAAAGCCCAAAACTAGACATGTAACTCGTGCAAAGTGCAGCAGAGCAGTGTAACCTGAAGATCATGATGGAAAAGAGAAGTAATAAAGAAAATGAGCTCCTCTTCTCAAAGGTTTCAGGAACAATTTACCACTAGACTTTAGAAAAGTATTTCTCTAAGAACTCTGCATGGGCAGGCCAAACTTTGGGAGGCTGTAAAGGTTAATTAGTCGGGGCTTAAAATATAGCTGAAACAATAAAACAGTAAGGATAATACTTGCTGTTAATTGTAACACTAATAATTAAATTTTAAATAATTTTGTTAATGTTTTATCACTGTAAATAATTGTTTTTAATCTGGTCTAATGATAAAATCAATGCTTTATTGTGGTATTTACCAGGCCACAGAATTTCCTTGGACGTGAATATCTGTTTGCTGACAGAGATCTAGTAGATTCCCAGGGTATTTCCCATGCCATGAGAGACACAACTCTCCAGTATTTTTGGTTAATTCACCATTGACCTCCAGGGACCAGCTGGAGCTGGAGGAAACAAATGATCATTTTCTCTGAATGGCAGCTTAAGCCTCTGACAAATAACAAGATCATGGGCACAGAGCTTAGAGATTCTGGGGTGTCTCTGAAAGGTGAAGAGCCTTCCCGTAAGAGTGTCATATTCCAAAAAGCAAAATATTTCATAATCTTGAACAGCAAACAAGTGTAATTCATTTTTACAATTGGAGAGATAATAAGAATTTAAGTTTTTATTTCAGATTTATTTATTTTGAATTTTTCCTTCTCTAGCTGTCTACTCTTGGTATATAGTTCCCACCATGTCTAAGCCCCATATTCCTCTATCTCTCTATAACTGTTGCTTTCACTATCATACTATAAATATATTATGGCCAGATCTGTGTGAAACAAAGTAATTTTGATTCATGAGGTTTTCATGCAAACATTTTCCTCTTCAAGGAGTTCATCCCTCGAGTTTGTCTTTGAATTTGAACTTCAAAGGAACCTAAAACTGCAGTCTGAAATTCAGTCAAGGCTGCAAAGCTTTGCCTTGTTTGAGGTCAAAAGCTCAGGAAAGTGTTGAATTACCTGACCAAAGCAAGATCAATTCGCTGAGAAAACCCCTTCAGTAACACAGAATTATCTTGTTCCTTTAAGTTCAGCAAAATTCAGACTCATTAAAATCATCAGCTGTGGAGTCACAATCCCCACTAACAAAGTCTTGACTCCAGCCTCTTTGAGAAATGCTGTTATACCCACCCACAAACATACAGTGAGAAAAGAAAACCATATTTTACTGTGGAATATAGTATCATTTCTTTTGTAAAATAATATTAGCTCTAAGTAAAATGGTACTGAATAAGTGTTATCTGTGTTCAAACGCTTTCCTGCTCCATAGAATCATGACATCTTCTGTACTTTAAAATTTTTTTCAGCTATTTCTATACCACATGCCAGTTATCCTTCCGATTCCCTCCTCCCCCAGCACATCTTCTGTACTGCTGTAGCCCAAACCCTCAGAGCTCAAAGGCCAAAGGCAGTACACCAACATGTCTGAGCATTCACACCCACTGCCCAAGCAGGAAAGGACAGCAGGGTCAGCATCATCACAGCAGAGCTGAGGTCCCAGACCTCAGGCACATGACCTCTGGCAAGCTTCAGCAGATCCCCTCCTTATTTGCAGCTCTATCTACCACTGGAACACGCTGTTATAAACACTGGTAGCTACTGCCTGCTCAGTAAAGGAAGAGTTAAGGTTGCCTCAGTCTGTACCTTGATACTGAAGTTTTTGTTTTTCACTCGTTTTTGTGCCATTAACTTCTATACTCTAGAAAGACAAAAGATTTCACACATTCTGACAGGATATCTATTGGGTGAATAACTTTTGACTTAGCTTTTTTTTGTAAGAAAGAAGACTTCTGAAGTACAGCAACATATGGTAAAAATTAAAATTACGTTCTTTAAACACAAAAATGTAACAAATCCAAAGTTTACACATCCAAGTCTGAAACTTTGCCTGACTTAAAAAACAGTAAAAGTTCTCAAACAATGAGTCTTCACTGACCTGGACAGTGTATGTAATCCCATACACTTTATCCATTCCATAGCTAAAGATGGGACAATACACTCCAAATCCTTTTGATACTACAGAGCAGCCATGCCCTTTACTTGCCTTATTGCATTGTTTTATCCATAAAAAGGAGGTGAAAATCCTATTAAGTGAAATGTCACATCTCCTTGGATTATTATTTCTTTCCTTTGTAATAAATGTCATTTCAGAAAAGTGATGCCATCCACTTGTCGTTGCTACTTCCCTTTGGAACTCAGGAACAAAGCTTAACTGTTTGGTTTTATCTTAAAAGCTTGTGTGCACATCCACAAAGGAGCACAGACAATGGCAGGGGAGTGAGCCCAAAATTACCCTGCTGGGCCGTCCAATACCCAGGCACCAGGAACTGGGGAGTCTGGAGTCGAGGGCCAGCCACTGGGCTGAGCTGCGGGAGAGACCCAGTGAGTGCAGACAGGGATGTCCCCTGTTCTCTGGGCAGGCATCCTGCTCAGCCAGAGGAGTGAGCACGAGGAGGCCACTGGTGCCACGTTCCTGTGTGTGCTCTGCCTGTTATGTGGTCAGCCAGTCATGGGTGGGTGGATGGATGGATGGATGGATGGATGGATGGATGGATGGATGGATGGATGGATGGATGGATATGCAGTGCACAAGGGCTCTGGGGGTGCCTGCCTACCAGGAATACCTTTGCAGTCTCGGTACTGGCTGGACCTGGGGGAAGGCAGCTGCAGCACCTCACCTCTGGCAGGCTATGGGAGCCAACATCACACAGCTTCCTCTTAAGGATTATGTTTATTTTAAGAGGCTCACTGGAAAAAACATACTTAAGTGAGCTTCCACCCCTGCGTTTCTGCAGTTAAATAACAGCCTATCACATCATATTTTCAAAGTGGCTGTAACAGGTCAGGAAAAGCTCAAAAAGATTATACTCTCAGAAAATAAATGAAATTTTAGTCTTTGTTTCACTGAAATGCTGCATCACTGTAAATTCTGTGTTTTCTTTCCTAAGATTAGATGCAACCGTGCCATCGCTGTGCACATTCACTCTTGGTGGGAAAAGGGCTGCCATGAGATCTCTCCTTGAAGCACTGGTACCTTAAATATGTCTCTTTAACCAAGATTCATTGGCCATTTAACCTTTTCAGTAGCCAGATCATGCAGAATTTTACCACACAATGTGTATATATATTAAACATATATATATAAATAATTATTGTCTAAAATACACCCCCTCTTACATTTATATAATGTTTAACTATAGAATAGGTTTTTGTTGCAATCCAGACACCTGAGAATGGTTTAAGTTTTCTCATTTGTTTGGGGGTTTTTTGTTAAAAATGGAACAATTCTGCAATTATCTTTGTAAAATTGTACTCAGTTGTAGTTAAAGTAAATGAAAAATTATATAAACTTCTATCTCTGTAAATCCTGATTTCAATTTCAACTTTTCACCTGTTCAAAAGCATTTTTACTCTTTTCTCAATATTAGATTGCAAAAGAATGAAATGATGAAAGTTTGGACTGGATATGTTTTGTCCATCTTCTAGGTATTTTAGAATACACTTGCAGATGAAAATCTGCTGTACCACTGACTCAGCATGCATTGTTAGGTACCCATTGCAAGAGCAACTGTACCTTTCCTTTTTCTGTGCTTTAATAGTGTAGGGCACGTGGAGCTCATAGGAAATATTACTATCTGAGAAATCCATAACCACAGAGCAAATAATTAGATTTTAAAATGGTTGATAATCAATACATAAACACTCTTTGGGATTAACAACCTGAACCGGTGTCTGCAGCAGCACTCAGCAGCTCCCCCAACAGCTCAGGGCACATTCACTGCATCCGTTTGAAACTGCTGAGAATGTGTGTGCTCAGTACACCCGGCCAGGACAGCCAGGAGTGCTCTGAGCCTTTGCCTGGTGCAGCACGGGGCTATATAAATACATCCTCACGCAGATGGAGTGGAGCATGCTTCAGCCAACACCTTCTTTCAAAAAAGGCTTGAGAACCTTTTAACAACCAGAAAAGAAGACTTTGACTTTTTATCTCAACTGAATGGCATGAGTGTCTTCCCTCCTCCAGTGCAGGATGGCTTACAGTTGTGACAAGTGGCGCCGCTGTATCCAGTTCCATCACAAGTGCACCTGAAGCTGTCCCACGTCTGGGTGCATTTTCCACCATGTTCACAGTGATTGGGCACACACCTGTCAGGATGAGATGCAAAGACAGAAAAAAAACCCTAAATGAGCATCAAGATTTACACAAAGCCAAATTTTGAGCTGCACAAGCAGTGCATCGTGTCCTTGGCTAGTAATTAATCCTTGTTATATGAGGCAAAATAACAGAATTTATATCTGAACACACAACTGCATAAAAGATGATTCATCAAGGCTTTGCTGCAGCCCTTTTACAGACAGTTGAAAAGCCCAATAAAGGGGGAATAGATTCACCCACCCTAACTCAGGGCTCTAAGTTACATGTGACTGGTACTCAGCTGTCAAACCAAGCAGGACATCCCAAGTCACACCCCTCCTGCCGTGCAGGTGGTGTCATGCCTCCAGGAGTCCAGCCCCACAGCCGACCGAGAGTTAAAGGCAAAATGCCCCTGAGCTGTTACTGATCTTTCTGTTGTCGGCAATGGGATAGAGGGGAGGCAGGCTGCCTGCTGGCTAGGAAGGAAGCAAATCAGTAATGCTGCATTATTGAAACAGAAAATAGGCTTCGCTATAAATGCTGTACAAGTTTTTCCTTCTCAGGAGGACTTGTGGCAAGTATTGTTCACCTTTCTCCCATACACCTGCTTTTCTCCTCCAGCTGCGCTGGTACTGGGGAGTGGAAGGAAAGCAAAAGGAAAAGTGGAACAGCAAAAAAATAAAGTGACAGCAGAACATGTATTTATTGGCCGAAATATTGTTTCAATGAGATTTCAAAGATTTGGTCAGGTTCTTTTCTACAGTCAAAAAATGGGAATTATCATGCACTTTCACCTCTGAAATGATTAAATTTCCTTTCTTTGAAAGGGCTTTGAAATACCATTTCAAAGAATTTTTTTCCTTATTAAATTTATTATAATCAGACTCCATACAGGCTTTGCATTTTTCATCAAGAACTAAAGGAGCTTTTCTTTCATTTTCATTTGGCCAAATCTACATGTTTTTATTATGACATTGAAAAATCAAAACTAGGAGACCTTCTACTAGACAAACAAAATATTTTCAGAAATGCATTAAAAATGAAGTTTTCTTATCTCTAAGATAAATCTAAAGTTCATCATATTCCTGTAATGGTTAACAATACTTTCATAAACACCACCCAAGGAGAGCTTTGCTTCCCTATGTGGAAATTTATTGAAACTGGAAGTGTCTGGGTCATCCCCCTGTAAAGTTACAGTCTCCTATTCCCTCAAGTTCCAATTAACAGCACTGGCATACGCTGCTCAGCCACCAAGAATAACTTACGTCACAATGTGCGTTAGAGATCTGAACGTTGTGTACTCACATTTAGAAACTAATTCCTTGTTTTCTGCATGCCAGTACAAGCACCTCAGAAAACACACAGCATAGGTGTCTTACATCCTATATCAGCCTTTGTTATTCAAGGCTACCTATTCTTTTCCAAAAGGATCAGAAAATACTGGCTTGGTTAAAAATAGTTTTTAAAGAAATGCTCTTCTAAAACAAGAAATGAAACACTTAAAAGTTTTCTTTTCACAGTAAAATACTGTGAGGCAATTATCACAGTTCCATAAAGTATGTTTTCAACAAGGTTTAAATTAATTTATTTAGGTTTGTAAGTGTGGCAGGCTAAATGAATAGATAGAGCTGATTACTGCTATTCAGTTGTGTTCTCAACACTGCAGAAGAAAAACAAGGGCATATAATAGCACATTTCTAAACATTGAAACAATTAACAATTTACATGAATCCATAGCAGGTGGGCACAAGAGTAGGGAAAGCAAGGAGCAATGACATTTCAAAAATAATCTCATTAAAGTAACTTTTATTTAAGGATATAAATAACTACAAAAGTTTCTAAATCCGACTATGGTTTTGTACTTTTTCTAGCCTTTCAGAATAACTTCCTTTCATGTATTTTCTACTTCATTTACATATGAACACACGTTACTTGAAAAGTAATTTTTCAATGACCAAACTAAACATTTTTCTATCTGAATTTCACCAGCCATTTATATGGTCTCGTATGTAATGCTAGCAGCAAGTTTCATATTTCAGTGCAGTATAGCTCACTTTTATTGCAGCATAACTAGTGAAGAGACTGCACTACTGACTGTGTAACTGAGGCAAATGACTTAATCTTCAGAAAGATGAAAAACAGATATTTATCTGTATCGTTTAATGGAGCGTACTAGGTCATAAAAACAGAGATATTCAGCAAACCTCCTTGATGCTAATTTTATGGTTCCAGTCTGATGGGCAGATTAGCACGGACTGCATCTGCAAAATTTCTTCTTTACTCATATGATTTCCTGTTCTAAAGATAATGTAGTAGAAAAAGGGAGTAAACAATATCTTAACATTAGTGCATACTGGAGTTTAAATCAGACCATAGGATCATTTCCCAAAGTACTCCTTCCACCCTCAATTTTCTGTTAGTTTATTTTATCAGATAGTAATATAAAATTTATTTTCTATTAAATCCATTAGAAAAATTCTGTAACATAATCTGGAGCTCCACTGTCCACTTTTGAGAGAAACCTTACCTGCTATAATAGAGTTTACAGGAAATGCTAGGTATCCAGTATGTGGCAATTACAAAAACTCCTGTTTGAATTCAGTAGCTGTTTCATGGGCAATATGATTTGTCACTTAAACTCCATTATTTTTCAAACACTTTTCTTTCCATAGAATGAGAGTGATATACAAATTTCCATATATATCTTGCTAAGGAATTTGTAAGCAGATGCCATTAAATAGTTTATCTACATTATACTTACATTTAGTATAGACTCTAAATGCAAGCACTCAAGCCCAATGACTTGCATTTCATTTGTATTAAAACACTGTGTTTCTAGCCAATTAAACTCCAGTCTCCTTTAGGAATGAGGCTGCTGTACATGAAAGGCAAAGCAAAACAAGCCTTCAGAAGGGCACCCCTCTCCTGAACAGTGTGTGAAGCAGAAACCATTACACAACAGCACTGGCAGGAAGTTCCTCATCACTCAGCTGGGTGTCTTCCCACTGTGGACACCTGTATTTTAAGAAATGTTTCTTACAAAATATTGCTGATTCCATTTAGACAACTTTCCTGCTGCATGGTGCCTTCTGAAAGGCAAGTGCAGAACTTCATCCCTTCCAGTGTGATACACTTCCTTTTAATTTCCATCCCAGAATTTATGCATAGAGAGTTTACAGATGTTACTTTGTTTGGTTTTTTTTTTTTTGTAAGATCAACTTGTGCCTCAAACAACGCTTGTTTTCCTTTGGGATTACATGTGAACACTTTGCAGAGAGCAATCAGAACTTTTCTTAGCCTGTATTTTTGTGAGAACAAATCTCCTGTTGGAAAAGAGATTTTCTATTTCTCTTTCTCATAGCTCTGCTCCTGCTTGCACTTGCATTCTCCTGAGTATTCTAGAGGAGGTTTTGTTAATGTTTTGTGATTTTGGAGTTGATCAACATTTTTCTATTTTTCTACCACAACTATTTTGCTTAATATTTAGCATTTTGCCGACTGCCAAAGAACACGGGCTCAGAGTCACCCTGAGATTGCACAGTGCATTAAGTACCATCAGTACATTCCCACCCTTCTTTTCATCACTTCCAACCAGTGACCTCCATCTTTATACAGAAATCCTGCATTACTCTGCACTGTGACTTCCATTGTATCATCCAAATCTTTCTGCTTATTTTTCTAGGCTGAATCTGTATCCTAAGCACATTTCAGCCAGATATTCCTAATTCTGAGCCAAGGATGAAGCATTAAACAGGACCATCTGTGTCGCTTACCTCTGAGCAACTCTCGTGGCTCAGCCAGCCATTAGCCCATCAGTATAAACCAAGAAGCAACTCCATCTGACAGTTCACAAACTCACTTTGCAATGCTTCTCTTGGCTAATCTTTCCTGGTTTAGCTAATAATTCCCATCATTAAAATATACCAAATGTTTTATTGACATCTGACAAACTAGGTCTATTGTATTTCTCCTGTCTGAGATAAAAAATGCTGTGCTTTATCAGAGGAGGGGCTCAGGTTAATCCTGAACAATTTACTGTTGATAAACATCTGCTGCATTCTACTCTACCTTGCATTTACTTCAAGAAAGAGAACTCTTCCCTTAATTTCTTCAAAAGCAGAGTAAGACTACTAAAGGCAGATTAACAGGGGCCTAGTGATCTAGTTATCTCTATTCTATCTATTAAATTACCTCAACTTAACTCTGTTGCCTAATAATACAAAACCATGAGCTTTTTTATCAGTTTGGGGATTTTTTGTTCTTCTTGTTGTTGCTTGTTTGGGTTTTGTTTGGGTTTTTTTGTTTGGGTTTTTTTGTTTGTTTGTGGGGTTTTTTGTGGTTTGTGTTTGTTTGTTCCACATGCTGTATAGTCAGCCTAAGTGCCAACAAAAAAAAAGAAGAAAAAGAAGAAGCAAGAGAAGAAAAAAAAGAAGAAGAAAAAGAAGAAGAAAAAGAAGAAGAAGAAAAGGGCTCTCAGAGTGTCACTATAAGCAGATGAGTAATATGGAAGACCCCTGAAGAGATCACACCTTATTCAGGAGAAATGAGCAATGGCTGATTTTCAATTGCAGAAAAAGTTGGAGGAAACAGGAAGGTTACAAACTGTTGGGAACGTGCTCAGGGAAAGGGCAAAGATGCAATGAGGTTCATTATTGGTAAAAAGTATTTTCAGAACAACTCAAAGTAACAGCCAGCAGGAATGGCTTAAGTATGTTTGTTTCTGCCTGAAGGCAGGAGAATCGCCTCTGAGGTCTCTCCAGATGCCTTCCTAATCCAGATATTTTAATAGTCCATAAGAAACAAAAAGTATGTCTTTCATTCTCTTATTTCTCATTATGCAACTATTTTTTCTTAGTGTTGCGACTGTGCTATTTAAACTCTGGAAATCAACAGGATTTGGTCACTACCTCAGTCTTTTAACAGAACTATACCCCTCAGGGCATGGATATTTATTATATTAACTAGACATACTGCACCCAAAGGGTATAACATTTGACTCCAATTCTTAGGCTTAGAGATAATTTGATCAGGAAGATAAAAAGTTATTTTGTACAGGAAGTCAAATGTCCAGATGGTCACACACGGATTGTTAAATAAAGTCCCTCAGTGTGGAAGAATCATAAAAAAATTCACTATTTTGCACTGTAAAGCACAGACCATTCCTTATTTCCCCTGCCTTTTCCTTTCCTGCTTCCCTTTCACACTTCCCATCTCCAGCACAAGTGCAAAATATAGCCTCTGTGTAGGTACAAACTGAACCAACTCTCACACATACCTTTGAAACAACGGAGTCAAGAAATGAACAAACCAAACCATTCACTTCTGCAGCTACTCCTCCCCCAGAGAGGTCAAAAGGAAGGAATGCACTCCACATAGCACAGGAGATGTTTGACAAGGATGGCCCACAATTGTACTGCCAAGAGCTGCAGTGCCACAGTGACAATGACAGCATGAGAAACTCTGCAGAGCAGAATAAAATGGCAAAGGCTTTCCACAAAGGAAGATAACCTGGGCTGAGTTATGCTTAATACAAAATTCAGTATTTTCCTTCTCATCATCAAATCCCTATCTAATCTTGCTCCTGCTCACACCTCACCTCTCATTTCTCTCCCAAATCATTTCTGTTCTGCTTTTTTGTCCATTTCTGTGCCTCAGAACTAACCACCATCAGTTTGTTTTGAATGGGTTTACAGCATTTTTCCCTTAATTGCCCTTTTTATCACCTTCAAACATATCCTTAAAATCCATGGTTTATCACCGTGTTATGGGTTTAAGGTTGCAGAATTTTCCCTTTCCCTCACCCGCCTGGACTGGGAGTGAAGCCCGGAGCGGAGGG
>JAWWEU010000081.1:54414460-54473186 GCA_035583155.1 Acropternis orthonyx | reverse complement strand
TGAAATCTACACTGAGTCTTGGTGTGATTCATCGTGTGGAGTCCTCTGTTCTATTAGCCCCCAGATATCTTAGTTTTTTTTCAAACTAAGACACATCGCTTTTTGCAAAGATCCTTCAAAATGCATACTGCTGCCTTTGTTGAGTGTGCTGTTCTGTCACATCTACCCTCATTCACATCCACACGTTTTATAATGTCTGTTAAAACGTAAAATTTAGACTTTTTTTACTATACAAGGTTAGTTACCTGACTCTCAAGAAGACCATGAAAGATTAGGTCTCCAAAATAACATACAAGGAAAATAATTTGTAAAAGCAATAAATAAAGCTTTCTGCTGTTAATCGGAATCACTGAATATACACATCTTTATTTAAAAGTCATTCTGTAAGCTACTAACAAAATCACAAGAATATTCTAAACATATGCATCTCTCTGCAGTGATGCTGCTTTAATGCATTCTGCTCATCATGGTAAAACTAGTACTGAGCAATAGGATAGCGCACCTAAGGCAAAGTGCTATTGCAGAGTCCTACTGTACCAACATCAGATTAAAATTAATCATTCCATAGAGAGTCTCTGATTTTCAGGGTATCCAAAATGAAATCAAAACCAGCTGATCTACCTTTAAGATTCTGCCTTATTTCTTCCAATGTAACCAGTGTTTAAAGTGACTTTGAGATCCTCAGCAACAGGATTTGGATCTCATACACAAAGCAAAACAAAGGGCAGATGGAAGGGACTGCAAAATTAACTTCCGTTCAGGGTAATTCCCAAACTAGTTTCATTTGCTGCTGACTTCTAACCTAATTGTGCACAAATGAATGTAATCAACAGCAGCAGAACTACACAATCCTGAACCAAGGAGGACCTGGCCTTCCTTTATCACTTAACAGGAATACAAGGCCTGGTTTCTTTGGTGGACATTATCAGGCTTGTTCTGTCATGAGATCAAAACAAAATACTTGGCACTTCTAAAGACTGCTTTATAAAGAGCAAATCAGTATTAAAATATGCAGTGACATTTGGTTAAGCAAAGCTCCTTTATGGCATATTCCCAGGAAAGGCTGCCAAACAGTGTTTTGGTGTTATCTTCAGACCAGCAAGGTGCCATACTAAGCTGTTTGTATTAGAATGATTAATGAAGGACTGAAGCATGAAGAAAAATACCACACTTAACTCATTTGGATTAAGTGATCCTCTTGGATTTATGCAGGTTTTATTTTGTATACAACTAATTTTTCCTTTCTTTTCTAGTGCTTTTAATTATCAGAGCACTTCACAAATAGTTCCCTGGAATTAAACCATGGTAGTTCCACTTCAGCAATTCCAGAAATCGGATAACCGATTTTTCTGCATTTGTTGTAGACAATTCCCTGTATCTGTTATGCATAACCGAAGATCTGCAGCCTGATGTGGCTGGGCAACTACTTTTGTCCAACTCAAACTACTGCTGAAGCAAAGCAGGGGAGTCGGATCTGCTGCCACAGCCCTGGCACCCTCCTGGCAGCTCCCAGCAGCTGCTGCAGGATAGCAGAGCCCAGCTCAGCATGGGACACGAGGAAGGCTCTGTTGGGGAGGACTGGCACAGCTGCTGTCTCTCTTCTCTGGGGTGGGGAAGGCCAGGGAGGGGCAACAACAGGGTCAAATGGGAGAAAATGGTCCATGGGCCACATCCAGTCCAAGAGCTTTGAACTGGAGTATGCCACAATAATGTTACAGAGGCACACGATAAACCCATAACTTCATAAATGAACTAATTAGGCTAGATAAGAACAATAATTTCGGTTGCACAATGTTTTAGTCAGAAGTCACAGGGCTAGGTCTTCAGCTAGTATAAATAAGAATATTTGCATCTATCTTAAGCCTGTTAAATGAGTTGAAATAAAAGGAAGAACAAACTGTTATGAAAGGCCAGCTGCTAAATATTATCTGTCTCCAATGGATTTTTGTTTCTTTTTCCATGACCTAGTGAGGACCTTTGCCTGGTTATTAACCATGTAAAGGCTTTCTAGAGGAGATGCAAGCTACCCTCAGTAACAATTTCTTTTTAATTTTTTTCTTTTTGTTTTTTTTTTGGTTTTTTTTTGGTTTTTTTTGATTGGTGTGTTTGAGTTTATCATTTGAACAAACACATGCACGTGGCATGTGGCATTTAGTCACTGTGCCAGTTCAGACCTCTTTGGGATATGAGAATCTGTGTTAACCACTGAGAATCTCTGGAAGAATCTCTTGGATTTTACTCACCAGATTTCTGAAGAAATCTTTAAACCTTTCCAAGCATTCAAAATCTGACTGGATTAATTTTGTATTTATCTAATCACCTCTCTTTTGCTACTTCAGATAGGTAAAGTAGAACATACTGCCTGGGCTTGAGAACAAACCATAACATTTATTCTTTGGTATCTTCTTAATTCTTTATTATTTCTTCTTTTTACAGTTTTAATCAAATACAGCTCCTGAGCTTTTATGATGTCACCTTTATAATCCATACATGGGGAAAGTCGCTCTTGTTCTTTGGAAGATCATAGTTATCACAGCACATGGACCAGTGAACAACCTGTATAATACAGAACAGGGACTACAATACTCCCCCCTAATAAACACAAGTGATCATGCTCTGAATCACCACGCAAATACAGATTTCATACAGCTTTAAGATTTAGATTGCATACATTTTTAAATGAATTTATTCCTAAGTTTATATTTTGGGGAATAAAGAAACTGATAGTTAGAAATCTTTGTTTCCTCCCATAACGTAAAGAATTACTTGGTAATAAAGATGATTATAAAACTGAGGGATGACTTTGTATTAAAAGCCTCTTGCTGTGTCAATCAAAACTGGGCATGGGTTGTCATAGTCCTTGGCTGTGACATTTCTTCACTTCTTGGTGCACACCATAGCAGATTTTATCTTTTGCATCACTTGTTTTGAACTGTGTCTTAATCAGGGACAAAAGCTATCTCCTGTTGATCTTCAAATAGGTGATAAAAGTCTTGATGCACCCATTAAATATGTCTTGCTTGACAAATGTAGAGCACATGAATCACCTTGATGGTCATGGAGCTATAAGTTGCCATCAACTTCTACTAATATAACTACAGTCTTGGTTCAGCATTCTATTATACTAATCTGGCTATGACATGACGAGATGGAGTTGTATTTCATAACTGGTAGGTTTTGAGTTGAACATATTGAAAATCAATGTCCCAACCGCTGTTATGGCATTGTGGTTTAAAGGAAACTTGAGGTAAAACATGATTTAGTACTACTAAAGTGATGCTGATCTTGTAACGTGCAGATTGCCTGAATGGCTTTGTTTTAAAACACTACAAAATGACGGTAATCCTAAAAAAAATGAAAATCACAACAAGTGGTCTTTTGACTTGCCTGGTATGAATGATTTTTGAATCACCTAAAACACTTAAATTTTTTATTTCACTCTACTATCATTACTGTTAGAAATCTGGCCACCTTCTTCACTGTGATAGACACAACTGGGAGCTTCCCTAGAAGACCAACTGTCTTAGAAATACGGATTGGAAGGTAAAGTTAAGTCCTAATGTCTTGACCGAAAATGTAAATCTTGCATTAATGTTTAGATCGTAAGTGGTTAATCCCAGTGGAAGGTTTCAGTAACGGTATGACCAGAAGAGTCTGTTCTGTAAGCACTGTAGAAGACACTTTTTGCCTCAGCAGTGAAGGTTTTCCCCTTGAAAATGAAACCACAATCTTGGCAGTAAAGCTAAAGGCACAGTTTATGCAATAAAGCAAACGTGAAATGGAAGTTAATGTTTCTGAAGCATTAATGCTGCAAATGCCAGTTTCATTATGAAATTTCCAGCAGAACACATAAGTCAAGGACACTAATTTCTTCTGCCTCTAAGAGGAACTCAGATCTTCCTTATTTCTCGGTAAAGCAAAAATAAACCTACCAAGACTTTTATTTATCCTGCTGTACCACAGAGAAACAGCTGAGGTCAGCATGCTTTTCTTTCAGTACATCCCTGCCAACTCCTGGTTTGCTCAGGATTGGCAAGGACAGACAGACTGGGTTCTCCGAGTCATTAATTTAAATTTGACTTGGATCAATCACAAGTGGATCAGGTGTAGATGACATTTGCACATTATTTACTTCACATGGAACACTCTCCCTGAGTTGACCCATAGAGCCACAGTGTGTTCATCATTCATTAGAGGCAAAATAATGTGCATATTCAGTCATAACCCTTTCCCCTTTCTCTATTTCTGCTTCTCATGTTTTTACTTTGCAAGAGTTTTGGATCAGAAAAAAGATTTAAATTTGTATTTGCATGGGATATTATCACAATGGAATTTCCTCCTCCTTATCACTGTTGGGAATAACAATGACAATGAACAGTAATGCAGAAATGAGTTAAATTTTGACACTACACTTTTCTCCTTCAGATTATCATGGAGTATATGCTAAAATCTACACAATCTGCTTTTTCTCCTTTACTATGACAATTCTGACATCTACCACAAACAGCAATATTCTCAGCTCAAATATCATGTATAAAACATGAATCATATAGGTTAAACTGACTTATACCCCTGTCCTTTATCTGTGTTCTTAGTGCACATCAGTATTTTATTCTTTTATAGAAGCCCTAAAGCATTTTTATAAATTGCAATATAATGAGTGCTGTGGTCCAAAGCCATCAAAAGCAACCATGTGCCAATGAATTTGCAGCTCTGCTGCAGTGCGGTCACAGCTCTGTGATAAATATACTAATACGATGCTCTCCTCACAACCTATTATTCAATTCATTTTCCATTTGCTGAAAACAGATATCTACTGTAAGTAATAAACAATTAATTTATTACCTTGGACTTGTGCAATGAACGGCTTTGATGCCAGGAGAATTACTGCTGAAGTAATAAATAGGTGTGAGTGCACACACACATGTGCATTCATGTTCACACACCTACATTGAACATTCATAAACACACACGCACACGTGTTTCTTCCAAGAATGATGACAACTGTGAGCTTCTGAAAACTGGCAGTCCTTTCAAGAAAACAATTCAGATTTAGAGCAAAACTGCTTTTAAGGAAAATATAATTATGAGGATAAAACTGTTTTAATAACTTGACTGTAAAAAATGTAATGACACAATCCTGGTATGCTTAATTTTAATTACAAATAGCTCACTGATGGGAATCTATTATTCTACCTAAATAGGCTTGTGATTGCCCTACAGAAAAATTGATAGACTATAATTTAGAGTAGTTTAGAGGCTCCTGATTTTATTTTTCTGCTTTTCAAGTACTGCAATTTGGGAACCATAGTTCAGGGTCTGCCAGTATTTCAGATTTCAGTTTATTATACGCTTTGATTTCTCAAGGGTTTATATTTCAGTTACAAAAATTTACTCCAGAAGCCCAGCACACAAAGCAAAAGCCAGAACGGAAATAAATAGTAGCACACTGCCAGCACTGGTTCTGAAACAGCTCATGCACTTGGTATTCCAGGAGAGTAAGGGAAGCTGGTAGGTAGTTTTAGAGGTTTTATTTTAAACAGAGGAGAAAAACAAGGCAAAGTCCCTACACAATATTTTGCTTTTGCTTTCCAGACAGTTTGTCATTAAATTTTTGACACTTCTTGAAACAGACTCTTCAGAGGAAAGGGCCAGATTTGATTAATATCTCAACTTGAACAAATGTTGGAAAACATGTTGAAGTTTTTGAAATCTGTCATTTGACATGTTCAAAATGAAGAGTGTCTTTTATAGTTTAAAATAATTTTTCACTTTGAAATGTAATTTAAAATATACTATATGGCAGGAATGTACCAAGCCAAGTAATTTCAACCCTCTGTTTCAAAGTGAAGGTATATTTCCAAACATTTACCTGAGGGACAAATGGGTTGGAGCAGCTGAGTGGGGCAGCATGCGAGAGAACTGCTGAAGGAACCTGTGCAGCTTCGATAACTGCACTGACAGATGAGCTGGGAATAAGAGGGTAGCCTGAAATGCAGGAGATCTGATATGGGAGCAATCTAAACTGGTTGTGCATCACTGGCTGCACCAATGCTAAGAAAGGAATTTAATATAAAAACTGAAAAACAGATACAGACAGACACCGTGTGCAGGAGACAGAAGCGTGAGAGAGAAAAACATAAGAAAATAAATAGTTTAATCACGAGTGTGAGCACTGCTGGGGGAATCAAACTGCTAGAAAAAGAGAAATTGGAGAGCTGCTCAAAGCAAGACAATAAGGAAACAACACAGACTCCAAGGACACGAAAGAGATGAACTATTGCAACCTCAAGTGCCAATGAAATTACTGTTGTGGGAAGCATGAAACAATATAATCAAGTCATCATGTCAGGATACTTGCACTTTCATACCAGCACTTCTTCCTCTCTGTTTTTAAGACTTTTTCGTTTTAAACTCAAGGCATTTTGGCTGTTTCACGGATATCTGCTAAGGCCTTCTACTTACCTTATATCCAAAGAGATGTGGTGCCATATGGACAAAAGAAGATGGAAACATGGTCCCTGCCACAAAAATTGTATATCTTTTCATTGTTTAACTATTTCAAAGTGCCAGCTACATAATATACAGTCTTGCAGGAAACTTCCATTTTAGCCAACCGTTTTGATAATGAAATATTACAGAATTATCCATGAAAACAAAAGCATGTAGTTCATTTATTCAATTAACTTACCAGAACAAGTTTCTGCTTTATGTTCAATATTAGTGAGATAAAATATACCCTGTTACAAAGCATTAATCACTATATGCACAGGTATATGAAAAATATTGTCTTATCTTCTCTAGAGCTTTGTACAAGGGATGTGACTGCTCAAATAAAATCAAAACACAAACTATCACTATTTACATTTCAATAAAATATAAAGAAATATCAAGATTAAATAATGTAAGATTAAAGTAGCTAATGGTATTCCTTACTAAGACAATATTCTAAGATTAATGATAAGTAAATATGGCTATCATAATCACAATATGGACCTTGCAGCAATGAAAGGCTTATTAAGTCCTTGAGATGATAGCTGGCTATTTGCCTTTTGGCAGAGGAGTCTTCTTCAGTCTGTTATTCTCTATAGAACACACAGTACACAGAATGGATAACTCAATGTTTTAGCTTATTATCCTTAACCATATGGGCTATGCATTTCATTAATGGCTTTACTTGCTAACACTAATTGTTTTCTCCTAAAACTTTGCTTTGTCTAGTCAGTGCTCATCCCTTAACTTTACCACATTAAAAACATTCTGGCAATTCCTACTGCTCCATCTCCCTGTCATACAAGAGGCTGGAAAGAAATGCTGAAGAAACATTTTCCTCTGGTCAAATCTTTTCTTACCAAATATTGCTGACACCAAGAGCTTTGAAGCTCTTCCCTCTTTACTAAGTGATCTGCATACAGCAGGTAATGTAGGAGACATTGATGCAGAGAAGGGGTATCCTGAATGTCCAGTCATGCCTCTGTTAACATGTGCTTACGAACTAACAAATATGGTAGGCTGGAACAAAAAGTCCCAGTTGCAATGACCTTTGGTCAGGCTGCCCAGTCATGCACGCATTAGTCTTGCTTCCCCACTTACCTTACCTACAATACCAGCAGTATAATTAGCCAAATTGGTATGTTAAGTCTGCTTTACTCTCAGACACATACCTCTTTGTTTCTACCTCTTGCTGCTATGAGTATTACTGGTCAGACTAAAGAATCCTGAATAATATCATACAAAACTTTATGGAACGCAAAATTTTATCAATGTCATTGAATGTTTGCATCTACAGGTATCTTCAAATATGTATCATTTACTCATGCCCTTGCAGAGAAGGAACAAGTGTACAGATGAATTAGGTGTTGTGATGTAACCTGTGTACTAACTTAGCTCGGCAGTAGCTAGAAAAAGTGTTTCTGGATCAAGAAATAAAGCAGAACCCATGAATCTGCATTTACAAGCCTGATATGCTGAAATGAAACTAGAGTTTTGTAATTTATGTGAATTTGTCCAAAAGAAGTAAGTCAATAAAGCTTTGAAAGCCTCTTGTGGAACTCAAAGACACTCCACAAAGCTTTGTTAAGACATGATTTCTGAGACAGGTTCCCTAGTAGGCTTCCGTGGTTCCTTTTTCAGATAAACAGCATTCAGCTCTGCAGAGCAAAGTGGAAAACACAATTAAGGAAAACTTTTCTTTATAAAGAGACAATTCAGAAACCTGTCAATAGCAAAAGGAAATGTTCCAGCTTTGGAAAAAATGCGTCTTATTTGCTTCCTTGGTCACTGTAACAATTGCATATTTCAGTTTTTCACAGGAAGATATTTTTATTTGCTCTCCAGTATACAAATAAGGAGCACTGGAATCAAGGCTATTCTGAGTAATTGCATACAGTGGCATGGTACAGACATCCTTTACAACTTATCATAGAAAATTTTGAAATAAATTATATTTTAAATGGCATCAGATGAATCAAGATCTGCTAAACAATCTGCACTTAATTCTTAGACTTTCATAAACCTTGATTTTGATGGATGCCTCTTCACCTTAGAAATCAAGGATTTAATCAAACTATGTTAAAACACAGTTAGGAAGAATTCACCATAGTTTAACTGAGCCCAACAACAAGGGAAGATAAATAAAAGCTTCGGTTCAGAAATGCAGTAAACTAAGATTTAATAACTGGAGATTACTATTTCTCTAATACTTCAAAACAAATAATAAAGAGCAACAAAAAGTGAAAAAAACAGTGGTAACCTGTGTGACTTTCTGTTCCAGTCTATCAGATACCACAACAAACTTGTCAAACAATACTTAATACGTGAATCATGTTTTTAAAATACTATTAGTGGCACTCACTATTAACTTATTGTAATAATGTAAAAGGGTTTGCTCATCTTTGACTTTTCCCCTAAAAATGACAAGCCTCTTAAAAGTCTTAGCTGTTTATTTGTGAATGGTGGTTTTCATCTTAATACTTTAAATAGGCAACGTGTCTCTTGAAGTTATATAAGTGAGCAACTGTTCTCTGTTCTTTCTATAGTAATCTGCAGTGAAGGACCAGGAGTGCGTTCCCTCTGTACAAAGGGAACAGCCGCTGTTGCCAGACCCACGGGCAGAGCTCCAGGCGGGGACAGCCAAAGGAATGAGCACATGGGACTGCCCTGGCAGCTTAAGGGCAGTGCACAGTGAGGCAGAGTTGATTCCATTGCACAAAGGAAGGCACATTTTGAAGCCAAAGCAATAGAATGATAGAACAACAAAACAAAGACCACTCTGGTACTGTTTCCTTTAATGCAAATGAGAGTTTTGCCCTAGTGTTGAATGGCAACAGGGTCAAGCTGAAATTGCCACCAAGCCCAGAAAACTTGGAAAGTTTAAAGTGCAATACTTAATGTTGTACTGAAAATTCAAAATATTTCAACAGTGAGTTACACAGTGATTGTGCTTCTTGATACATTCAAAGGCAAATGCTGAACAATATCTACTCAGTGAGAAGAAATTTGGTATTACTCAAGCTTTGACAAAATTCCAGCTCTATACAGTTAATGCACAAATACCAAGTCCAAGACCTGCATGTATATCTGATCAACAAAAAAGGAGATGCAATTAGAAATGATGCCATTATATGGGAACATCACTCTTCTTTCCATTCCATATACAGATGAAGAGGTAAAACTTGAAGTGTTAATGTAGGGGACGAATAAATGCAATGTTTAGCACACAGAATGCCTTTTGGCACTTCATGAGGGTTTGTGGGACCAGTATGCAGGTAATTTGAAAGCCCTTAAGTCCATGATCTGTAGCTATTTGATTTATATCGTGCTAAAAAATATAAGGGTCCAAATATCTTCTAAAAGACTCAGTGTTTACACTACATTTATCTTGTCTTTCACAGGTCATCTTCCCCTTTTCTTTTACACTTGGCTGTTTGGGGGAAAGATGGAGGGAAGTTTTCTCCTTCGGACCAGAAGGTGTTGCTGGATACACAGATTCAGTCTCATTTAGATCTCTTAAGTGGTATCAACAGATTCAATGGATGTAACTTCCCTTTGTCCCTTCATGCAGTACTGTGTACCTGTGCAAAATCCCTATGAAGTGACTGCAGAGACCTAGAATGGCTTTTGATGTTATTTGGCAACACACACCTTTCAAGGAATGTGTAGCTCTTTTTCTTTACCCCTGCAATGGCTTTTAGTCTACGTTTTTAGACAGTAATTTTAAAACATGGTTTATATGAACAACTGGGTTTAAAGCTCAATACTTTATACACTGTAAGAATCACCATCACCAACACTGCAGAACTGGGAATGTCCTGTGCCAATCACCTCAGAAAATCCATCTTGTAACTACACGTCCTGGTTATAGTGGCCAGGACTAGTTTGTCACTGTGTGGGTGTGGCCAGGGCTGTGTATTCTACACCCTCTATATCATTTCTCATGAACTGCTAACAATGGATCACTCGCAGCAGCTGCCTGGGGCACACCTGACCCCTCAAGCTACAAGCTGGGTGTTTGGGAACTCCTGTGAGAGAAGAAAGGTCTCCTGGCTTCACTCCAATGACTCAGGTGTGATAACACCCCTCCAGAGGGCCATTAGCACCTTCACACCCAGCCTGAGGGGTCATGTCTGCTCATGGGCCATCAGGGATTCCAAAAATATGCCATGATTCACCTCAGAGAGTAACTCACCCATTGTGAAACTCCCCACCCTGGGGGAGGTGCTGGGCACTCCCACCTGAGCCTAAGCATATATAAACTGGGGGTTTGGGGACTAGGGATCTCTTGTGGGATCCAGAGGAGGGCCAGATCCTCAGCAGGACTGCGACTGCCACTCTCAACCAGACAGTGATCATCATCCTCACCAACAGGTGTCCTCTTTTGCTTTGTACTCAGGGGGACCAGGTGGGGCTCAGCACAGGGGCTGACAAACACCATTCTGTTTGTACCCCAAAGTGCTGGGTTACACACCTGTTTCTGTGGGTCAAATGGGCTTTTTCCTCTGTACCCTTGTACTTATTGTCATCTTTTTATTAAACTGTAGTTATGACTTCCAATATGTTTGTGAGTTGGGTTCATTCCTCCTGCCGGTTTATCTTTAAACCAGTACACTACAGTGCTAGGCTCCTGATTTTAGAGTAGGATAATCTAGCAGAGTCCGTGTTAGTCTGACTCTCTTGTGAGCCAACTCTTTTCATACTCAGAGACTCTTGGCAGTTTTGGTCCTTACAGCACTGTCAAACACATAAAAGCTAAATCTTCACAACATGTTACAGATCATGAGCTATAAATCAGCTCCCAAAGTCTGCTTGAAGTTTCGAAGTTACTCTGAGAGACCTTTGCAGTGAGTCACCAGTCTTGCAAAGATAGGTCACATTTAAATTAGGAGCTAATGCGTTATTTATATTGGTGAGATTGTAACTCAGAAATCACTGTTATAAACAAGAGAAAGGTCTACACAAGAGCAGTGAAATTATACTGCAATTTTCTCAGCTCCAAAGATAAATTATTTCTAAGCAATATGTATTATAAATAGTGGTGCTATACAAATAAGCTGTCCCTGAATTATAGTGGAACAGGACAAAATGCTTCCAATTTCTGTGAAAAACTGAGTGTGGTTTACAAGATAATGACAGTCTTCACAGACAGAAGAACACATGGTTCCCAGAGGGCTACGAACTACAATCCAAGCCAGAAGCTCCCCTGACAAAACTGATTGCTAGAATTCTAAACAAAGAGTTAAAAGAAACCATCAAAAAATATTAGGTATTATCAGGTTTAAATTGAAAAATCTATGGTGTAGGAAAAGTAAGTTTGTCATGCAAGAGAAGAAAGAATACTAGTGAACATGCCATCTAGAAATAGACAGATAAAGAGAATTTTGCTCTAAAACAACCTTCTTATCTCACCTACTGAAGGCTTTTCTTCAGGAAGAACAGTACCAGCTCTCTGTTTCTCCTCTTAGGAGAGATATTCCAGCCCCTTAATCACATTAGTGGCCCTTTGCTGGACTTTCTCCAATATGTCCCTCTCTCTCTCTCGTACTGGGAAGCCCAGTATGGTCCCAGTACTGCAGGTGTGGCCTCGCCAAGGTTGAGTAGAAGGGCAGGATCACCTCCCTTGGCCTGCTGGCCATGCTGTTGCTGATGCAGCCCAGGATACTGCTGGCCCTCTTCCCACCAGCCTGCACTGGTGACTCATGGCCAGCCTGGTGTGCATCAGCACCCCCAGGGCCTTTTCTGCAGAGCTGCTTTCCACTTGCTCAGCCTCCCATTTGTGCTGGTCCATGGGGCTCATTCACCCCAGGCTCAGGACCTTCCATTTGTCTTTTCTGAACTTCAGGAGGATCCTGTCAGCCCCTCTCTCCAGCCTTCTGATGTTCCCCTGGATGTCAGCACTACACTCTGGGATGGCAGCCAGTCCTCCCAGTTATGCATAATCTGCAAACTTGCTGAGGGTGCACTTTGTCCAGCATCCAGGCCATTAAGGGAGTTGTTAGACAGTATGGGCCCCAGTATTGATACCTGGGGTGTCAGTCAGGTCACACTAGTCACTGGCCTTCAACTGGACTTGGTGCCACTGATCATCTGGGCTCAGCCCTTAAACTAATTTTCAACCAACCTCACTGTCCACTTATCTAATGTACTTTTTCAGCAGTTCTGAGAATTATATGGGAGACAGTATCGAAAGTTTTACTAAAGACAGATTAAACAACATCCATTGGCCCTCCCTTGTCCACCAAGGCAGTCACCTTATTGTTGAAGGCTGTGAGGTTGATTGTGCATGAATTTCCCTTCACAAATCCATGCTGACTACTCCCAATGACCTTTGTGTTTGCCAAGCCTTTAGAAATGGTTCCCAAGAAGATATCTCCATCACCTTCCCAGGGACTGAAGTGAAGTTCACCAGAGCCCCAGACTTTCTTTCTTGCTTTCCTTGAACATAGGAGGGGCATTTGCTCTCTTCCAGTCTTCTGGAACTTTCCCAGCTGCCACAACTTCTTGAGGGTGACTGAGAGTGCCCTGCAGTGGTGTCAGCCCCTTGCCTCAGCATGTGGGGGTACAGCCCATCAGGCACCACAGACTTAGGTATGTCCAACGTGTTGGAAGTGCTCCCTGAGCTCATCCTCCTCCATGGAGCACAAGTATTCTGTGTTACAGACCTCACCTCTGGTCTGAGGGGCCTTGGACTCCTGAGGACCAGTTTACTGGCAAAGACAGTCAAAAAAGATGTTCAATACATGAGCCTGTTCCATGTCCCTTGTCCCCAATTTTCCTGCCCCAATCAGCAGCGAGCCTGCATTTTCCCAAGTCTTCCTCTTGCCCTTTGGGTACTTACAGAAGCCTTTCTTGTTGCCCTTGTTTATTTCCATCAATAAACCTACACATGATTTTTAAAACTAAGACTTGTCATTACTTTCCTCATAAGCCAGAAAGGAGGTTATTTCTTTTCTTTTAAATCATAGGAAGCACTTGGCTGAGGGTCTCCCATGCTGACAAAATTTGTGAGCTTTTTGCAATGTATGGGCCTCATGTGAGCCAGGATTCCTGCTAGACTAGAAGTAATATCTGGAACAGCCATAAAAAGCCAGTATTGGAGAATCCTGGGCTTATCCAGCAGTGAAACATGAGGTCACGTATTTTGCACCAAGGCTCTCAACAGGATTTAATTGAATGAAAACAACAT
Source organism: Acropternis orthonyx (assembly GCA_035583155.1). NCBI lineage: Eukaryota > Metazoa > Chordata > Aves > Passeriformes > Rhinocryptidae > Acropternis > Acropternis orthonyx. Next base: position 54,459,505 of record JAWWEU010000081.1, on the reverse strand, counting down.
AGTGGGTGCTGTCAAGTATTGACTGCACAGTAAAGGCCAGAATGCATGGTTAATTTTACCTGCAAAAAGCCCTGCACATAAAGAAACTTAAAGCACAAGAAATGATTCAGACAACTGAAAGGCACATGGGGAAATAATAATGACAGGTACGAGTTACTGAAGTTAGAACACATAGCTTAATTATGCTATCCTCATGGAAAACATCACAAGATCATTAGCAGCCAGCAGGGATAACTGTCTCAGTTTTATTACTCACAAGAAACATTCAAAATATGTGAACATATGCTTTAAAATGTCAGTGCCTCATTCTGACCTCTTCTTGGGCTGTCATAATTTGTTACTCTTATATCCTAATACATTTTAATTTGTGCCATCTTCTGGAAGCTTCCTACAGCACGCTACTTGCAACAAAATCTTGGAGTGCCGATGGTGTCAAAGCATCTCACCTAAGTTCCCAAACATACCATTCTAAAGAAATTTAGGACTGTAACCTAATTCATAGGCATGGGTTTTATTTCCATTTACAACTGGGCACAAGGTTATGAGCCAAAGCATGCCCACTGGCCATTCTGCTGCTGCTGCTGCAGTAGCCTGCTCCTGTGAGGCTCTCCTGGGTGCAAATGTTCAAACTAAGGTTCTAAAATGTCCCAGCATTGTCTGAGGTGTGCCAATGCTGCACTCTAAATGGGGCCTCCGTTGTCACAACAGGAACCAACAACCCAGTGAGTACTCCTTCCCTTCCCCTTGTCTGAACCATACATGCTGCTCCAGCAGAGCCTTCTGAGATGCTCAGCTGGCACACGCTGCCCCATGGCAGTGAGCTGCAGCACGAAAACAGGCATGGCACATGGCAGGGCAAGAGGGAGGGCCTGCAGGAGCAGGAGCAGAGGGGTGATGAACAACACTGTCACTGAGCACCCAGCTCATCTTACAGACTGTGATTACAGGTGGCCTGCTGTGAGAGATGTAACCCAGATGCAGGTACCTGATGTCTTGCAGATGCTGACTGTGCAAACACTTGTAGGCTACCTCTGAAAGGACGAGCTTTCTCTTCTTTTCACTTCCTAGTACATAGTGTTCACACGTAACCTGATTTTTATTTCAATAACAGAGTTTTAAATAGGAACATCTGCAAACTTGTTGCATAAGCCTAAAAGGTTAAATTCTCCTTTGACAAATTTGTAGATCCAGAATAACATTTTCTTTTGAAGACAGTCTGATAATGGCTTTGATACATATTAAGCCCTATGCCACTTGCACATTCTCCTCCCTCCTTCTTTACCCTTCCCTGCCTTTTTTAACCCTGTTTTTTAATGCTTTCCCTAAGCAGCTGGTAGATGCCCCTGTTGGCCATGAAATTTGAGGGCTGACGCAGTTCTCACCTGATTCTGATGGTGGCCTTTTTAGAAAGCACCTCTCAAGGGGCAGCAAGAGTGGGCTGCTCTGTAAGGGAAGAGCTGCTGGGAGGTTAGAGTGAGAGCAAGGCAGGCACTGCATGAAAATCACTAGTTGGTCCCACAATAGCAGGCAAGATGAGCAGTGTGCTGCCCTGGCCCATCAGCTGACCTGGCAATAAGGCAGGTAGCAGGGCAAGCCGGGAGATGAAATTGACGGGTCAGGGCTTGAATCAGTGAGGCACAGGGCCAGGCACGGGTCAAGCTGCAGTGCAGCTGAACGATGAGAGGGGAAGCGTCAGAAAGAAAGAGGTGGAGAAGCCACTGCTCCTCACAGCTCCTCCTTGCACTGCGCTTCCCACCCAGCGCTCAGGGACAGGCAGGGGCACCAGGAGAGGGGCTGAGCCCGGCACTGACCTGTGGCCAGGGGTCTGCAGCTTCACCGCTGCACCCACTGCCCTGCGAACCTCCTGGTGCATTCCAAACACAGGAAAAACCCTCTCACTTCTAAAGTGCTGAACTCCATTTACCTAAGAATTAGGCTTAATCTCCTTGTATTCAGGGCACACACTTCTGCTCTGCTGCCATCTAATACTGGTTTCAGTAGCACTTTTTCACTTAATTTAGAAGGAGCACACTATGATAGTGGCTGATGTTTCCTTTTATAACTTGTAGCCTATTATTATGACCTTCTGCCTTGTTGGTGGGCATAGCCTTTGAAACACACCCCCTTTCAGAAAATTGCCAGAACTCAGTGTTAACAAAATGTAGGTCACAATATATGACATTTTTCATTGATCAAACATTTAAATAATTGCTAGTTCAATTCAAGAACAGCAAACACAGGTTGCTGGTTATTTTTTATCCCTGTCCAAAGAATATATTTTGTCCTAGTTACATCCTGAACTGATGAAAGCAGATCTGTTACTGAGATGATGGCTACCTCAGTGAATCTTTTAATGTGCAGTTACATTCATGTTGGCTTTCAGATCCAAAATATAGAAAAGCATTCTGACACTCCGATTTCATTATTAACCCTGTTTGTCTAGTACTATTAGCAACTGCCTTCTTGAAAGAAAACCACAGAAATAGAGTTTGAGAGGTGTGGACCATTAAATACTTACTCTTATTGGAAATTTCCTTGAGTTTCTATGGTGCAGCAAATTCACTTTCAGCTACCAAATGCTTTCAGATTCTCCTGTTCTTAACAGAACTGTCATCTAAGTTGTAACATGTGAAAATTGCTTAATTTTTTTATATGCTGTATGCCACAATAATTCATTTGGCATTTGGCACACCTTTTAGAAAGTACACTGAGGGTTTCTCTTTGGAAACAGAGTAAGCTGTGTATTGTTTGTACCTTAGTTTTACTTCTCTTCACATGATTTGACTTTTCTCATGAAAAGAGAGCACCTAACAAGACCACGTGCATTCTTCTCACCACAGAAATGTGAGAGAAGAATGAGCAGGACCCTCACACAGCTCCCCACAGGTGCTGCTACAGTGCTGGAGGACACAGCTTAGTCACAGGAACCATAAGGCTGAAGGAAAACCCTCACCAGAGTGTATTATGTTGGAGATAGCTACAACATCAAAGAGGTGAGAATAAAGTTCTAATTCTGCCTATTTGATAGAGAAGTACAATACACAACATTCTTCAGCCTGGAGCATTTGTTGACTCTGAAACAATATGCAATTCCCGTCTTCAAAGAAGAGTATAAAACAAGGGGAATTTACAGCAGGAGTCTCTGAATTACCCCCTAAACTATATCGTTCTGCAGAAATTGTTGTAGAAGTCCATGGAAACCAGCTGGCAGATCCAGTTACTGAAAAGAGATCATCACAACTGGTGTGAAAACACATCTCACTCTGCATAGAGTGAGATCAGAGTGGAAAGAGATTAGAATGGGAGTGGAGAGGGAACTGCAGGCAGCTTTTGGGGGAAATATATTGCAGGCAATGACTTGAGAAAGGAAAAAGAAACTCTACTACTATAAAGAGCATGCTTGACAAGTGACAAAATATGTCAGTTGTTTATTAGAAATTAATATTTTCTCCTCTCATCTAAAGCTGTCTCAGAAATTTTACTCAGTGAAAATCATTACATGTTACTGAGTACCACTGTGCTTAGGATTAGCAGGGTTAAAAAGGACTTGTGCATTTAAAAGTTTTAACATTTTAAAGTCTAAAATGTGATCAAAGGCTTTTTATATGGACAATATGTACTAACGTGAGGGTGGATCACAGAAAGTATAGCTACCACTTTAATTAGATTTGGAAATAAAATATGGGAAGTTGTGAATTTCACAAGATCAGGTGTATTTTACCACTTCAATAATTTCAGTGAAATAAAGTATATACATCATGTATTTCTCATCTGTGAACACAACTTAGGCTGGATACAACAGGAGAGACTGTACAGTATGGATTTGACACATGTAATTTTTAAACAGAGGAGGAATAGATAGAAGATTATATACCTTTATGTCAGGAAATACAAAGATGATGAAATCTGGGTATTTTATCATCAACATTACAAATGTCATCCATAGGTTATCAGCATTAATTCAAACATAAAAGCAGGATGCAGTTAGTGCCTAAAAGCACCAAGGTCATTATGAAGACAGATGCTGGGCTGAGGGACATTTAATTAGATTAGCTAGCTACATTACTGAGTGAGTTACTATTTCTGCTTGATTTGACTAACAAATGGCTTCAGAAGGTTGTTAACCACTCATTCTTTTGCAGGTTGCTTTTAGAAAATGCTGCATTCATTTGTAATCCCCCAGTGCACACAGTGTTTAACTTCTAAGGCACTAGAACCTGGCCTCTGAATAGTATCGGTGGCAGCAATTGTGAAAAGGATGTGGAAAGATGTCTCCAAAAAATCAGGCTGTTGTTCCATTTTGATCAAAAATTAGAGAAAGCAGTGCTTTGTTAACAACAGATTTTTGTACAAAGGCTACTTTTATCAACTATCTTCAAGAAAAGCAGAATCACAGGATTAGAGATGCAATGAGGTTGGACAAGAGCTCTGAGATCGTCAAGTCCAACCCTTGACTGATCACCACCTTGTCAACTAGACCATGGCACTGAGTGTCTCATCCAGTCTTTCCTTGAACACCTCCAGGGATGGTGACTCCACCACCTCCCTGGGCAGTCCATTCCAAAGTTTAATAACCCTTTTTAGGAGGAAATTCCTCCACGTGTCCAACCTGAACACCTTCTGGTGGACGATGGCAGACAATGGTGAATTCTAGCTAGAAATTTCCACTGACTTTGCCTGTGTTTCCAAACTATTTAGTTGATTTAATTTAGAAATTTCTGGATATAATTTACAACATAGTGCTTCCACATTGGGATAGACCAAAGATCCACCTGGTGCATAATCCTGCCTTCTGCAGTGGGCAGTTGCACATGAAGGGCATGTCGTGGAGTCATTGCCTGGACATCTGACTGCTTCTGACAACCAACACCTCTTTGATACTGTAGAAACTATTCCATTAAGAAGAAAGCTCAATGTGGACCCGTAAAAACTTAGGCAGACAAAATTGCAAGAATTCTTGAAGATGCTACCTTCACACTTGAAGACTATTCTAAATAACATAATTTGTGATAGTTGTCTTTAATGACTCTTGTTTTTCAAAGAGAAAACACATCCAAAGGGAAAAAAATATGGACAGAAAAACAGTACCTGGTATCACAGAGCTCTGCTCACCTACAGCACTGCCTTGGATTACAGTGAGCCTTTTCATCCCCATGTCAGGAAAGCAGATAAGGTTAATGGATGATGTATTTTCCTAAGCGTGTTTTTCAGCTTGGTTATTGTGCCCTTTAAAATATGAAGCAGACTCTCTGAAGTCATATAATTAATAGTTTACCTTGAGACCTTCAAAAAGGTGGTTGATGCCCTTGCCTTTGGCTGTATTTTCTTTACTATGTCAGATAGGAACAAGAAGAATAGCTCTGTAAACAGGTGATTAAAACAAAACAAAAGGAAAAGAAAACAGTATCTACTATCCCCCTCACCAAGATTTTTCCATGAATACAAATGAAACTGATAGAAACTGCAACTGGTGGGCAAGGATAATAAACCACTCAAGTAATGCACTACAAAGGGTAATGCACAAAATAATGCAGTTATCACCACACATACTTTTGTAAATTTCCTACACAAGCCATGCACTGTTCTGTCAGATGAAGTCAAGATCGGTTTTGGAATTTTCCTCTTGACATTTGCAGACTGTTAAGTACTACCAGAAAGTAATTACTGTTATTCAACCTTGTTTTGAACTGCAGGGAGGGTAGTGCAGCACTTATTTCTATCAGAAATTCTAACTCCCATTTTGATATTTGAGCTTTAATTCTTGCTCTCACTGATGTCAGCTTTACTAGCAGCTCTCTCTGAGGAAAGCTTTTAAGGCTTTTTTTAGTATTATGATTCAGTAACTTAGTTCTGCCGACAGAGTCTTCAGGTATGGGTATCAACAATTTTTTTCCAGATTCTCAGGTAAGCAGAAATCAGATGCAAAAAAAAGCATTGAAAACGTAGCAGGGATTGAAGTCTGCTGCAAAAACATATCCCGACTCACCTTTCACGAGCATTATTACATTGTTATTGTGGCTTTATTCCCTACTCTCTTTGGAAAAGTGCTAATTCATACTAGGAAACACTGGAAAGACCACTTCTATAAATGGTGGCAATTCTGTTCAAATCTTAGTGACACTAATGTGAACACATGTCCAACCAAACCACTGCTAAACCTTCGGGGGAAAAAGGTTTGCTGGATTTCAGGAATGTTTTTCATCCTTCCTAAGCCTCTGCTTTCCAGCTGGACATGGAGATCACTGCCTTATCCCGTGGGCTCCTCAACGCAGAGGCAGCTGCAAAGTGGTGATGGAGGGTGTTGCCAATACAAAAGAGAGGTCCAGAAAGACCTTCACAGCTCTCAGGCCAGAGTTGCCCAGTTCTGCCAGCTGTGCTTGCAGGACAGGCTGGAGATGACATGCTCCAGTCAATGGAGCCTGGGCAGTGAGACAGGGCAGTCCTGGCCCCACGCTGTAACCAGGAGCTCACAAGGTGGGCAGGGCACATGGCTGCAGAGAGCTCGAAGGCTGGCTTGAGGAAACCTCAGCGCTTCCCTTGGGAACCAGACGGAGCTCTGCGTGCCCCTTCTGTGCCCCAGCGTCCTGCTAGGGAGCAGGGCAGTCGTTGTTAAGGGATCCATAGAAAAGGAGAGGGGATCTGAGGAGAAAGAAGGAACTGGTTGTGAGAGGACCAGCAGTCCAGAGGACTGGATCCCACAGGGTCCTTACAGATCACAGGATTGTCTGGGAATACAATGGGAATATTTCTGGTTAGGTAGGTTTGGCATACACAGCACTGAGACCTGTGATTCCACTACAGTGATACCACTGTACTTCATCTGTCCCTGGCTGTTACACACACCCTTCCCATCACTTGTGTACTGAAAACAGTCAGACAATCATCAGGTTTTGCTGTGGATATCCCCATGTCAGATACTGCTATTGGGGATCACTGCAAACTGCAAACAAGGCTCTCAGGCAGGGAGAAAAAAACTTCACAGGCGAATGTGCTAACAAAGCTATAGCTTTGTATCAACTAACCTCTAAAGGACGTGCTTTGCTTCAAACGGGTACTTTTAAAGGAGTTTATCCCCATTGCTTATGCATAACATATGCTACTTCAGATCCAATTTTGCCTTCAAATACTAGGATGTAATTCTCACGGAACAAAAAAACCCCAAAACCAAACCAAACCAAAACAAAATTATAACTAATTATTAAGAGAGAAAATGAGCAACATGATGAAGTCCTGAGTTCAGCTGAGTTCAGCAAAGTTAACCAGGAGAGAATGTCACTGAGCACGTCTCAACTTCCTTGTTTTTATCTTTTTAGTTGAGACAAAACCAACCTATTAATTCTCCGTTATTCCTCTGTTCTTTGTTTATCATGTATAATTTTTGCTGTTACTGCAAAAGGCTGCTTGCTATGCTTTCATCCTGTTCTCTCAGATCTGAATAATGTAATATTTCTTGTCACTGCTAACATCAAAATTCTTGCACACAGCTGAATACCAGTACAGAGTAAACTGGAAGGTACTAGTGTTTTCACCAGACTTGCCTTTTTTCACTAGAGGACTATAAATAAGGGAGCATATTATCACTTCATTCAAAAAATACAAATGTAGTAACCTACATGTTTAATAGTTGTCACTGCTTTGAGGTTATGTAGAGTGCAGATGACCGTGCAGTGATTTAACTCATATGGACAAACCCCATTGCTCATTTTCTCTTCCTTCTATTTCAGCAGAGTTCTGTGGATATTAAAATTGTCATTATCTACCCACAGGCAGTTTCAAAATGCCCCCAGGCATCTTGCTTAACTACAGCTTGAGGCTTTGGAAGAAAGCAGTGCCATACAACACTGCAAAACCTATAATATGCATGCAGGAAAAAAAATCTGTCATTTTGTGGTATTTCAACCTGTAAGACATATGCTGGAGGTCTAAAGCTGCCACTGGTAAAACAGCCTTAATGCTCCTATGAATTCTACACAAGAACTTGCTAGCAGAAACACATTGCTTAAGGCAGTCCCATTTAAGGCAGCAGGTTGAAAGATAAATGGGTCCCTGGGCTGAAAACTGATGACTTTTCCTAAGTAAGAGTGATTATCGCATCATTTCATGAGCTGCTAGCAAAGACTTTACAGTCCCAAATGATAATTGTGACTTAAAAAGAGCTGTTTTCTAAACTGGGAAGAAAATTATGAGCACATCTAAACATCAAGCAAGTATTGACAAGATTTTTTTAGGGTAAGATGCAAGGGACAGTCTGCACCTTGCACCACAGGTCACTCCCAAGGAATGCAGAAAAATGGGGCTGGGAAGTCTCAGAATGCTTGCATAATTGTTGGGAGAGAGCATAGGCTGTGTTACATATTACCTGCACTACTACGAAATTAAGGACATCAATTAAAAAAACAAACAAGCTATTTGTAACAAACTTAGGAAGATATACTGAGGTAAATGAAATCTTAATGGTATTGAACATCTGACACCAGATCAGAAGGGTAAAACTAAACTATAATACAGAAAAATGTAGACTATTGAATTGCCATTATTCTTCACTATTTACACCCACAGAAACAAAATCACTCATGCTGAAACAACAATGAAATATATTCTATTGAGTATAGCTTCAGTGATGTGAAGTAGCAGTTACTGTAGTGACCTTTCTAACTTTTTAGGATGAGCTAAATTTTATCCAAGAGCATCAAAAGAATTTGCTGAGAAGATTGTCAATTTACATTCTAATACACTTAAATGCAAATTCAAGGAATAAAATCTATAGTTAAAAGGACAGTACTGTGGAATCCAGCAATGAAAAAGACTAGACTTGTTTCATGTAAAAAAGGAAATATGAGTCCCACGTGTATAAGAGAAGACTGTAAAAGAAAACTATACATTTAATTGCATAGGACTAGAGAGACCTTTACTTGTAGTTCTGTTCCTAGTTTTGTTTGCTACACTCAAAATCTTGCCACGAGCAAGAAAGAACACATCTGGTAAGTGGAGGGAAAACTCCTTGTCACTCCAGTCAATGTTTAACAGTATAATAATTCAAATTGTCTAATTAATAGAGAAAAAATTGATATATAATAAAGTTAAGTTTGTAATCTAAAACTCCCTAGTACCTATCCCTCTTCCTGATAATTACACTGATGATTATGATGATGATAATTATCCGCTCAGGTTGTCAGGCTGACATTTCAGCTTCCCTTGAGAAGAACAGGGGAAAGGGAACCATGGCTTGGCTAGGAGGAGTTTGTTGTTTCTGGTGACAGGGCTCCATCATCAGCACTGGGGCCCCTTGTGTATCTGCTTTTATACATTTCCAACCACAGGCCTTTTTCTCTATTTCCAGGCTAAAGGTTGAAAGCTGCTCCATCCACAGCTGCAGGTCACTCAAAGGGACACTGCTTGTCACTTGGGCTCTTTACAGTCTGGGGGGGTTCACCAAGCTGAACTCCATCCATCTGCAAGTTCCAGCTGGACAAATTCAGGATTGAAATAAGATACATACTTTTAACTGGCAAGAATATTAACCTTGAGGGAACAAATATCTGAAGATTTAGAAGGCTTTCTATATCTTGAATTAATTACATGAAGATTGACTTAGAAAAAAGAAAATAAAAAACTAAACAGAATGTATAATTTATGAAGTATTCATGTAGTAAAATTATTTATCTTCTGTAATGCAACATGCTTCAGCTAAGTGGTTGTGCTGGGTTGTTCTGACCATGATCTATGGCAACCTTTAGTATGGTTCCCACAGAGTGATTTAATTTGCCTATAATTCTAAGGAGATATGTCTTGGAAAATTCAGCAAAGCCAAAGTCCTCAATTAATAGTATCCCTGCTCAAGATTTCAAAGGTCCAGAAAAAAGCCTTACAAACAGAAAGGGACTATAGCATGAATATTCTAGTGCACTGCTGGATAGCAAAGTGCTTGCTCAGATAATTAGCCATTCACAGTTCTCACAACCTACAAGAAAGAATAATTGTCCTAAAAGACAAAGTGTTATGCACTAAAATCTACTAATGGCAGGTAGATTACTTTTTACCTTATTAAAACTTTTCTTGTTTTATTCAAAGATCTCATGAAGATACCTGTGTATATTCCTAGGACAGATTTGCAGCATAATTGTTTCCACTGTACCATCAGTGCATTCTAGCAGAAAGCATTTTATGTTACCTTATCAATTACACCACTGTAGTTCAAAGGAATTAAAGGCCTGAATAATCAGAACATGTGAGGAAAATAATGACCCAGATTGTGAGTCTGTGTAATGACTGGAGTCTGCAGTGACTGGACTGTGCAATCAATATCTTTTTCCTGTGTCTTCTGAACACCAAGGTAGAAATAAACTATGAAAATGAACGTAAGCCAGCCCAAGTTCACATTTATATTTTAGTTCCTGTTTTATAATGTGATAGAGTGTCTGGGACCTTAAAAAAAATAGATGCATAGCCTAGATGTAATGGTTTCTGTATTTCTATTAACATCTTTTTTATCCAGTATTTGCAGAACATCATGGCAAGAATCGTGACAAATATGTATCATGAAAAAGTTCTGGCACATCACAATCTGTTATTTGAATTTTTGCCAGTCATTCTGGAGGCAAAAACATGATATCCTTTTAAAAATTAATTTCATTGTGTTTCTGGCCTTTACATTTGCTTGCTGATTAAAGGTTGTAAAACTTACTAACCCAAGATGACTATTTGTCTATATTTACCATAAAATAAAAATATTCAGAGCTCAGTCTTACAGGATCTGAAAATGGATAATGAATACTCCACAACCATTGATCATGTAATGAACTAGCTGTTAGGCGCACATTCAGCACCACAGAGAAAAAATCTGTAGCTCCTGCCACCAAGGAGCTACTCTTGAAGGAGGGAGGAGTTGGTGTAAAGGATCCTTCCAGAAAAAAAAACCAAAACAACCAAGGGATTTCTCATCATCAATGTCAGCATCAGAGCTCTAAGTACTTTCTGCTTTGACACAGCCCTCACAATTTGGCCACATGCTCTGCCCCATTAGAACTGCTGTAAGAACAGCACAGACTCTCAGAGAAGGCTGTTTTAGACCTGCACCAAATAGAAAACAACTTGTTCACTCTCAAAAGCTTAAGAGTTGTGTGGAGATCTGGGAGCAATATTTGGCTTTGGTATTTGTTTGAGGGGTTTTTCTCTGACTCAAAGAAACATAGCTATTGATCATATAGGATTCACTGATGCAGAAAGACCTTTCTTCTTCCTTTTTTGCTATTTACAACTCTGTACCCTCTGCCCCAAGGACTTAGCTTATGCTTATACCATTTAAACAGCTATGTGGCTTATATCTCTGTCCAGTTTAAAAATCTAGTTTTTTATTTTTTAAGTCAATTTACAGTTCATTGAGTCCTGAGACTTCTGTAGCTACAACCCACTGTCACTTCCTACAGCAAACCCAGTAAACTCTGTAATAAAAGTAGCAGTTCTGCCAAGACAAGATAAAGCATTGTCCAAGCCCCTCAAACCTTTTGGAAAGCATTGCTTGCTGGTTCCCATTCTTCCTTTCCAGTCTGCAAACACTTGACTTCTTAAAGTTCTACACATTCCTCGTATTTTAGGATAATAAATCACCTATTTCAACAGTCACAGACTTTTTAAAAAGTGTATCACATTACACTGATTAGCAACTGCATTTTCTTTTACTGCTTGTACTCTGGTAGGATGAAATAAATGAGCCCACAGGTACACATCTGTTAGGTTTAAATAATACATGAAAGTGACTGGTAGTATTAAAAAAGGAGAAAGCACATTTTTCAAGGACAAAATTCTGTGTGTTCAAATGTATTTCTAACATCAAACAGTAGCATTATACACTTAAATCAGGAACTTTACTTCTTTCAAAACATAATTATACTGTTCAAAGAGAACTACTGTATACTTTTATGAGATGATACAATGCAACTATACTTTGCAGAGCAAATCTCATACAAACTGCATTGTGAAATGTACCACTGAGATAAATAATAGTTACACAGTCAAATAACAAACAATAGCAGAGACGGAAAAACATTAAGTCATGAGATATGGAGAAGAATATATTCTACAAAATTTGAAAAGAAGATAGAGTCAGTAAGACAGATATAAAGGCATTTCTAGGAGGCAAGAACAATGAATAAAGGCTTTCAGAACAGCTAAAGTAAGACTGCATAAATAAGATATACCAGGTTGCTACTATATAATAAGCAGCAGAAGAAGAGTGAGATACAGCCAAAGAGTAAAAGTCATCATTTATTTTCTGCCATTTTCTGTCTAATTGTCATATGGCCAGTGAAACATTAAACACTTGAAACATGCTGACAACCACCAACGTAATACTAAGTATGATAAATTGGGATGACAAGTCCAAATAAATGCTGTCAATACTAAACATACAAAAAAAAAAAATCAAGGTAGTTATTTGACTTAGCATTGGAGCATTTAGCCATTGATGCTATGACTGATCTTGAGTTAAAATAAGAAGCCACCAGAGAAAAGCGAGTATGCTGAAAGACTTTTGTTACTCTTTGTGGAGGTTTTGAATCAAAGAATCAGTAAATTATACAAAGAACAGAGTTGGATCTGAGAAAAAAGTAATTTTGTTTATTGAGCTAATGATTTTGAGAAGGTCAGTTTGTGTAACAGCACCAAGTTAGTGCCTTGCTGGGGCCTATTGAGCAACTGCAGAGGAACAGGGAGACAGAACTAAGGTGTAGTACTGCCAAAACTGCAGAAACCTGCTATTGAAAAGGCATTATCAATGCCTTCTGATAGAAAAGAGAAAGAGAGCAGTCTTTCATGTTGAAGTGAAAAGAAACATTACAGGAGTTGGATTTCTTCTTTCCCCCACAATTCTCTGTAGATTGGCATGCTTATTTTACTAGAAAAGTGAAAGGACAGGTAAAAATAATAGCTATCTTCACTAAAACTGACAGTGGCTTTCCAGCTTTCTTTTGCAGAATAGGAAGTTAATAGATAAGGTGTATCACAGACTGTCCTTTTGCTTCTGTACAAATTGACTAGCACCATCAGCTTTAGAATGAAAATTTTTCAACCTCATAGGTTGTAGGAATTTGATCTGAAAGGAATTCAGCATTTAATAGAAATCCAGGAGGATGGATCAGTAGCATCCCCACACAGGGAGCAAATATTTTAAGTGAAAAATTAGAAGGCCTTAAAAACTGCAAGGCTGAGTGAAGTGAGCACTGAGAGTTGGGTAGCATTGCTGTTTGACTCATATCACACACGAATTGGTCCCTGTTTATTTAGGACTATTTTCTCTTGTTTGCTTGTTCATTACCTGTCTGAAATGAGCAAAGTAAAAAGAAATTTTATGATATTTCAAGCTGGAATAAATCTCCTCTTTAGATGAAAACTTTCCAAATAATGCATTGGAAGGCTATTTAAAGATTTAAACTTTGATAATCACACTATATTAGATTTCATAGTATGCACCAGTTCTGCTCAAAAACATTTCCCTTGCAATTATAGTATAGTCAGCAGTAGTTAATCTATCCGTAACAGTTGAGTCAATATTTCTGAAAAGCATTTCACAATGTTACCTTAGAAAAGACCATGTAAATCTGTAAGAAAATAAGGATGATCTGATATAAATAAACCAAATAAATCCTTCTACAAACTTGTTTGAAGCAATCTTTGAACAATCATCTACACAAGCTAACACTGATTATATGAAATCCATGCAGTGTCATACGGATTAATCACAACAATCACAATGCTGGGACAGGAAAAATTATAAGGACCAATGAAAGACGGTACCCCAGATTAAAAAAAATTTGATTGACAGAGTGACAATTAGGTGCCAAAACAAGAAGCTGGAGTCAAGTTAACTGCTGCCCCCTAACAAGTCTGTGTTAACAATGAAATGTATTACAATGACAGAAAAATAGAGATGGTTATCATCTGAATGCATGGCAAGAGATAAGCACCACAAATGTACAAGCAACAATTATCTTTTCAAGAAATAAGAATCAGATTCTTTTCAAGGCACAAAAAGTTATCTCCATAGGTCTGAAGTCTATAATAACAGAGAAAATGTCTCCTTTTGTTACAACATGTCAGTTCAGTTTGAATTCTTGATCTAAGGGCCCTGGCAGGCAGCTGTAAAGGCTTTCAAATCCTAGGCATAATTACAAACACATGCTTTTCTTGCCTATGCAGTTACTTATACTATGGGATTAAAATCTCTTCTCCCCCTCCCCCAGAGGAAAAATGTTGTATTAACTGGCACCAGTACACTGAGTTTCTTATTAACCAGCACTGTTTCTAATAAGCAAAATGTATAAATGGAATGAGTATTCCACTGAAAGAAACACCAAAATGTAAAATGCACAGGCATAATATGTATGGTTTTTCTAGGAGTCAGAAGGTAGACAGTATGGTAGTTTGTCTCTCTTCCTTGCCCTAATCCCAATAACAAACCACCTACACAGGTTGCTTTGGCTTTCTTTCTGCTTTGGTTAGTTTACAGATTTTTTTTAATAGCTATGCTGAATTTCATAAAATTGGTGTGCAGTTAGTGCAGGGTACCTACGTTAAACAATGTAAATCCAAATTACAGGATGTGGGCAGAAGCTGGCCTGAAAGATACTCCTGCAGGGTTTACATCTTCCTGAGAGGGTAATTAGGCAACCAACAAAGAACAACTACACAGGCAATCACTAGAGCCTGACCATTTCTGCCTGGATCCGTTCTCTGAGACAGAACTGGAACCTGTTGCTCCTGTCACAGTCACCTGAGAGGGCAGAGAGGAACTGAGGAGCCCGGCATGTTCTGCTGCTGCTGCTTCTCCTGCCAGTCTGAACATTGACCACCAGACTGGGTACCACCACAGATGTGGTTGGAGACCACACCTGAACCCTCTATTAAACAAATGACCACATGTGAGGAATTACAGAGGTGCGAAACAAACAAGCTAGCTTTGGCTTCACTGAGAATCTTCTAACAAATAAGTCTATTGTTTATAGCTCTCATTATGTGCATTGTTTTACAGCTTTAGTTATGATAAAATGTCTGAATTTCTGAGTCTCTCATAGTAGCATAATGGGCCATTTTACTAGTTCTTCAGAATGTTATCCTAACTAAGAATTTTAGAAGTCTAACGCAACAGCACAAACCATAGCCTAATAATCATAGAACAGAATTATAGAACAGCTTGGGTTGGAATAAGAATGTCCTCACTTTTTTTTTTCATTACTGTTTTATAAGTATGTTCCACAGAATGTAATCTTATTCATCAAAATTGAGAGTTTTATTTAACAGAAATTGCAAGAACTAAATGCCAGAGAAAAATTTGTTGCAAACAATCAAGCATAGAGGATTGATATAAAATTTTTGTTTCTGGGCAAAAAATGTCGTAGTTATGACTCTCTTTGTGATACTCTTCACAGCTGAAAAGTCCTAGAAATTGCAAATATAAAATACATTTATTCTACAGTTATAAATGTAAATTGTTCCATTAAATATTGCTCTAAATTAACAGATCTTGTAAAAATAATTTTTTGGTTTCTTTCTTTTGGGATCATTCAGGTAAGGCTCCTCCTTATGTCATTTTTAATCACTTTTGTATTATACTAGGAAAAATAGAACACATTTACTGCACAGATTAAGTATTTTCCTTCTGGTGAAACTCAATCCTATTCATATCTCTCCTAATCTAAATCTGTATTCAATATTCATTTCCTTTCTGTACCCTCCTTTTTAAAAACAGCTAATATAATCTAATCTGTTGGTGACATTTACAGGGAATGAAGGAAGACCTGTTTACTGAAACCTTGTATTAGTTAGTTCATTTAAACTATCCTTCTAGGAAGACATCGAGGATTAAGCAAGTAGCATCTGACGTATATTCCTCCAAGGAGTTTTATTCTTTCCAATTTCTCAGAAGAAATCTGGTTAGGTTATAACTCAATTTCTCATCAAGAATTGCCACCTGCCTTTAGTTTGATGCACACCAGAAATCTGCAGACTCACAAATACTAAAGTGCATCATTATAAACCTTTTGTGGGTCAGCTTTAAGTCTGTTCAACATGATGTAGAAAGGAAGGTTGTTTTAACTAGAATATAAGTTCAATGTGAAACTGGAGAGGCAGAATTCAAACCTGTGGTCAGCCTCCAAGTTTACATGCCGTCTTGGTCAACCACCATGTGGCCCCAAAACTACTTACATGCCTACAGTGAAAGTGATATAGGAAAAAAACCATCTGGCTGCTTCACCACATAAAGTTTACATAAGAAGCAATGACAAAAATGTACCTCTCTTCACTCTCTTAGTCTACTGTCAAATCCTTCTGGATCCACTATATAATTGTATCATGTGCCTAAGCACAGTATTATTTATGCATTCTGCTGGTGGACAAAATAAATAAGCACTGTTGGGAGCAAGGATTGCACATGAGGGCCCCCCTCATTACTACACACATGTATATTCTCATCTGAGATATTTCTAGGCCATAAAATTCTACTTGGATTCATTTCAATACCCTGCTCAGCACTTTGCCCGTGGTTAGTCCCATTGTTCCATGCATACATCTACTTACTTATGCTGCACAGAATTCAAGGACCTCCCTCATGATTCCATCATATTCCCACAGGCAGAGCCACAAAAGTTAGGCAGCATTTTCACATGTAAATACTGGAAAGAATCTAGGCCTTAGTCTTTCTCTAGCTGCACTTTCTTTAAAGGAAGATCTCATGATAATCACAACAGGAATACCAGAATACTCAGACATTTTAATATTGCTGGCTAGAGAAAAGCATGAAAAAAAAATAAAAGGTGAACCGGTTCTGTTCAATGTGCTAGTAAAAGAAATGGATTTGGTCACATTTATTTTATTTTGAGGTGGTACGGTATTGCTCTGCAAGAGATCTGTTAATCAGTATTTGGGAAAAATATGAAACTGAACAGGAAATCATGCCTTTGTGAATGGATAGCCAGTCATATTTTGAAAGAGTCTGATCACTAGCAAACACACATTACTAGCAGAAATTCTGAAATTAGAACTCCTTTTTGTGAAGACAAAGCTGGAGAGATACAGAGACAGCATGAAGTCTAAGCATATATCCAAGCATTATTACTGCTGGTTTCCAGTGCACAGTTACAACTAGTTGTTTTGTTTTTTTTTTTCAAGAGCACCCTATAACTACTACAAGACCACTTCTAGTCTATTAGACTTACAATTCTATTTCTTTAGAATCTCATTAGTATGAATATTCTGCATGGGTTCAAAATGCTCATTTTAAAAGGATACTGAATCCTGGAAAAAGAAGAAAAGGAAACCCAGCAGGAACTCTACAGCAAGGCTATTTTGCTAAAAGTCAGACTTCATCCACAAATAGCTAACAATGCTTATTTGCAGCAGTGCTTCATGCAAGACAAACTAATTATTCTGGAGACTTTACTGCTTGTCTGTATGCACAAGAGGTGGACCCAACATTTTAGTAAGACATGCCTTTGCTCAGAACTACTACTACAGAAAGGTACTGCCAGATTATGAAATGGTTTTGTTATGATTTTAACTACCCCTTTTTGTAACATATCCAGTAGAATTGCAGTAATCCAGCAGGACTGGCTGTCCTCCAGAGGCATATACTTCTAATGAACAGGTTAAATTTACTCACAGCTTGATACCTGATTACAGATTCAGAACTGCAGTCATAAAACTGGTCATAATCATAATTGTATTGTACACCAAGAAGATGCCTACAAGAGTTTTGTTTCCAGTATCTGGGAAATATTTAAAGCATATGTCATAATTACTTATTACAACATTATGTCATATCTATCACGTATTAGCATGCCTACTAATTACAGTATGTAATCAAAATAAAACAGATATCAGCAGTCTGTTTTATTTGGATTGTGATTATCCATTTTCTTTTAACAGGAAAAAATAGTAGAAGTATTGATATTTATATCTGAGGCATTCCTATTTAATAGACAAACGCAAGAGAGAGTATGTTGTGATTTTAGTTTTATTTAAGGGCTAGTACAAACTACCGAAAATTTTTTGCATTGGTTAAATTTTTTGTAAACTTCAAAGTTGAGACAACAATATGGTTTTGTTTATTTTTGAAAATGATCATATAGTCAAAGCTTCATTAAGAATAGCATCCCTGTTCATTCCAGAGAAGATATCTTAATCACATAAAAATAAGAAATCTGCACACATAATATGGTTTTTCAGCTATTAACTGAGGAGAAGCACTAAGTGATGAACAACTTGAGAGAGCCATCAAAGCAGTTTGACTTTAGAACTCAGTGGAGTAACCAGGGAATTAGTTACAACAGTGTTATTATGGGATCAGGTCAATATTTAGTATCTAGTCCTGTGAGAGCATAAATTTCACGTCCAAGAGAGAGCTTTGTGGATGGTTGCTCAGTGCTCTCATCTTCTGCATGGAAAAATGAGAATAAAATAATAATTACATGAATGCAATACAAGATGCACATTCAAGTCCCCTGAGTAAACTGATGCATGTAAGAAAAAACAAGAAATTAATTCCCACACAATGATTTTGCTCATGACTTTCATATATTATAGATTACATCATTTGATTAAGCTGTTCCTACATCAGTCATGTTGCAACATACAGCAAAAAAAGCAGAGGTTTTGCCAAAAGAGCTTGTAACGCTATTTAAATGTTATTTTAAAAGTTTGTCATTATCATCAACTATTTTCAAATGATTTCCCTGCTAATTCTACTAGAGTAGTAAACGTAGGCAACTGTGTGTCTCTGTGGCAGGAACCCCTTCTCTCTCAGCTACCAAACCCAAACCCCCTTGCTGTGGAGCTCACAGCAGGTCCCTGGGCCAGCTGCCAGTTCAGCCTGTTGGCTGAAGCAGCTCATCGCAGCTGAAGCTGCAAGGGTTAAAATGCAAAGCAGCCCAGCCATACATAGGCACGCCTTGAGCAGGAGCTGTGATGAATAAAAAAGACCAGCATTGAATCTCAAACGTCCATAAAAACACTAGACTCTATCCTGTGCCAGCTCACGGAATACAGTTACGATGAGCATGCATGATCATGCACTTATTCCAGGCTTGATAATTCAGTTTCCTTCTATGAATAACTACTCAGAGCCAGCTAGGAAGGACATTTAGCTCCTGATGATACTGCTGAAGTTGCTGATGGTGTTATTCAGACATGAAGAAACTTCCATAGTTTTTTAAATTCATTAAAAAGATGAAGAACAAAAATCTTCTAGCACACCTTTCATAATTACTTTGGAAAATGTAACGTAATGAGTGCGGAAAGCACAATGTTTTGATGCAAGCTCAGTGTGAGGAGACAGGCACTGCCACATGTCCACATGTGGATTGGATGGACCAACAGGCAGAGCGAGGGTAGAGATGAATTCCCCTGCCATGAGGGCTCTCTGTTCAGAGGACTCTTAGGAAACAGACAGTTCTTAAGTGGCAAGGATTTCACCAATGTAATTTAGAAGCTAAAACCTTGATTTACACTTGAAAACAAATGGGTGGCCCATGTATCTTAAGACCATGTATTTATCTTTGAGAAGGACCCCACAAGATAAATGCACGCAGAAATAGCATGTCCTGAAATAATCCACTTATAGCTGCAACAGTTTCATCCCTCTACTCTGGGGTTCACAGTGTGGGAAGGCAATCCTATAAATTTGGCACCACATTTATAAAGGATGCTCAGGTACTGGAATGCATCCCAAGAAGTGCAACAAAACTGGAAGAGAGAGAGCCAGGGCACAAGTGGTGCCTTAGAGGTGCAAGGGCAGTGGGCAAGAACCAAGCTGTTTCTTGGGGTTCCAGAGGAGCCCTGACAAGGGGCTGTGCTCGGTGCCACAGAGGACAAGAAGCAACCCCTGGGGACCATCCTTGGGCTCGCCCTCAGAGTCTAGAAAGCTTCCCTCCACCAGATACGGGACTTGAGGACGGCCAAAATGGCCCAAAGGAGCCAAGTGGCTGTGCTGTGTGCTGCAGAGGAAGGGGAAAGTGCTGCAGAGCATGAGAGACCATCTTTGTGGGGCATGAACAGCAGGCAGCAACCTGCCCAAACAGGCCCAGCGGGGCCATCACCGTCACATGCTCCATGCTGCACAGAAAGGCAAAAAAAATCCCTGGAGGCCAGTACCAGTCTGCCCTGGTGGAAAATTCCTGCCTGACCCCATAGTGGAAATCAGCTATTCCCTAAGCACATGAGTAAGACCTGCCTCCTGGTTCCACAAGGTGTCACACCTCCCAGGACATGCCCAAGCTCTATTCTCCCCTACCTGGAGCCATCTCAGAGGCTTCCACGAGTGACCAAATGCCCTCAGGAGCAAGAATCCTTTCTGCACCTAGCAGGGCACCAGTGTGTGCACTGGGATCTCCTGCAACATCTCTGCACCTCTTCTCCTGTGACTGCTGCCCCTGGCTCTGCAGCAGGGATGAAGACAGGGAGTTCTGCAGTGCCTCTCAAGGCATTCCCTTGGTGTTGCCATGGCTATCCAGCTGAGAAAATATTTCAATGCTTTAGAGGAGCTTGGAAGGGGGCCCTGCTGAGAGCTGGCTTTGCAGTGGAGAACTCCCAGCAGCCTCGTCCATGCTCCAATCCTGCTCCCCCAGCCCCATTCCAGTAATTCTTCCAGCTCCTCCGGGACTTTCTCTGTGATACATTTGGGCTGGTCCCAGGCCAGCGGGAGATGGGAGCATGCTCCCTTTTATCTGCTCCAGGGCACGCGATTGCAGTTACAGGATGGTGGCATTGTGCCATGGGGTGAGAGGGTCCTCCATCCAGCTGCACTTGCTATAGCCCCCTCCTCTGCCCAGTATCCTTCAGAGGAAGGCCTTTGGGGTGCTGTCCCTGCCTTGGTGACCATGCGCTGGGCACGGCTGCTGGGCACCCCGGCCGCATCCTGTGCCGCTCTGCTCCCAGGGACAGTGTCCTTCTCTCAGGCCATGGAGAAAGTGAGCCCTGCAGCTCAGAGACCACCCCTGTTACCTCTCAAGTTACCCAGAACTCTGCTGTACATACTACTCCTGTTCCAAAATATACCTAAATTTTTACTGACTTAGCTTTTGTTTTAGCAAGAACAAGTATTTACCATGAACAAGCAATCTACTTTCTCTACAAAATTACTTCAGTAGCCTACATTTTTAATAACAAAAAAAGATATTAATATTTCTTCGAGTTAAAATAATTTTTTTCCCTCTCTGCAGAGCTTATGTAAGACTAAATATGAGACAAAGAATAATTGAAGATTTTCAGAGATTTCAAAATCTTCAGTAATCCAGCTATAATATGATATATCACCCACAGAGGAACTTGAAAAAGTCTCCTAAGAATGTTACCGACTATTGTCATCTGTGTTAGTGAGTTAGTTAACTCTAACTCATAAGTTAGAGTGAAAAAATCATGGCAAAGGCATAAGCATAAAATAGCATTCAAACCAGCTGCATCTCAAACTATTCCAACTTGCTTAAACAGTTCCTGATTACACTATTAAGTTATTTAACAGTTTGGATCATTAGTCCTACTGTTCCACACAGGGAACCTTACGTGCTTTCACCTTCTGTCCATGCAGTCCTACTACATTCCTTGGTGTTGCTTTTGAATTTTTTTTGATGGAAGCTTCCATGACCTAATCAGCATCTTTTTTTCTCTTTGTGTTGCTGCCTCCTGACCTGGAAGGCCCACCCAATATCTTGGTGATACCAAAGTGCTGCATAAACTCCATTAAGTTTTGCAAGTTACCCAATTTTTGCCAGCTGAGTGCAAGGAATGCAAGGAACAGAGTTTGCTAACACACGGAGAAACCTAATTAATTCAATTTTTAATGCTTCTCACATGTACTTTCCCCTGATTTTAACAGTGTTGCCCCTCCCCCTTATTTTTTTTAATGTGAGAGAATGGAGATTTTTTTCAGAGTAAAAAAATACTGCAGGAAACTAAGATATCCTATGAATAGAAAGATAATTAAGCTATCCCTATTTTGCAGGTAGAGTTTTGCTCTGTAGAGTTTGTAGCCCTCTAGCTGTCTACTGATCCGCTTTAATAACACAGCAGTTGTGACACTCTGGGACATGGGGGACAAGTGCCACAGTATTAAAAACACTGTCATCTGAGCTATGATCTCTGTCCACAAAGTCTCCTCTCTGGACTGAGATGGACTGTGAAGCAAATACACGTGAATCTCTTGTATTGAAAGGCAGATGCTTGCATGGTTCCAAAGGGAAGTGGGGAGAGGAAGAGGAGAGGCGGACGGCACATGCAGGAAGCGGCTTCCAGCCATATGGGCAGGAACATCTGCAGGCCAAAGTCATGGCATAGTTTCAGCTCTTCCCCAGTCCTATTTTACTTCCTCTTTGTGAATTTTTCTTGGAAAAAACCCAACAGGTTTTGCTTCCAGTCAGGACACTGTTATACCCTTTTGTTCTTAGGCAGAGCACTACTGGATGATGTCTGGCCCATTGTCTGCCTCGTCACTGACCTGGCAGAGGGAGCAGGAGAGCAGCGAGACAGGACAGAATCCTAAAGTCTGTGTAAAGAGCCAGAAGTGAAGAGCTTTAATAATATTTACAATGATGATTTCTAATGCCAAAGGAATTTTACCTTGCTGCCAGTTATGTTGTGGCCATTTTTATATATCAATATACTTGCTGTGTTTTGTTATCTAGACAAATTATTTCAAATTTTGATTGGCAGTCATGTAGCTTACAGAATGTAGCTGTCTGGGATTAAAGTTGAATGCTGGCATCCTTTCATACAGAGTGTATCCCCACAGCAGGTAAGCAGTAATCATCCAGAAATGTTCTGCCACACTTACCTGACTACTTTAATTCTTTAACATGAAATTATTATCAAAAACTGGCATCTGATTCATCTCACTGTGTTACAGAGGGAATCGCGCAGTTTACACATTCATATAATGCCAGAAACATTAAATTTATTTTTTTTTCACCATTTGTGTCACATGACCTGTTATGGCACACAGAGATTTTCATTAAAATTGGCTTATGTGCTGCATAGTCTTCAATGACATCTTTGACATTATATTTTGAAATTGTTTTAGTATGTTCTCATTGTGATTTTTAGGTTAAAATCCATAATTCCACAACAAAGTGAGGCAAGCTTTATAATTCTCCAAGACTGCTG
The DNA here is from genome assembly GCA_035583155.1 of Acropternis orthonyx. NCBI lineage: Eukaryota > Metazoa > Chordata > Aves > Passeriformes > Rhinocryptidae > Acropternis > Acropternis orthonyx. The sequence continues at coordinate 54,436,360 of JAWWEU010000081.1, read as the reverse complement.
GGATAAATTAGTTGTGAGTAATAATTCCTGTTCAACGTCCTGTACTAAAATCCTAAAGTACAACAGTACCATCTGGACTGTAACAGCATGTGAGATTGTTGGTGTTAAGTAAAGGAGGTGTACAGGGACGTGTGCTGCCACAAGCAGTGCAGCATGTTGATCACTGTGACAACAATGCAACTTTCTTTGTTAATATAATTAAAGGCAATTAAGAGACAGAAACAGGGATGATGATTTTTTTCTTAGTAGCACTTGAACTGCCTGCAATTACTATATACATATTGTATGTATATATACTATTTGGCCATAGGTAAAAAGAGAGTGTTCCTTAGCCTTGGTGTTCCCTTGTACTAAGATCTCACCTTGTAGCCTTTGCAACAGCAAAATGCTCATGTGAGGAGGGGAAGACCGAGAATAAAAAGACATTGGTTTAACACTTGCACCTCCCAAGTACAAGTGTAATACACAGTGTGACTATTCTTCAAACATCTTAAAAAACCACTGGAAATGAAATGCAGAAACCTTTTCTATACAGGGGCCAGTGTTTTGCTTGGCAGAACCTGGGACTTTGGAAGCAGTGACCTCCAGGCAGGTGCAACATGAGAACTCAACAAACCCTAAGTGCCTCTTGTTATGTTCCTACAGAGAAAACTCTCCCCTCTTTACTAAGCACTCTGACTAATGATGAAAAATGCCACCGTTTACAGCTTCACCTTTTGTCCCCTGAACCAAAGGCCAGAAGTCTGCAGTAAGAATAACTCAATGTGAAAACTTATCTTTTTGCCCAGTGGGAGTCTTCACTGAAGTGTGGCTATGAAAGCATGTTGATGATGACTGAAGCCTTTATGATTCAGATCCAACTAGTTTAGAAGAAGCAGGAGGATCCCACTATAACACGCCACAAGTATCTTCCCGTTTCAAAGGAAGAGAAATTGAGATGATATATAGCATGGTACTCAGATACCTTAAAAGAAAGCCCATAAAAAGTGTTCTATATAGTGGCATACTGCAATAGAAGTGCTTGCAAACTCTTACTTGCAGATGTTAATAAGACAGCAATGAAAATCCAGTCAGACCTAAAGCTTGGCATTGTTACTTCTCAGCCAAAGGGTTTGTTTTGAAGTGCAAACTACAGAGAAGTAAACTTGATCATGGGAAAACAACTAACTTGATTACATCTCAACCATCAAAAAACACAAACCCAACCCTAAAAAACATTCTCTGGATTCTATTCTAATTTCTCAAGATTGCACAAGTGTCACTCTGCCTGCAACACAATCTTCCTGTGCTTAAAAAGCATAAATGTAAGACATACAGCTTTAATTTCTATGTGGATATCAGTGTCCGAGGTGGTAGAAGAAAGAAACAGAGTAAGAAGACATTTTTAATATAGGGAAAACATACAAGCATAACCATATACAAAACACTGTTATTTATGCCAAAATACATTCTTAATACAGATTATATATATAACTTTAATGCATAATAATATATATTTTATATATATAAAGTATTATATATTAAATATATATATAAAATATATATATTAAAATATTTTCACATAAAAGGCCACTATATATAACATTTTCATGTGGCATATGGCATTATAACATAAGAAATATTTGCATGTATATGATGTGTTACAGAAAGAAATAGCTTCTAAATAGATTCTTCTATATGAAGTTAGCTTTCAAAGTCAGCTGCTTGACATATAGGAAGTCTTAAGTCTTATTTTTCATAAATGTATTGTAAAACTCTGATACTAATTAACTTAAATTGTAAGTTACTTGTAATTACATTGCAATACATTGCAAAAGCTTAATTCTGATTAAACTCCCCATAATAATGGAATTATTTCTAACAGAAACTAACATAAGTGGGTTAAATCATTGGGATCAATACAAACTGTTACATAAGCTCAGGTTTATCCACTGGAGAAAAAGTAGACTTAATTAGCTGTATCTTCACATCCTTTCTTTCGAGCTAATTTACATTTCCAAAACCAAATATTCAAAACAAAACCAAGCAATTCAAACTGCCAAATACTAACCACAGAAGTTCCTTCTGATTTCAGATGTATGTGAGGAGACAGAACAAACTTCATCCCTATGACAGCAGCTTGTCACTTCCTCTTCTCAGTGTGACTTCAACCTTCAACAGGTCCAGGAGGAGCCGCAATAAAAGGCAGCCTGGCACGGCAGTGACTCACCGTGCACTGCAAAGCTGCTTGACACTGACAGCCCTCAGATGGTGTGCTGGGTCTGTCTGGGCTGCAGTCCCCAGGATAATCTGCTTCACAGCAGCGCCTGGGTGCTCTGTTTGCCAGCTGTGGCTCACACCGCGGCGGTGAGGGAGCACTGCTGTGCCTGCTGCTGGACAGGGCTCGCACAGCACCAAGGCTTCCCTCCACACCCCTCCCCAGCAAGGGGGCACAGCTTGGGGGGGCTGGCGCAAACTGGCCACAGGGAATCCCACACTGTACGGCATCATGCCCAGCAACAAAAACTCAGGGAATGGAGAAGGAAAGGGAGATGTCTAGGGTTATGGAGTTTCTCTGCCCAAACATTAGATGTGCTGAGGCTCTGCTTCCCAGGGAGCAGCTGGACATTTGCCCGCTGATGCAAAATTGTGAAGCAATTCCTCTTTTTTACTTTGTTTGCATGTGCAGCTTTTGCTTTTCTTATTAAATTGCCATCTTAATTGACAGGTCTTTTCACCTTCCTTCTGCTTTTCTCCCTGTCTCCCAGGAGAGAGAAGAGAGCAAGAGTGGGTGGTTGGCTGCTGGTCATGGTCAATGCAGCACAGTTTGCTTAGTGCAAATGGGCATCTGCATTTCAGAAGGAGAAGGCACTTTGTGAGACAAAGCAGCATGTCATACTTCATTTTTCACAATAGCATCTCTCTCTTTGAGAGTCTCTTAACATACGGCAGGAGATGAAAAGCACATGCATTTCTTTACCAAGCAGATATTTGCTTATGATGTCCAAAATCACTCAGCCTGTGGAATTGTCATCTTTAGAGTTACTCAAAAGTCAGCTCAGGACATGGCCCTGAGTAACCAGATGTATCTTGGAAGTTGGCCCTGACTTGAATGGGGCTTGGACCGCATGAACTCCAGGAGTTGCCTGTTACCTGATTTATCATAGGGTTCTCTGATCTTGTACTCTGCTGCTTTCAAACCAAAATTTTATAAAGCCCCTTTCATCTTTTCAGAAGGCTTGCAATTGGTTTAACATACAGGTAATTTTCATGATAAGGCAAGCTGCCTATAATCAGGAGTTAGGCTACTTGCTCCTTCCCTGTCTTTCCCAGCATTTTCTTTTTTTGCCAGCAAAAAAACTATTAATCAGGAGCAAGATAAATAAATGCAGGTAAGTGGTTGAAAAGGTAGGGCTCAAGGCAAAAGACTGCCCTAATTCTCAATTACTCTTCTCAGTTTGGAAAAAAAAACCCCAAGCCCAGTGAGCATTATTTTAATAAAGTTTGAGCACTGCACAGATGTGCAAACATGTGGACCTGCTTTAGTTCTCTGAGGAATTCAGTGAAGCCAGAAGGCACTGAGGCCAGGAAGCACAACTTCTACTTGCAAAAATTCTCCATAACAGTTTAAGAAACAGACAAAAAGTGTGAAGCATTTCCTCTGTTCAAGACAGCCATTATCAACCTGTAGGCTGAATCTGACTTACAAGAACGTTTCACCTCCTCCTCTTCCTGCGAGTGGGGAGATTTGAGATACTGCGACCTACATAGTGTACAATTTAAAACCATCCTCTCCATCACCCAAGCATAGTTCCAACTGCTAAAAAGGTAGGACCACCTTGACATGGCCACTGTCAGTGTCAGGACTATCTTTTCTTTATCACTGTATATTTTCAGAACATGCAGGACGTACGAGAGTATCAGAGTATGGGTGATCTCAACTTACCTGTCAATAATGGCACACATGTCAATGGTGACATTAGCAAAGCTTCCCAGCTGGCCTAGCTCCACTGCATGCAAATCCACCAGCTGGTCATCCACATGAATAAACTGCATGCATCCTTGAAAGGAATGCTGAAAGAGCGAGTGATCCGAGTCGTTCACCTGCACAGGAAACCCTGCAGAGCAGCAAAATAAAGAGCATTAGTAACTTCAGATACTATTACTTAAGCCAGGATTCTTTCAAATGAAAACAAAAATATATTTTCTAGATTAGGGAAGGAAAAAAGCAATGTAGTAATGAAATACTATGCACTTATTAGTTTACACTGAAATGTTATTGGTTTAAGTAATTGGCAACTACATAAAAGAATTTATATAGTACAGTTGATGACTCCTTAATTTTTGTCTTACGGATGGAAGTCTTCTGCCACCCTTCTCCTCCCCCAGTCCTCTACTGCTGTTTCTCATTCCATCTCTCTCATACAAATATTAAGGAAAAAAGATTTATCTCCTTGCTATATTTTAGGAATCACATTCCAATTGCTCTAATTTTTCTGAATAAAAATGCATTCCATGTATACCATGAAGTGAATTTCCAATTCAGTTTTCTCTAGAACTAGGCTTCCTAGTTTTGTCCCTTTGTCTTTTTGTTCATAGGCCATGAGTACTTGTGCTGGAAACTTTCTGTAGACTTGAAAATAGCCCTAAAATCTAATATCCTGGACTACTTCTGAGGAACCTGAGGACATGCTGTAGAATTTTCAGTTTCACTCTGAATACATTCATTTTCTTGTCTGTTTGAAGGTGTTTTAGATGAGAATGAATTAGTGTCTTGCTTAGGCTAAAAGGCAGGGAGGCTGAGGATGTTTGTATGCAGTTGTTTAACTGAATGCCCTTCAGAAGTGAATGTGTCAATTTACTTGAGAAAAATGTCCTTGATAAGACAGTGGAGAGCCTCATTCACTATTTATAAATCTTTAACAGTGAACTCCCTGAAAAACTTCAAGAAAATAATTCAGACAGAATCCATTTAAAAGGTCCATGAGAGCAGGAAGGAATAGAGAGGGGCTAACGACAGTTTATTGGTAAAGAAGGTAAAAAATCTGAAATGAATAGCGGTTTAGCAGATTTCAGCTGGGTAGATGACCAGCCATGCAGTACTTGTCTGTCAGGGGTAAAACAGTCACACACATTTGCTTAGCTAGCTAAGACAGATTATGCATCTCCCCTTCCTTTTCCCACTTTCCTGTCCAGCTTGCCAATCTCCAATGCCTTACTGCCTTCTTCAGTAATATTTGTGGAGACAGGAAAACAACAGATTCTCAAAGTGATACTGTTTGAACAGCAGGAAAAAGGGAATGAACATAATTTTAAATTCTGAACCTGAACATAGTTTATCACATGCCACACAAATAGTCGAACTGTCCAAAAGAGAGGGCAATAAGTAGAGGACAGAAACAACCAACTGTGGCTTGAGGACAAATGAAGCCTAATCTGGCACCTATTAAACACAAGTCTTTCCCAAAAAATAATCAAGTCACATTTTAACTGAAAGGCTTTGCCAGAGCATCCATATAATCAGTACTGCTTTTTAAAGTTTTTTGTAACAACCTTGCTTATCATTTAAATTTACTACTGGTAGCTCCTCAACTTCCCCGACTCACTTCAGTAAGCACTCACTTCAGAGTTCAGTAGTGGTGGCACAGAATTAATCAGGGATGCTGTAGTAATTAAGCAGTGACAGTGCTAAAACTTAGCTCTGACAGGTAATTCAAGAAGTTGGGCAAAGGCTTGCCTTGGGGTCGTATCACCTTTGGAGTAAAGTTGTGACACTATTGCTGGGAGATATAAACTGCTATGAGAAAGATAAATAAACCCTGCACACTGATACACATCTGCTGGAGAAGGAAGAGCTCCTAGGGATCCCACAAATGCCTAACTAGTGTGTAATAACCTCATCAGACCAAATGACACTCTCCCTCAAAAAAAAAATTAAACATTTTTTGGGACTGTGGGAATTGTTTTTTAGGACTGGCAGAAAAATCAAGTTTAGGGATATAATTTACATTGTTGTCCCAGCATGTACATTGGCTAGTGATCTATCTATCTATCTATCTATCTATCTATCTATCTATCTATCTATCTATCTATCTATCTATCTATCTATCTATCTAATGAAAAAAGGACAGGGCTTTCAGAAGCCTGCCTCCTAATTTTTTTAAGTTGTTCTTTCCAGTGACTGATTAAACTGTTTCATCTGAGGCTTTACAGACAACAGTACAGTGAGACAAAAGTGCAAGTTAATTCTCTGTTGTTTGGGGGATGCAAGCACAATATTTGCATGTTCCTAATAGGTGCTTTCTCCAATTATATTTAAACAGTTCACTCTTTCAGTCTAAATCATTTTTTTTAGCTGTCACTGAACCTACCCTACAACTCCTTCCAAACAAGAATCTCCAAACTAACACTAAGCACATGGCCATTTAGATCTTCAGTGCATTAGCAGAACTGTGCAGGAAACCTGTGTATCATCTTCCAGTTCAGTGCACTTCCACAGTTCCTTTGTTTTAAACATTAAATTCAGGGTTATCAACACTGAGGTAAACTCTTGGTAACATTCATGTAAACCCAGCAAAGCCAAGGAAATTATACAGATATATCTGAATATAATGAAGATTATCCACCGTCCTTCAAACACTAACTCAAAAACAAGATCAAAACTGAGAGCCACAATTCATCCTGCACATCAAAAAGAGTATGAACTAGATATTGAAGTTACAAATGTGTTATTAGATTTAGCAATCTATTTGAACACCTTGCTACTAACATTTGATAGTATTTGAGAACTAACCACAGAGGTATTTCAATATGTGATTCTGAGCTTCACTGTATCTGAAGTATTAGTTCTTGACATACACTATATCAGTGCACAATTATTATTGCTCTCTGGGACACATTCTGCGCTTTGCCACTGGCTGAACCTGCAAACAGGAAGGTGGCAGCTGAATCCCTCAGTCTTGGAGAGGACCCCAGGTAGGGACCTGGCTAGAGCAGGAGGGAGTTGTGGGATGGAGTGGCTGGAGGTGGCAGCTGCTCCTAACCTAACTACATAAATCAGGATCTCCTCTGTTACCCAAGAGAGTGGTGTGCACTCAGCTTGGGATTCGGGATTTTGCTATATCTGTCAATGGATGAAGGCTGTAATTTGTTCATTCATGCGTCTTTTTTTGCCTGTCTTGCTGCTACTCCCTTTGCTGTTTCTAGTCAGGTAAGAAACTGGACGTGGGTAGGGGGTTTACACACTATTACAGCCCATTGCATAAACTCACTGGGTGCCAAGGCATTTCAGCCATGCTAAACTGGAACGGACATGCAAAGACAGCATTTCAAAAAACAACTCACGCTCCACAGGGAATGGAACAATGGTGGGTTTTTTTCAACAATGCTTCTCACAAAGGGAAAAAAAGCAACTAGATAAGCCTTGTATGCAAAACCTACATTGTTTTTGAAGTACTGGTCTAATGCTCATTAATTTTGGTGGGATCTGGACATTGGAGACATTCCCAGTCATGCTTCTGCCTTGAACATAAACCTTACAGTGGCCCGGGATCTTGTGGTTGTTAATTCAATACACACAACAATGTATCTCCCATCCAGATTTCCATTACTGAGACATGATACACTTCCTCATCCTTCCCACAGTGAATGAAATTCTAAATAAATGAAGTTCTATAACCAACACTGACAGTAGTGCTGTCACTAGAAAGTCTAAATAATGAATGAACAGTTTGGACAGTACTGTATTGATCTTCTTGTTGAGAAAAAACTATGTGCATTTACAAAATGCCCATAAAGTGCAGGTTGGACACTTAAAACAATGTTCATGCCTATGATCACAAATGCATTTCAAAGTCAGGTAAAACCCATTATCCTGTAATTTCTACATTTTTCTGACTTTCCCTGTACAGAATCTGTATCTCATAATTTTATTTTTCACATTTTAAGCCTGCAAAGAGATGGATTATCCTGCAAAGGTCAGACATCGATGACATTTTCCTGCATTCAATCAAATTTGTTTCCAGGATTTCATTCTGTCTTACCAAATACAGAACAGTGAAAATTCTAGGTCCAGCTCCTGATCTTATTTCAAACTTGTAAGAAAAATCAGATAATCCCTAGTTTTAATTCATGCTCTTTTCTATGTTAGAAGTCACTTTAATATAATAAATTTTTAAAAAAATCAAACTATAACAAGTATAATAAAACACAAAATTTCAAAACATATTCCTTTTCTAGTGTCAAGATCTGTTATGTCTCTCTTCCAATCAGCTGAGTAAGGCTCTATCAAAGGCATTATAAGCAAGGAAACTGAAGGAAGAATATTCTCAGGTCCCTGGTATAATAATGGAAGAACACACAGTCAGACCATGTCTTTAAACATCTGATACACTACTTCTTTCTGAGATCTGGCCTAAGAATGAAATACCATACTAGGCTCTGAATGTACTATTAGGTGTTATTTTGTATCCCTATATTAAACACTCAAGTTTTCTTTGAAATATAATGCAAATCCTGTTGTAACAACAAGACAGTTTTTCACTATGGCATTGTATTTTTTTCTTTTTGTTTTATTTGTAAGTTAATCATGGGCCAATGAGGACTAATGACAGTGTTTACCAAGACATTTGGATCTCATGTCTAGCAACTGTAAGAACTGTTCTGAAAATCATAGAAACATACACTGATGAAAATAAAGATGAAAATACATGACTTCAGTCTTTCGGCTCAGTGGAATGCAGAAAGGTAAGCCAGAATGGGGAACACAATTTTTCTGTATGTGTTTGAAAGTTACCAACTTCATGAATAAGCAATTTTCTACTACAAGGATCTTTACTTTGCCTTTATTGTTTTGCTTATACAGAAACACAGAGGTTCAATGCAAGGGAGTGCATTCTATCCCAACAAATGTAAATTACTAACCTGACAGGCCCAGATATGTCTCTATACACAGAGAAAACCAGTTTACTACTGCTGGAGCTTAGACCACAAAGATGATGTGCTTCTGCTGGGGCACACATGGGTAGAACAGGCTAACGTTCATGAAATCTCCAGCAGACTTCACAGAATATTCTGTGTACATGTAATTTGTAGTATGATGAAAAACTTTAACACAATTTCACAAGACTTGGCAGCACTTTCTACCAGTGGAGTGGTTCCTGATTTTTTTGTCTCTTCTGGAAGTCTGCTCTTCAGCCATAGCTTTTCCTCTAAGAATATTTCATCGCCAGCTGTCTGCTTATTAATTTGAGCCAGTTCTGGAAAAGAATTGAGATTTTTTGGTCTCTCCATATGATTCCTTAACCCTCAGTTAGATTTCACTTTGGTGTGTTGACACTGATTCAGTACCAAACAGTTCTTCATGAGACTGAGTTTTTAAAAAGCATCTTCTAAGACCTCCCTACCTGAGATACACAGAATATCAATACATCACTACAGATTTCCTCCACCACATGCCAGAGGAATTCTAGGGTTATGTGGCAAACCACAGATACAGGTCATGTACGCATAAGAGGCTATCTGAATATGCAATTATACTGGCATTATTTATAAGTAGGTCCTCGAGGAAAGAAACAGGCAGATAAGAAAAAGCCCCAAAGACACTCAGATAACAGTTGAGCAACTATCTGTGAACAGACTGTTTTCAAGCCATGACACACGTTGCACAAATACTATTTTGCAAGATATTAACTGGCTAGGACTACAGCGTAGAAAAAAGTAAAGGAATACAGCTGTGAAGGCCATGACAAAAGCAGAAACAAAAGTCAGGAAGACTAACAGCACACAGGAAAATTACCAACAGAAGCAAGGGAAGGACAAGACTACATTATAATTCTCCCTTTCCACCAGCTTTGTTGAATCAGTGCTTCTCTCAGACTGCTGTGGGCCTCAGTGTGAACAGCAGTGGACTTCTTAAGAAGAACTGTTCTGAGGCACTTTTCCAAATGTCTGGTGGTAGAATTCAAGGTATTCAAACATATTTGGGCCTTCCAGTTACTGTTGGAAAACAGCAGGTTTGTAACCCACGCTTTTGGGTTGCAAGGAATGGCATCAGTTCAGGAGTTTGAAATGAACTGCAATGGACACTGAGGTGTATCTCACCTTTAACTATGACATTCTTTTCCTTTCCCTTTATTTTTCCATGCCAAAGGTACTCTGTTACCTCTGTTACTGGTTTGTTGGGGTTTTTAATTTGTTTTGGGTTTTTTTTTGTTTGGTTGTTGTTGTTGGTTTTGTTGTTTTTGGGTTTTTTGTTTGTTTTTTTTTTACTGTGAGGTAGTTACAAATATGGTATCTCTCTCATTTTCAAAGTGCTCTCCTGCAGACCCTCCAGACTCTGTCATTCACAGAGAGATTGTCTGGCAGGTTATACCCAGATCAGCTAGGAGAAAACATGCACACAGAACATCTGTTCTCAGATCACATACCAACTGAGTCACACTTTAAAAAAGATGAATGTACTGTATTGCTACTGGGAGCAAATTTAACTAATTTAGCAGAACACGAGTAGGATTCTCATACATGAGAAACAATTTCAGCCTTAATAAATACCTACGACAGGTCCTAAATACCTTTTTGTTTAAATAGCTAAACTTCACACCCTCGTTCAAATAAAACCGAGAGGGAAAAGAAATATTTTCTGATAATCTAAAAAGACTTCTATATTCAGAAAAGAAACTACCTATTAATATTCTCAGATAAAATCGTGTAATGGAAAAAGACTGGTTGCAAACCAGGCATGGTAAAAGCCTATGTGAAAATTGCTGCTGCAGACTGAGCTGCCCTAAGAGCCATTACAAACACAAGCGTACACCAACAGTCACTAAATTATCACAAGATGAACAAATATAATTATGGCATAAGACTGGTTTTACTGATTTTCTTTTCAGACATGTGGGAGGTGAGACATTGCTGTCTCTTCCAGCTACACGACTGTGTAAAACATAATGACTTCTCCCCCTTTCTGGCTGTCTCTGAAGTTCTTCTGTAGATTGGATAAATGTTTGCCCAGATATTTGAGAGGCTGAAATAAAATATTCTTTTCTGCTCAGAAAAAAAAGATCAAACATTACTATCAGGTTATGGCAGCATCTAAAAACCAAGGAGCATAAGTGGAAAAAAGTAAGTAAAATAGAGCAAAAAATACACATAGATACAGAAAATTGATACTTGTTCAAATCACAACAGAAATAGATCAGATATTATCTACTCAATGCACAGATAATTTCCCATCTTTTATTTGACTTGCTGTTCTAACTTTCCTTGCATTGTCTTTTTTTTTCTCCAGAAATGACTTGATTTTGCCAGTTGTTAAATGCTTCCAATTTCTGCCTATTTCAAAGGAGTTTGACAGTAGTCAGTCACTAAAGACATAAATAAAGAGTCCTCAGGAAAAGCAGAGTAAAAAGACAAACAACTCCTTTAAAATAAAAGAGAATATTTGGTATACATTTAATCCTTTACTTAGAAAGTAGCAGTGAACAAAATAAATAAGGACACTGATATTGTAATAAAGTGATATAAATAACACAAATGAGACACAAATAAAAACATCCCATATTTTTTGATAAAAAGTCACATTCTATGAGGCATTTCTACACAATCTTTATGCTCTTAGTACAAAGGAAGTTCTTTTTTTCTGGCAGATGAACAGTTAAATAAATTAGTAAAATACTTTTGGTACCATCTGACAAATTAAAAACATTGCAAATGTCTTCTGCTGTTTTAAAACAAAGGGTTTTTTACTTTTATGAGTCTGTTTCTATGAATAAAAATGTTGTGCATGCATGGCTGAAATTCTAATATGAAAGCAGCAAGAACTCTGTTTTGGAGTAAACTCCAAAGCTGTGCTGATATTCCTGTTCAGACAAATTTCTTCTCCAAATAACTTGCAAATAAGAGCAATAGCAGCAAGTTTCAGTCATCACTTACTGACGTGGAGAGAAGTAAAAATGATCATTATTACCAGCCTTGGCTAATTTCAGTCAATCTAACACTTTACTGCAATTTCCATCTTATTTTACTGGATATGAAAATACAGAAAGCCACAAAATGATCAAATTGTAGCAAATTCGTACATTACGCTACCCATATAATACATGCTAATAATAGGCTTTCTATTTTATAACAACAAGAATATACGTACACCAGATTTACGCAGTTATTGCTGCTTCACTTCTACCAAAAAAACACCAGGAAGACAAAAGAAAAGAAGTCTAGATACTGCTGGATATAATTGCAGTTAGGGAGATACAGATTTAGTGCCTTTAAGAGATGTAGAGTGTGGATATTACACTATTGGCACTAATTGTTTCATCTTATTTGTTGCTGCTACATGAACTTAATTTGTGGTTTTATGTACCGCAGTGTTCTGGCTACAATATCACTGAGGTGAATTTGCTTGAATCAAAAATACTAGTGTAGAAGTCAATGGATCAATTCAGCTACAGATTCACAGGATTTACTCCCACCTAAGAGATTTATATTTTAATCAACAGTTATTTTTATTTCAATACAGTTGACAAAGGAGTCAAAATGAAAACCTTTAGTGATGAGTAAGTGATCACCCAAGAAAATCACTGGAAGCTGCAGTTTGTATGATCACAGTACATCACTTTGTGGTAAACCGCACCAGTTTGGAAGCGAGATTTTGTTGAGGTACCTGAACCACTTATCCTGGTTTCATGCCATTCATTACATGCTCTCCAGTATTCCCCAATTTTCTCAATTAACTTCTACTACCCCAAGTCAACTATAACCACAGAGAGTACTAACTTCTCCAGAGATTTACCAAGAAAACAGAACTATCTCTTGGTTACAAAGACCTGCTTGGAGTTTGTTTGATGATAAATGCTCTTATGTATTTAAAACTGGAAAAGTGATCAGATTTGAAGTACATTCAAATATTCATTGCATCTTAAATTTCTATTCTGACCCTTCTGTTAGCAGTAGCTTAAAAATTCTGAACACCTTATATTTATTTTTCAAACTTCCAAAACTACCTTAAGCATATAGATCTATTTGTATTCTATTTATATATTTTCATATTCATTTATTTCTTTTATCACCATACAGGTGGTCTCTATAGATCAAAATTAAGGATGCCCACTAAATCTGCCAGGTGGCTTTAAAGAACAAGACTTTTCCTTTTTAATGGGCAAATTAAAAAAAATAATTATTTGGATACTTGAAGAGTTATTGTACTAATTTTCACCTTTTTTGCAAAGCTTAGATTTTCCCTGGTTAATCACATTTTGTACTCAAATTCACATAGAATTATATTATCTGAGCAATTAAATACATTAAGTTATATATAGCTTAATGAAATCCCTATAAACAGTCACTAAATTCAATGTAAAGGCTGTCTTTATGCTTATTAGAGTCTTATTAAAAAAAAGACATAATAATTAATTTTAAAATCTTAAAATAATAAACTACAGAACTGATTAACAGTTTTTTCCTGTTCTCCCACAATTCAGTTCAAAATAACTTCAAAGATTTACAATAACTGTAAAGACGTGACTCAAAAATGCAAAATGGTACTTTTCTCATCAGTTGGATTTTTTTAATATATATTAGATGAGACAAGAAGAAAGAAAGGCACAGTAAAGAGGGAAAGTTGAATGACTATTTTGACACTTTAAAAGTAAACACAGCAATTAGTAGTGATTAGTACACCCTCCACTTTTTAATAGTCTAGCTTGTATTATGAGATATTTTTATAAACTGCTCAAATTAAATACCCATTTGGGAAAACTGGCTAGTTTAATTTAATAATGTTACACATCCTTAACTCAATGGTAGAACAGAACTCTGTATCTCGGCTTGGGGTATTTTTTTTGGTTTGGTTTTTTTCAGGTGGTCCTGATTTAAACAATATTTACCTTTCTTATTCCTATTTAGAAACACAAATATAGAAATGGATTGCCAGTAGATTACCTTTTTAAATTTAAAAATAATTATCAAAGAATCCCTCCATGTAAATGCACACATTGTTTCCTTTCTGAATGTGAGCTAATTTATCTGTAGTACATAATTTGTAACTCTATTTCAAGCAAAAAGTTAACAATCCTTAACACTGCTGGAAGTGAAAACCAGTCACATAGCAGTGCATATTCAACATGTATTAATATTAGAAAGAAATCTGTAAAGTGAATCAGAATAAACTCTGGGCAACAAAAACAACACAACCCATTTTCTGTTATCTCCGTAATTATGTAAAGCTATTAGGAGAAGAAACATTTCACTAGGCAAAAATAAACAGAAGTCTATTATCTCTTACTCCTAAGACTTCAATGTTAGAAAGCATCACCGTTGTGTTATATTTTTTTAAACTTATGGGGTTTTTTAACTTGATACTCCTTCTTCCAAAACAAAAAAAAATTTGTCATTCTAGAAACTGCTCTTTAGTCTTGAACAGTGCTTTAAGATCCATGGTATTGATTGAGTGACACAGAAAGAAAACAGCTTATTTTCTTGAGAAAAAGTTTTGGGTTTTTTTTTTCTTGGAAATATACACTGTAAAGTATACAGAGAAAATAATGTTATTGATATACTGCATCCAAGACGGATTTCCTCCTACTGCAATGCTGAATGATTCCTACCAAAATGACTGAAGCAATGCAGCGTGTTGAGGAAAGTTAGACAAAGAATATTAGAGCTGCCCAAATATAAAAGGAATTGTAACTTTTGAAAGTTGGGGTCTTTTGCTGACATAGCATTTATGCTTTTAAATATTCAAAAGAATCACAGAAGTTATGATGAATGAATTTGAAAATATTTATTTGCAATGGGAGCTCAAGTAAAACCTCCAGCAGGTATCAGGCAGTTACTGTCCATTGGTATTGACACTAGCTTCTTCAGTGGTGCCTCACAGTGTGAAAATAAAGGCCAAAATTGCTTTCATTTACAAAAAAAAATAGGATTATTATAAAAATCACAACATAATTTTATTTAGAAGTGATCTCTGGAGGTGACTTGATCCAAATTACTCTTCAGAGGAGGTCAGATTAGGGCAGTTTGCTTAGGAATGTGTCCAGTCCAGTTCACTGTGTCTGAGAATGGGGATTTCAGAACCTCTCTGGATAAACTGTTCACATGTTTGATCACTCTCATGGCTGTGAAATGTGTCCTTTTATTTAATCAGAATTTCCTATGTTGTAACTTGTGTCTGTTGCCTTTTATCTTCTTACCATATTCCTCCAAGAAATGACTGGATCTGTCTCCTCTAAGCCCATGGAGGTTCAGCCCCAGAAGAGCTTTGGCTTTCCCAGATCCAGCTCTGAACAACAGCCTCCTCTTGGGTAGCCCATCCCTGCTTCTGCCTGCTGGGTTGCTTCCTTTTTGCATTTGAACTCATTCAGGTGTTGCCTTTTTCTTATAGCTATTGATAGTTTCTTTTAAACTAAGAAATTAAACAGATCTGTTAAACTATGCAAAAGCCCAGAGCTGTATGAATGGCATTAATTTCCAGACATTTATATGCATACATTCTTTATTGTCTACTGGGAAAGAACAGGAAAATCCATTATCATGTATATTGCCCTATTGTCCACTTTTCTGGCTGTAAGATTGAGAATTCACAGTATTTTTGACAGTGCCAAGCATTGAAAACATTTTTTTTATTTAGGGGTTTTTGCTACAAAGATGAAATTCTAAGCAGCATAATGCATTGGTAGTTAAGAGGAGTATAGAACACATCTGAGAGAAGATGCTTAGAGCGGAAGGGATAAAAGAAGAGTGAAATTACACCTAACCTCTGTGCCTCCTATTCCTTCTGTCGCTGTTAAGAGTCTCAGACACACAACCAAGGCATTATTGATTTTGAGCCAACAAGGAAAGAGGCAACAGCTTAGCTGAGAACATGCTCTGCAGTCACTGCTATTCATCTGGCCCAAGAGGTGTGTTAGTCTCCAGGCCTTTTCCTTTCCTCTCTGGTGTGGTGCTGTGGTTTAAGCCAAGCTGGAGCTCCAGTCAAACTGTGCAAACAAAAGTTCCGTGGCAGCTTTAGCAAAAATCTGTGCAAGACTACACCTCCATCTTCTGGGGTGAACAGGCTTCTTGGCTATAGGAAGAGAATTGATTGCCTTAGCAGATCTTGGTTGAAATTCAGGAGGGGAATACAAGAACTGTGGATTATGCTCTTTGCTCTTCTCTATGAAATACAGACGTTTTGGGGAAGCTCTTCAAAAAGGTGAGGGATTCAAATCTAGCTGAACTTTGCTAAAAGGATTTACAGGAGAGTTATGTTGTGTAATACCAGGGCAATGTTCTGTGGTTTGGAACATAAGGATTTTTCACAGGGGAGATAAGGGAAAGACAAAGACCATAAAGGTTTTTATAGAAATGCTGGCATTGGATAATTTGGGATAAACCAGCAAATTAATATCTATGGAAGGGAAGAGGGACCAAAACATTTCAGAAAGCACTTATACCAAAACAAATGGAACAGCTGAGAACTAGGGGGTTTACATGGATATTATGAATCACTAAATTGTTCACTTACTGAGCACACCCATCTGATTCATGATTTTGTATCTTAGTGAAATAAAATTTAAAGATTTGCTTGGTTTGGAAAAGTGACTAAGATCTTCTAAGACAAGGATCTTCTCTGACTATGGCTTGGATCTTCTGAATTTGTTTAAAATGAAAGACCAGGTTTCTGAATTTTGTATCTAAAGTGACCAAAACAGCAAGTATATGAAACTTAATGAGCACAAAGGGGGAAAAAAGTCACTCAGCACCTCTTGGAAAACTAATCAAGATGTTTAGATAATATGGACTACTCCACTGCCTCCATATAGGGTTTCACATGCAAAAAATTATAGATGTCACTGAAAAAGAGGGCAGTTTAAGCCCACGAGCCCTTATTCAACAATGCATGTGAGTACACGCCGAAGTCCATCTATGCAGAGGTTTAATGTAAAAGGCTTATTCTCTCAAATTATTTACCTTCCTCTCTTGTAGGTAGCATTCTCTTGATAAAATGGCTTTAAATAGTGCAGGAGACCAGCTCTTGCATCCTATCTAACTTTATTATCAGCAAATTGTGTGTGTGTTGAGAGGATGGTAAGCAGTGAAGTTATCCTTATCACACACGTGAGTGAAAGCTAGCCTTCAACATAATGACTCAAACAGTACTTACACAAATTCCCCAGGAAGGTGGCAAATGACTGTGCATATAATTTCTAGGCTCTGTCAAGTCACATACCCTCAATTATAACTTCTTCTTTTGCCTCTATTTTAACTTAAACATTTTGTAAGGAGAATTTGAAATGTCAGTGAAAAGCTGGAAATGTACCATTTCCAGGATTTCTCACAAAGAGAAGAGACTTTCTTTTATTGCAGTCAGAGATCAGTGTGACATGACAGCAACCATACAGAAACCCATACTTGCATTTTACTTTTCATTTTCTCACCATCAGAAATCAATGTGCTTCTGCAGAGTACCAGTCACAGTCAGGTCCTATTCCTATATGCCTACATATAGAAATAGAAATATTTAGTTCCCATGTTGGCAATTTGCAGAAGTCAGCACTCACAAAGCAGTGATTGTTTTGATAAGATTATGTGGGGCGCATCTTGTAAGCAGGAATATTTTGGTAAATTTTGATGCTCACTGTAATATTGATGAAGGAAAAGAACCAATTTAAGACCAGTTTTAATCTAGGATACATTCATGGGAATATGCGTATTCAATTTTCCTCCACATGTATGCATGCCAGGAGTGAAAAGAGAAGAGAAAGTAGAATATTGCCACTATCCAGCAACTGTCTGTACAACAATCCTTAGCAAGGTGGAGTTCCCCAACTTGGACTGGGCAGTATCTCTGAGAGAAAAGCATCGGGTAAGAACCCTGACTTACCAACCAATAATGATGAACACTGAAATCCAGGGACACTTTAGCACAGAGAAGAGATGCTACTAGAGGCCTATTTTTAAGACAAGGATGGAGAAAGACAGTAATTGATAGCACTTACAAGAACAGAAAGTCAGAAATTTCTTGACCTGGAATCCAGTTAAGAAGAATCAGATTTTTTTGAATGGCTTTGCCTTCTGTTATCCAGAGAACCATTGCAGGCATCAGAATTTTTTTAGAAGAGTCAACTTAACTTATAATTAAAAAGCAGTTAATTTCCTTTTTAAAAGTTAGGTTTATCTTAGAATTAATTTAAGCACCTCTACTTAAACCATGAGGACAGTGAAGGCTTCTGTGATTCACAGGCACTCAGAGCTTCATAAAAACCGAAGACATACACACAGACATATATACAAAAGCAAAACTGCACTCAAAAAGTTCAGTGAGTGACATGGATCTTTCACATATCCATTTCACAGTAATGTAAAAATGGGTGTTCACAACTGGAAAATGCCAAAAGCATGTACCAAATTATAGCCGTGCTAGTCTTCAGGAAAGAGGAGAGAGCTTTGTCTGGATGCATTTTTATGAGTCATGTCAACTAGGTTGCACCAAATTGAACTGATTGGCAATGATAACAAGCAGATACTTATATAATTTTGAAAGACATTGAAGTCTATCAAATAAGGCATTACAGGGAAAATACTGGATAGCAATGATCCCAAGTGAAAAACAGAGTAAGTAATAAATACAGTGATACAAATGGAGAGGTACTGTCAGGCTTGAGGGAATGCCCCCTGCTCCCACCCACACTCCTGGGGCTGACTTGTAGCCCCTTGATACAGCAGAGACACACAAACAGCCCTGAGGTGAGCAGGAACAGAGAGACCTTTAATCAAACAACCCGGGCTTACAAGCCCCTGGGGAGGGCCCAGGGAGCGGGGCTGTGATTGGGTAAGGGTTTGGGTGGAGGGGAGTGGTGAGGGGACCCGGGTAGCCAATGGGAGAGGGGGAGGATCCAGACCCGATGGGATACAGGGATTGGGGGAGGAATGGGGAGGGATGGATTGGATGACCAATAGAGTAAGGACAGGGGCGGAGCTGGTTCTAAGGGCAGGGCAACCTGGCAGTGTCCCAGCAAACCATGAGGTCACTGCCCCGGGGGCGGGATGGCAGAACCCAAGAGAGGGGTTTTGCTCCAGTATAACAATGAGAAGCGAGCAGCCCCTCTGCTTCTTTTGGTCCGTGATAGAATTTCAGCAGTGATGATTCCGGTTCTAGAGAAGGTTTTTCCATCCTTCATAGCTTAGTCTATTTCCCACAAGGTACAACCTGCTCATTTTCTCAGCACAGCTATCAAAGCTAACACAGATGACTAATAAGCAGGACCTGTTATTTCACTGCATCACTACATTCTTAACTCATGGTCACATGAGTTACAAAGACACCTCATTCAGTTCTGTCACTTAATTTGCAAATGAAACATAAAAACAATTTTTGATACACACCAAACAAGGAACATGAGGCTGGAGAGTAAAAAGTAGATTTTCCACAGACAGCAAAAAGTGCATTATAAAGACTGTATGGCAGCTATTCAAGAGAAGAACAACTTTGGAAAAAAATATCATTATTTGAAAACTATAAACTTCCCTAAATCAACTTCCTAGTTTATAAATGTAGTTTTAACCATGTGTTCTGACAGGTAACTATACCAAAACCTATAAAACTTTAACTATCAAATTTACTACTTGTCATACGACACTGAAATCTGAATTGTATTTATAGAATACAAGCATCATCTCTTAGAGAAAAATGAGCAAATATGTTCCATATGTATTTGCAAGGCAACAAAGCTATAAGCAATGCTTACCTTCAAAATATTCAATCAAATTACTGAATATGGATTTCTATGCCAATACTGTCACTCAAAATATTATTCATATACCTCTTTTCGACAAGGGCCACTTTTTGAAGTTGAGTACAACAGATGTGCACCTAATGTATATTTACACATATTTGTTTTGTCCCCTCTTCCTTACACCCTCTGTTTTCAGGAACCCAAGTAGATTAGAAAGAGAGAATAATCATTCAAGGAGGGAAACTCTGGACTTAGCAAGTCAGATAACGGGGGAAATGGATTTATAGTGTTTTAAAATGGAGTTTGCTACATTAATGGAAGAAATCACATGAAGCTTGGTGTAATTTTTGAGTTGTAAATCAAGACTGTGACATGAGACCTTTGGTGTGTAAATTTTTGATATTGGTAAGGAGAACTGAAAAAAAAAAATGGGTTGCTGTCTGTCCATCATGTTTATACCCTACTTCTGCTGTACTAACACAGTGCTTCAGGTCTTCTGTCCATAACCTGCAAGGGCATGTATGGCTTGAGACTCTTTTTCTTTTTCTTTTTAATCCTTGATGTATCAGTGGACTTCTGATGTATTTTCACCCTTCTGTGAAGCACTGAATTGCCCCAGCAAGACTGAATCTGACACAAGGAAGGCCAGTGTTGCCAGAGGTTTTACATTCTGGAGTGACTCCCCTTGACCTGCCCATGTAACATCCTCAGCTCACTGGAATGGCAGGTTCCTCTGGAGCAGCTAAAGACACTTTGCCTTTACTTTCCTGCCTGGTGAAAGGATCTTACTCTGCAGGTAAGATGCTTTTACCAGAATGCAGGGGAAATCTCAAACCTAACAGTGGCTCCTGCAGGATTAGACCATTGGTGCTGCCTCATGAGACCTACAATTCTTTTCCTGGGGTTACTAATATTCAGGAGCGGGGAGGTGGTGATTTTTTAATTTTCCCTGGGCTCAGAAGTCAGGCTTAGGGTGCTGGTGATGTTTTGCTGATAGATGGATGTATGTAGAGAAAATGGTCCAAAATCTATTGCCCTAGATACCTGCCTCACAGATTGAGGGAAACAGACACCAACTCTTCAGCCCTTTGAGCCATATCTGAGATACAGTATCTGAAAGTGCAGAGAATATTTAATAATGAATATACCTTTTAATAGTTTAAATTATTTCTTTCCATTCAAATCACAGTATCTAGACCATGAAGGTTCAAATTTCAGTTTCTGTGCAGAGATTACATACTGTCACATGACAAAAGAGGGGCAGAAATGCAAAGGTTTCTTATCCCTCCTGTATTAATATATTTTTAATTTGCTATCAGTGTCCCCAGAATATCAATGCCTTTTAAAGCCCACAACAGTCTGTCCGTGTCTTGCCTCCAGAGACCCTTCGCTGGACAAACTCACTGCATGGACAGGACTTTGATAGTCCGATATGGGGACTGCACTCAATAGCAAGGGAAAACCTCTTCTTAAAGCTCCCCTACAAGCTGTGAGCCTGCCAGCACCAGAGACAAAACGGACTAAGTCTGGCAGTTGACGAAGTAACTTTTATTAATACAAGTATGTGACAAACTATTATAGAGTTCGTACTGTCGGTGATAACATTTAAGTGAACAATTGCACTTCACTGGTAAACTCAAACCCAAACACCAGAAACACCCTCTTACAACACAGCACAGCTACCTGAGCCTCAATACAATACTCAAGCAACTTCCCTCATGACAGATAAATCAGCAAAGACTGGAACAAAATCTAAACACCCTCGTTAACACAAAGCAAAAAGGAAAGGATAGAGCCCTTCCCACCAACACACATTTCAGCTCACTGAGATGAGGCCCCACACACCTTAAAGCAAACCACGAGCAATGAGTCGGCAATAAAGTACCATGTAGGATAACAAAAATAAAGAACATAAAATAGGATATATACCCAGTAAGCTACGAGGTGTAGGGCAAGGTTGAATTAGTATCAAAGTAGCAAAATACAATTAGTAAATAAGGTATCTATGGGGTAAAGGGGAAAGAAGGTAATCTATAAGGCGTAAAGCCTAAAGCATCATCATCATCATCATCATGGCTAGGCTTCGTGAATGAAGATTTGGGAAGGGCTCTACCCACGCTGGCTGCAAGCACTGATGGCTAAAAAGGCCAATGCGAGATAGGCAAGTCCGGTTGCAAAAGGCACAGTGGAAAGTCTCCACAGGCGG
>JAWWEU010000081.1:54375470-54403922 GCA_035583155.1 Acropternis orthonyx | reverse complement strand
CCCAGTGCAGAGCAGAGCGGGACAATCCCCTCCCTCACCCAGCCATGCTGGGCCTGATGCCCCCCAGGACAGGGATGTCCCTCCTGGCTGCCCCTACAGGAGGGGCAAGAAGGAGGAACCATGGCATGACAGGCTGGTCAACCCCACCTTAATCCCTCAGAAGGGGCTGGAGCAGATAATTCAATGCTCATACAATTATACATTATGATGGTGTCTATCTCTCATAATTGTTTTTATCTGAACTGAAAATATCCAAAGGATACTTCTTCAGAATTTTAAAGGTAGTAAGCTCATTTAGTAGCCCAGTGTAGTGACCTGATTGCCCTTAAACCTTGCTGAGAAGGGACATAAGACCCTCAGGCACTTTTCTTAAATTTATCTTTATATAAAGCTAAATAACCTGAGTTTATGTTAAAAAAGTATAATTGAAAAATCTCCACCTGATAGAATCTGGCCTACAAATTTTACTCTCTAACTAATTAAAGATGAAATAAGGGACAAAGTTACACAAACAAAGGTTGGACGCAATTCTAGAGCCAATCTGGCCACAGACCTCTCCTTACTTTAAGTGACATATACTAAATTTTTTGCAAATCACAGGTTTACCTTTAAGTAAAGACCAGAACAACTTAACTGGAGCCTTCAGAAGTACTTTAAGGAAATCACCCAGGAAAGGATGATTCCACATTACCTCCTGACAGAGATTTTGCTCTACATTGTATTAGAAAAATGCTGAACTCGAATTACTGTTCTACTGTAATGTATGTGTGTACCTATATTATTCTAATTGAGCTCTTGCTTTTCTTATATTTCTTTTTGTATTTTTATTTTTGCACATTAATTGAAGCCAAACTTGGTTAAGGATTAGAAACTCTTATTCAATCAGTTATACAATCCTTTTATGGATTTTATCAATACAAATTAAACATTATTCTTTGCAGTTTTACACACAAGATTTCCAATTGCATTTCTGCACATTATTAGAATGTTAAATAACTGCTTTGAAGATAGTTCAATTTATTTCTATTTTCTGTTAGCACCAAGAGAAACAAGCAAAAATAATGAAGATATACTGACCACTGAATTTAAACAAAAAGAGCAGTGAAGAAGCCCATAACTTTAGAACTAAAAAAACCCCCTAGAATTCCCACTGAATGAGATTTTCATAGAAGTATGGCTTCTAAAATAAATTTAAATGAGGAACATGTCTTTCTCTCAACTTGTGTATCAGGTTTCCTTGTTCCTCAAATGGCAGCACATACTTCTTCACTGCTATTGTGCAAGTACTCCCTGTGTATTCCAAAGCTCAGAATTTGGTTACTCAATGAACTACAGAAAAGCACAATTGCTGTGATGGCATCTTTTCCAATTAAGGCCTCTGCAGAGATGCCAGTTTAACAGATGTATTCAATAACATCTACAGGTTTAGAGATGCTGACTCACATTTCAATACAAAATACTGTGTATAGTCTGTCCTTGAAGTTTAAATGTCATAATGTTACTTATAGGAATGTGCTACAAGGCTAATAAGTGAAAGACCAGGCTACTGTGCATTCAAAGCAAACCATTAAATCCCCAAACGCTGTACTGCTGCAGGACAGCTAGCCAAGAAATGTGGGAATGGTAACCTTTTCCAAAACCAAAACAAGTGCAAGTGATCCTGATGTTTTCACCTGTCAGACAGATACTGAAGTCTTGTTCTTTGCCTAGAATTCCAGAACTCACATAAAAGGACAGAATAAAGACCACTCCTACTAAGAGAAGAGGGAGCTTCTGGGGAAAAGGAGAGTGAGAAGTCAAAAGAAAGGAACTGCATGGCTTTGCCAAGAAAAGCAGAAAAGAACAAGACCCTCTTATCTCTGGTTATGTTCAAGGTTACATAGATTTTCAAAATGCCTCTGACGGGGCATTTATCCAGAAATGTCAAGAACTTCACAGCAAAATGACTTGGCTCCTTTTAGCCATTCATGTTCAAACAGCTTTCTGAATCAGAAAGAAAAAACCTCCTTGCCAAGAAACCCAGATCCCACACAGAGATTTAACTAATGAGTCCGTATATCCACAGACACACGGTATCACAGCTGGGGTAACAGCACACAGCTGACTAAACCTTGCAATGGAAAGTGAATTAAACAGGCAATTGAAAAAATAGAGCTATGCATTGATTCTTTATCTTATGAGTCTTCGTATATGAATGGGCAGTGTGATGGCATAGGTCAACATGGGAACAAGTCTTAGCAATCAGAAGGCTGGCCACAGCAACACACAGTAACCAGCACCTCACAAGGAAACAAGAGACAAGGACATCTAGGGATTCACATACTTCGTTAAATGTTTGCTTACTTTTGCCACCATTAATTGAGGGGTTTATTTTATTTTAAAACTATTCACTAAGTGTTTGTTGCCATATCACATATTTAAAATAATAAAAAATAGCCAGCTACTACTAAGTACTTGTGTGGTAACATCTGAACACTTTATTACACAGAATTTAGCCAGACTTTTATCTGCTATAAATGGATTGTTTGAAATGCATGCTAGTGTATTTCTGGCTTTCTGTCTGGGAAGAACAAACAAAAAAAGTCTTAATTTCCTCCATCAAGGTGCTATTCATAGAGAGAAATCTGTTTTCCAGACTTTGGAAATGCATGTCACATCTCCAAAAGGCACTAATGGAGATAATTTTCTCAGGTTGTTATTCCATACTCCTGTGGACAGCGATCTGCACAGGGAGATCTGAGGAACTACATTAACTGTGACCCAAATTATTTGAGGCAACTACAAACACTGACACATTCATAAGATATTAAATTTGTACCAGGAAACTACCTCACATGATTTAATTGTATTTTTGCACCCAATTTATATATTTAAAATACAAAGGAGTAAAGTGTGATTTCTCCAAAATAAAATGTACAGCATAATTTTGTAATTTGAAGAAAACAATAACTACATTCACCATATAATAATTTGCTCATTGCTCTCTTTTATTAAGAAGCACACATTTGCATATGTTTTCTACTCACCTGGACTTATTTTAAAGCTGAGAACCCAAGGATTTTATTTAGCCTTCAAAATATGCACTGAGAAACAGTTTTAAGAGCAGAGAGGTGCTGGGTACACATCAAAGTGCCTCTGTCCAGCCCACATCCCCTGGCCTTCCTGCACAGCAAAACTGGAAAGCTGACATGGGAATATGCACGGCATTCGCTTATTTATGATGCTGTGAGCAGAGGGGCACACGGCCAGAGCACAGCACTGCCAAGAGAGGGCTTTATCAGAATATTTTGTGTTTGGTACCTGAAGCTGGTACCAGCAGCGTGGCAGATGCAAGACTTTGAAAACATGGACACTGTGAAGCATTAAATTGGCATGTGCAGGATGTTCAAGGGTTCCACACAAGTGGCTGCGACTGCCCTTCCAGTGCTGAGCTTGTCTGAGCCCAAGGTGGGTAAATCAGGCAAACAGGCCTGACAGACACCCTTCCCCAGAAACCCTTCAAGGACATTTCAAGGTGCTTGTTTGTGCAAGAAAACATCAGAACCAGAGTGAGGAGGATCAAAGAGAGGGTCTTGCTCTGGAGTCGCTGGCACATGCTCAGAGACACAAAGCTAATCTGCACTGCAATTGCTGCTCTGAGAAAGGAGCAGCCAAACTACAGCAGCACAGAAGTCAGGTGGCTCTGGAAGTAAGGCCCCTCCATCTGCCTTCTTCTCTTACAGAAACAAGCAAATGAGCTTGTTGTTGAGCTCGGTGCTGACATAAGTAGGGTACTGTGAGTACCCCAGCCTAACTTCATGCAGGGCAGCTCATCTGCTGCTATGATAAAACTGAAGCAGCAACCAGCACAAAATCTGGGCAAATATGTGCATCCATCCAAACACCATGCAGCTGATGGCTAATACCCTGGCAGATAGTGTGAAAACAGGTTTCTTACTGTTTTGTTAATATTTCCTCTGTAGTATTTTTGTCCTAAACAAGGGATGTGGAGCTGAAGGTGAGATGGCAGCATCTAAAGAAAACAGCTTGTGTTTCTTCAGACAGTGTATAGAAATTCTGTGGAAATTATGGTGCAGAACACTGTGTGGGTACAAAAAGTGACTACATAAATGTTAAAGTTATACTTAACTCTCCAACTGTTGCCTGTAATCCCCAAAGCCTGATGAAATATGAGGGCCACTCACTTAGAAGAAGTATGCAGGCAGAAAGGCAACAAGATCCTAGTAAAGTGTCAGAGACTTCAGAAGTTCTGAGTGCCCATACTGCGTCCAATCTCATTGTTAGCCTGCACAACAGCCTGCACGGATGAGCAGAGAGCTCAGGCACTGACACAGCCAACACTGCACGGGGCCAACACTGCACTGAGCCAGCTGGGGAAACAGAACTGATGTTCTACAGGGTCACACAGTGATGAAGCAGAAAACAAGAACTGTGATACCTGGGTAGGGTTTACATATTGCTGTCTTTATTTGGTCTTGCCTGCAAAAAAAGCCCTGGAAGAATACTCAGACTTCAGTTCCTGTCTTTATATAGCATGACTTTTACAGCAGCTGTTCCCTCAGAATGGTGCATTGTCTCTCCACCTTCTGTATTTCCGCAAGTATACCAAACTCACAGTGTTTGACATGCTGCTTATTTAGACAAAAGTATATTTTTAGCACTTAGAGTCATTTGGCCTCATCTCCTGTTTATCTGGGGCTTTCTCACTCGTGTAAGTGCCATACGCCAGATGGCATGACCAGCACCTTTCTATTTCATTAATGTGTTTTAAGTAGAGTTTATCACATGCAATTTAGGTTATGAAATACTTGGCATTCTTAAATCTGTTGGCAATAGTGGCAATATTTGCTATCCTCCCAAAACGTAAACCATGGGGACATGTTTGTCTCTCTTTTGTCAGACTTTCTTCTCAGTCATATGAAACACTTTAAACTGGCTTTTTCAATGTACCATAAATGAACCATGACAGAGCTCATACATTAGATTTGCTCCCTAGAAGAAGGAAATAATTGTCCACTGGAGTCTTACAAAAAAAGGACTGAAAGCATGTTTAAAACTCAACTAATTATTAAACTCAACTAATTTACTGATAGAAAATATGGGCTTCCTTTTAAAATACTCTGAAAATATGCATTTTTTTCTCTGCTAATGTTTCAAACAGAGTGAAAACTGAAGACATTTAGCACATATGGTGGTTCAGAGGAATAGATTGCTCTGAGAAGGACATACTAGATCATTCCTGAGTGTGAACACACCACCTTCACAACATTTCCAGTAAGCTCACAGAAGAGAAGTATTTGGCTTTTGTTCACTGAAAGTTTTACACAGGCAAGAAATGCACATCCTGATCTTCCCACCCAAACCGCCTTCCTTGGGCAGTGCCAAGTGTGCAATGATACTTCTCCATAACCCTCTCTCCTGGCCTTCAGAAAGGCACTGATCAGACAATTCCTGAGTCAGAAGGCTGCCTAATTTTCAATAGCTCTCAATGGGAATAAAAGGAAAAAAAATTCAATTCCTTTTTTGTCACATTTTATCATCCCCCAGCATCTCGTGGCATGGACTGTCACAGCTTGACTACAGAAAACATATGAATGATCACCTCCTTTTCTGAGTTCTGAGGCAAAAACCTGATAATCTCATGCGATGTCTCCTATTTCTTGTACTGAAAGAAAATGCAGCCAATTCTTTTTCACCCTGACACTTCTGAATTTAAGGAGATCTACCACATCAGTCACATTTTCCAGCTTTAGTCCATTTTTGTTTCTCCTTGTACAGGAAGTGTCTCGTTATTCTTATCATTTCACCTTCTGTTTTGAAGATATAGGTATTCTACAGCTTTATGCAATGCTGTTATCAATTGTTTTGTGTATGCTTTTCCTAATTAATCATGTCAACTACTTTTTTAACCACTAAAGAATTTTGATTCAACATTTTCTCCTGTAACTCTAAGAACTGCATCCTAAGTGGCAAGTCAGATTAGAGCCCATGAATATATTTGTAAAATAAAGATTGCTTTTTTGCGCATCATTCAACTTTCCTCCACATCAAATATTATCTATGTTTGATCATAGAATTGTCTAGATTGGAAGACACCTTAAGGGCCATGTAGTTCCAACCCCCTGTCATTGGCAAGGACACTTTCCACTAGAGCAGCTTGGCCTTAAACACTTCCAAGGATGGGGCATCCACAGCTTCTTGGGTAACCTTTTCCAGTGTCTCACCACACTCCTCACAGTAAAGAATTTCTTCTTAATATCTAAATTACTCTTCTTCAGCTCAAGGCCACTCCCCCTTTTCCTATCTCTATATGCCCTTGTAAGAAGTGCTTCTCTAGCTTGTGGTTTCCCTTTAGGTACTGGAAGGATGCTGTAAGGTCTCACCAGAGCTTTCTCCTCTCCAGGCTGACCAACACCAACACTTCATTATTTCATCAGTCTTTTAAGATCCTTCTGTAATTCTTCACTGTTAGTTTTTGAATGACGTCACTACCTAGAATGTGACAGTACTGAAAGCAAACTTTGTGGTCTTGTTAGTCACTCAACTTTTCAATTTTTTTTGTTGTTAGCAAACACATAAAAATTCTCAGTACAGAATTCTGTTGAGACTTTAGCAGTAATCTCCTCCCACCATAGCAATTCCTACCATTCCACATATTCCTACTGTGTGTCTCTTGCTACCCACACAGGGCAGATACATTAGTACTTACTGCCTTGTAAGCAATGCTGATAGCACTGTGACACGCAACCATGGCATGCACTCTGCCATCAGAATACACCAGAGCTGGACAGCATCCCATTGAACAGTAAATACTATTCCTATTAGTAATAAATTAGTGCTTGTTAACAGTAAATTCACAGAAGAATAAAAACAGCTTAAAGAACATATAGAAAACTCAGACTAACACTTGCAACATTCTATTAAAGATCACTTTGTGCCCAGAAAATTAAAAATAAATAAAGCATAACCAACAACACTGGGAAAATCAGAAGCACAAAGTGGTATGATGAAAATTGTACTGCATAGGCAGCCAATGAAAAGTATCTGTTCATTTGGTCTGTAATGTCTTCAGCTAGGCCACCTGATCTTCCGCATGCCAGACAGAGCTGAGAATATTTTGGTGTTCTTGGATCACAGCTGCCCACATATCAGCACAGTGAGAACTGACGGACATCCTGCCTAACTCACCAACATCATTAGATATCCTGAATAAGTAAGGCACTGTGTCAGCATTCTATTTCTGCATCTTTTAACGTGGCTGTTAAAACTCTCACATTGAATGGTGGGGGTAGGGGAGAGAGGGAAGAGAGACAGAAGGTTGTTTTTTCCTCCCTGTTTGTTTAGTCAGCCGCTTGGGATCAGCAGAGATGGAGACTGCCAGCTGTGGGTTTTTCTTTTGCTGCTCTATTCAGAGCTAATTTGGGTACTTTTGCATAGAAAACTTCCAGAGGCAGCATATGCTGTGCTAAATGTTTAGAGCATTTTGATCCCTAGATGTACATATTGTCACTCCCAGGTACGAGCGATATCATTTAACACCTTGTGATGTTAGAGAGGATGATACACATGGCAATAAAGGTGATAGATTAAAATGAAACCAAGACAGGGCAATTCACCAAACTTTATGCAGGACTGCAGCTGGTGTCAGGAAAAGCTAGTAAATGCACTGCCAAAAGATTTTCCTCTTCAGAGTTTTGCAAAATATAAGTGCAATTTCCACTTGGTTTCTTCTTTCTTTCAATTCCTAAAAATGTTGTTCCAACTCTAACATCAAGTACAACATCATTTAAGCTCAGTTAACACCCTCTCTTACTTGCATTCCATTTTAGGCCTACCCAGGTTTTTAAGGGGCAACATGCTTATATATAAAATTCAACAAGCTAATTTACACTGCACTGTGTGAGTACCTTTATTTAAGCACCTGTTTGCATATGTCCACATACAAGACTTCTCTAAAGAAAACTACAGTCTCAGATTGAAATTAATAGAGATTGTTGAGTTTCATCTCATCATCCCCACCCAAATCTGTGAAAAATTGTGTACTAACCATACTTCTCCAGTGAAAAGGGTCTGTGTCAAAGAAATCCAGAAGCCTTGAAATGAAAATGAGTGCTGTTCTTTTAATGAAAGGTTTTAATGAAAATGAGCTAGTTAAGCATGGTTAGGGTTTTAGTGCAAATACTTCACATGGCTGAGAATGCCAAAGATGCTTTGTAGCTTGTCCTCTAAAAGCATAATTACTAAGAGACATTCAAAGTAACAAAGCAGCCAAATCAGAGCTGTCAGGATCATTTTTCCATCTGCTCTGGCGCCACAGAGTACTTGCCCTTTAGAGCACTGGATTTTTAAGTATGACTCTCTTCAGCTATTGAATGAGTAAGGAATAATTAGTACCCTCAGACCATTGCAAAATACATAACTTTAGCCACTGTACTTTCAGCAGTGTTATACTTTTCCTTTTCAAAAATCAGTGTGTCTGTATCATGTCCATGAGACATCTGATTAGAGGCAGGTAAGAATGTTTCTTCTCTTACCAACTGTACTCCAAATTTTGGTTCCTTTGCTTAGTAACAAAAACTGAGCAAAACAGACCTGTTGTCAACGTCCTGCTAAGAATTGAAGTAAAAATGTCTAAATGCTTTCACAGTTGAAGGTGGAAAGTTGTTATGATTACTGAAAAACCACTATGTACATTACAGGAAAGCAGAAAGTGCACTCAGGGAAGAAGAATTTGTAAAGATATTTTCTTTATGCAAATGCGCAGTAATGAAGCTAAACTTCATGTATGCACAAGTATCTACACCTAATTTCTTAATTTAACATTATACTCTTGAATAAAACTAGCACAGAGTGACTATTTTTCATGTCACCTTCCAGATGCTACTTGAATTTATTCCTGACATAAAGTTACTGCCTTCAGCAAAAATAAACATTCATTTGGGACCTTACCTTTAGTAGTATGGGCAGACTACAAACATTGTTAACAGCTTTTCTTTAAATCTGTACATGAAGAAATCTCAGTATAAATCAGCAGAATTTCTATTGACCTCATAGATGATACAAAACCATTTTCAACATACAAAAAGATATTGTGTACAAGCTTCCTTCCACCGAAGACTGAAAACTGCTTAGGAAGCTCTAAGATATACAAAAAGAGATACAGCTCTGGAGGAAAAGCGTTTAAAAACATTTGAACAGGTTCTGCAAAACACATGTACATAGGAGGGCAATGTATGTTCCTGAAACACAATTTTAAACACCTTTGATTGGTCTAACTTGACAGGACAGCCACAGCCTAAGAGCCATCTGAACCAGAAAAGCAGGGAGCAAACAAAAACCCAAACTGTTTCAGATGTGAGATCAGAGGAACATGTTCTGAGAGCTTTCTGCTCCCTACATCACTGCCAAAGTTTTGGAAAACATTCCCTTCATGTTTGACTGCCTAACACAATTTGAAGCAGAGCAGACGTGTCACTAAAAAAAAACAACAAAAAAACCCCAAACAAACAAAAAAAGAAACATAGGAATTTTACTTGCAGAGAAAGTAAAATAATGGTAAAATAGAGCAGTAATCTTACCAGACTGTTTTATTCATGCGTAATTCATCCCAACTATGCCAGGCTGGTAGTGCCTTAGAGAGTTCCTACTGCTGTGATATAAATCCTGACTGATCACCCACCCACTACTGTTTTACATTAACATAAGCATACCTAGTAATGTATTGAGCAAAATTATACTGAGACTGGACCTTCAGAGAAAAGAAGCCCAAAGTCTTTGAGATAAGCTCTGTACACCTGAGCTCCTGCCATGAGCCTAGCTGATGGTGCCAAGGGCAGGGCTCAGCAGAGAGGTCCATCCCTTCCATTGCAGGTCAGAGATTGGACTTAACGCTTGTGCTGCTTTGTCTCAGAGAGGGTGATGGTGAATAGAATGACTCAAAAACTACAATGACTGAGAACAAGTGCTGGGTGAAAGTGGGCACACACATTTATGAAAGGAACTTCTTTTTTTTTTTTATTACTTGCTGAAAGGTTTCCATATGATCCTTCCCAGAACTTGTGGAAGTTTACAAAAGGCAGGACAGTGACACACAAAACATTCCCTTTATAATATGAAAATTGCTGTGTTCCTGTAGGTTGCATTTTTAAGGCTTTCTGTCACATGAGATGAACCATCAGTTCTCTGAGGTGACTCCATGTGTTCCTGGTTTTAGTGCATGGCAAATAGTGAACGGTGGGTCAAGAACACCACAATGCCCATATCAAATTGTGCAGCTGACACAAGTACAAATTGGGGTGCCAAATGGCATGGCTTTTTGTGGAAGTATATTTGAGACTCGAGAAAGAATTCCCATGTTTCTGGGAGCTGAACACACCTAGCACGGACTGTGAAAGACACACTCATTTTATCTATGTTGACTGGAGGCATTTTTGGAAAAAACATGTTGCTGTGCTCATAAGCATGTTTCTCTGCAGAACATGAGCCCATTTTAAAGGCTTTCAATGCTACTGCTTGACATTTAGACGTTTTCCCACAAGAGACATGTAGTTGAGATGATTTTCCATATGTCTTAGGGTCTATTCAAAAGAAAGTCTAATATTCATGAACTAAGGAAACATTGGACCAAGGTCCCAGCTGTGATCCAGCCAGAAGATAGAAATCCATTAACCACTTCACAAATACCTTTTCAGGACTATAACTAAAACCAGTTTTTTGCATGACTAACCTTTGATAAGCCAGGAGAGATATGACAAGCACCTTTACTGCAATATATTCTCAGTGATTTCAAATGAAGTAAATACTCTGGAACAGCCTGATAAGAGCCTGAAGCTCGGTGTATGTTATTGTTACCTAGCCATAGGGACAACCTTTTTCACACACAGTCACAGCTCAGGGAATCTGATTCTTGCCTGGAATTTTATATTTTCTGCTTTTTTCAAGGAAGGACAATTCTAACATATGGAGACAGACCAGTGGCAGAACACCAATTAAACACAATGTAAAGGAAGGTTTAAATTAATCACATCTGAATTAAGAACGTAGCACATTTAGGAATAATTCCTTTTATTAATCAAATATATTTTAAGTTTCTTGGGCCATCCTCTAACCAAGTTAGTAGCTTCGTGCTTCACATCTCCTTTTGCAGCTCTAGGTTCTGAAAGGTACCCAAGACAAGAGAAGAGCAAACATTTTAGGGCCACTGTTTTGAAAATGTTCTCAGTGAAGAGCAATGATTAATTATTTCAGAACACTGCACTTCTAGATTCTGAATACTGGAAAACCTAACAGCAGTTTTGTGAATCCCAGATGTCTGCCTTTTCCTGGTTTGGATATCAGTACTATCCATTTTCAAGAAAATTAACTGCAAAAGGAAAAGATGAGCTAATGTTCTCAACAGAGCACACAGGAAAGGGAAGAGACTTAAGCTCACAAAGAAACGTAGAACAGAGAACAGAGTAAAATACAGACTGAAAGACTGTGCCAGAGGATGAGCACCTTTATAGCTGCAGGATCACAACTGTATTTCATATTTTACTGGATGCTACACTGGTTTTTCTCCCTTATTTTGTTAAAAAGTTGAGTTCTCATCCATCTTCTCTGGACTATTTAATAATGTGAGAATGAACCTTCTCATCTTCACAAATATCACAACTTTCATTTCATCACCTATTTTCTTCAGGGTGAGAACAACTTTCCCTGATTTGGTTTACTAGGGATACACACTGGTTTTGCCCCATGCTGATTCAGCAAGAAATCAACAAATTAATGCACCTGCATCTTAATGAATCACCCAGCTAGCTGCCTTCTTAAAATGAAATTAGTTAATTAAATAGAACCTCCCCAGAAAGATTAAACGATAGCAAATTTGCTTTGCAAAGAGAATTCTTTATTTCGACCAACCTCTGCTCTTTATCCCACATGTCTTTCCCATGAGGTAGCTATTGCTCATCTGCTGAAGACACGAACATCCACCCAGGTAAGCATGGTTGATTCTTGTGTGCCTAACCAAAGAGCCCAAGCAGGCAGGGTGAGGGATTTCAATGGAACTCCACTTACATGTCTCAGGGCTATCACAGGAGAAAAATGAATTTAAAGCAGCTTTTCCAGAATTTATGAAACTAGGTGTTATTTGTCTGACTATGGAGAATTGCATAAACTGTGGATGTTAATGCAAAAGAAAACTGTCTGTGGAAAAGACAGGAAAGAATAAAATGGCAAAAGCCTCTTCTCACCAAATATTTGCAAAAGGTTAAGGAATATAACCAGAAATTTTAGCTTTGGTGATTTCTCCTACCATTCAGTCAACCTGTAAAATAAATTTTGCACCAAACATGAAAAGTCCACTAACTCAGGCAAAAAACTGGTAGGATGAAATGGGATAGATCTCTGAAAACAGAGGCAGTTTCCTTCACCCTGAGAAGTGGCTGCATCTCAGTGAGGATACAAGTTAAGGTAAACAGAGCAGTATGACATTAGTAAAGAAACATTCAGGTATTGTGTTGTTTTGATGGGGTTTTTTTAAGGCCTTTTTCTCCATAATCTCTCCTTTTTTTGAAAACCCCCACATCGTGTAACTTATAACCCACCAATCTTATCCTCAAAGAGAAAGGTGCAAGAACCTGAATTCTCTCAGATCTTAGACAAGTTCCTGTAGCCAAGGTAGGAATTGGAGAGACACACTCTCCAAGCCTCCCCTGAGTAAAAATGAAAGTAGGAAAGTGGATGCCAAGAGGTATCCACTCAGAAAGAGAGTCAGCTCTCATTCTGACACTGAACTAGTAAGATCCATACTGTGAAATTCTCACCAATTCATTTACAGATGATTTACAGATGATTTACAGAAGGAACATCTCCTTAAGTTTGATAGTAATTTACTGGCTATCTTACTAATATATAGAATATATATTCTAGGGAATATGTACTCCTAAGATATGGAGAGGAAAATAAAGTTTCACATCAGCAACATTTCAGATTAAGATGTAAGCACAACACAGACTGTTTAGTTCCAACTTCTGTGGCACCCTTGCCAAGTCAAAATTATCTGCATAAAGTATTTTTCAGCCTCACCTCTAGGAAGTGTCATCCTTGAATCTGACCTTTTGTTGCATTTCTTTCTGCCAGAGCACTGTGTATTTCTGGGGCAGACATATGGGTCACAGAACCTGGTTACTTTTTAAACTAAGGAAAACAAAGGAATTGGAAACAGGGAATCCATATTTATTAAGATTACCCCCCAACAAAAGACTGTTTTCTGCATAGAAATCATTCTTGTTATGGGCAAAATCTCTAGCTCTCCTCAATATTCCAATTGCTGAGACTGTATTTGCCTTCATGTTAAAGGGCTTCTGTGGCATGCGATTGTTCAGCACAGAAATTATTTCTCAGGTCTCCAGAACTGTCTAGAATTTACTAGGGAAACACTGTAGGTGTAGTTCAGCCATTAAGTACTATTAAGTGCAAATAGCCATTTCATCATTCATCAGCGTGGGTCTGATTGTTTTGAAGTACAATCAAAATAACACAGGGAGAAACAACTCCATTAAGATTCTAAGCAATACCTGTTTTCCAATACACTTTTCCACAAGATTTTTCACTGCAGTGAAGTTAGGAAAAACTCTGCTAGTGCCAAAGTGGTCAGCTGTAGTTACATCTCTCAGGGATCTTCCCTAAGTGGGGCTATAAGCACATTTTTCTCAGGAGTAAAAGATCAGCCTGGGTTGAAAATTATTTCTACATAATGGCAGAGATAGAAGGACATGAAAAACACATGTTAAAAGAAACATGGTTAAACATGTGTAATTTAAAAATTCAGTGTGGTAGGTGGTGTGTGCGTGGGGCATGCTTATCTCAAGGTGAAGGCTTTTTTGCCTTCATCCAAACAAAAAGGAATTGTTCAGTAATATATTTCACATTTTACACCTAATTTGTATTGAGATGTGACACATACTTCGAAATTGTTGTCTTCGTGATTATAAGTATAAAATTCCTGTCCCTTTTAAAGCAGGAAGACGCTGATGGTACAGTGTGGACCCAGATTTAGTGCCAGGAGTAATGTGCTATCAGTGCGTACCCAAGCAATGCCTGAGAAGTTTATGTTTTCATTTAGCTTTGTTGGAGATGAGAACACATGATAAACCCATCAGAGCCACCATCCCTCAACCCCTCCTGGCAGCCTGGGCGGCAGAGCCTGCTTTGCATGCAGACTGAAGACAAATTAGAGCGCACTGGACTCAGGCTTCATGCTCTCCTCTTGCAAAAGAAGTCATCCATCTCGTCCCGTTGATTGAGAGATACTGAGCAGTGTGTTGGGAGAGAGGGGAGGAGGATGGAGTCAGAAATCATGGGGAGGGAAGGCAAGTAAGACAAAGAACAATAGGAAGAATTCTGCCTAAGGAACTGCCTAAGGAGTTCAGGGCCTCATAACTAACCCCAGGTGGAAAAGCATGACAATGTGTAGAGACAGAATAAAAGGTAAAGACACATTCTCCAAAATGCACTTCCTAGGTTTAAATAATTGATGTGTTTCTGGAATCAGATTAACCCACAGGATGAAGGGGAACAATTTACAAGATACAGGTATATAAGCACATACTGTCCGATTCAGATTTAAGTAAGAACAAGGTGTTTGAATTGCTTGAAAAATGAGTCTGAGAAAGGACTCCTTTAACTTCTCATTATTTGGACTATACCACAGGCAGCTGTCAAATGAGTAACGGTATGGCACCAGAACAGGGTACCCTGGACATTATCTGTGATTTCACTGGAAATTATGAACAATTAGCTACTTACAGCTTTGATTGTTTTATCTACACCAAAAAATGACTGGTCTACACCCTCCTTTGCCCACCTATATTTCAGATGTGCACAGAGCAATGGTACTGGTATCTGCAGAGTTCAGCATCCTTCATATACCACAAATTATTTTGAGGCAGTTTTCCTTTGGCTTTCAAGACAGATTGAAACACAGACTGAAGAAGAATTGGAATAATTTTTGTCCTTCAGCTTTCAACTCCCACAAAAAGTAACTTATTTTTCTAAAAAATATGCAAATACATAGGCTGTAATAAATTAATAAATACAACCTGGCCCTCTTATCACTCTCTCACAAAATTTTGTCTTGGCATTAGCATTAAGTTAGAGGAAAGGGGTGTGTATCCCCTTAGTCACACTGTTCCTGCAAACACAGAATTTGCTCATATTGATCTGGTAAGACAATACCTAAAACAATAGTTTATTTCCAAAGCATTTATTGTGTTTTATAATTTATACAGTGTTCTGATCACAGAGCTATGCACTTTTCAGTAATGCTTTAAGCAACTTAATGTAGTTTCTATTATGCTGCAAGAGTGAGCATTTTAAGACTGTGAGTTTTCTCATAATTCAAAGTGATATTTTAAGTATGCCAATAGTTCTTCCCTTCCCCTAAATATTACTTCATCACCTATCTCATATTTTGGCAATGATCTACAAAATCTACAGCATCAGTACATCACAAAGTTTCCCTGTAAAGCAAAGGTGCATTCTTCACTGCTTCTAAGGTTCAATCTGCTTCATTGCTCATATACACAACACAGCAATATTTGAAGTCTTTCATGCCACTTAGTACCACCATCAACCAATCTGCAAACACAAAAACCCTTAGAAAAAATACAACCATTGTTTTGCTTAAAGCGTATTTGTCTTCATAGGTTGTGAAATAATGCACTTGAAATACTGAAGTTTATTCTTACCTCTCTCTCTATACAACTGCTGTCTAGGAGACAGAAGAAACTCTTGGGAAATTATAAAATATCTATTATTTTATTCTTCTTGAGTTAAAAAATTAGCTTTCCCTCAGGTTAAAAAAAAACTTTTCCTTGCCTGTCAGTAAAACAAAAGGTCATTCTATTTTGTTTACCTAAAATGATTTCACTCTTGAACACAGTACCCTTTTTATATTATTAGATGTTTTATTAATACAAATCTCTTTCTATAATCTCTATAAATTAACTGCTTGTCAAAAATATATTAATAAGCAGGGAGATACAGTCACATTACTCTTTCAAGAATATTAATTTCAGTGCATCTTCAAAGCATATTCCCAGATTTGTCATCTTTATCCCTTGTGCCTAAGATGATTAATTTTTAATAACACTAGTATCAATAACAATAACAGAAGATTTGATTTGCATTGTGTCATTCTCTTATAAATCCAAACTGACTCACAAATGCCCTTTAAAGAAGTCTTGCAATAAGTCTCTCAGATCATAATTTATTAAAGTGGAACCCTAAGTAATTTATCAGAAGATATATCTGCAACAACTGTTTTCCTTGGGAAAAAAAGTCAGCAAATTATTCAAAGAGGAGATGATAACATTCTTGAACTTACTCATTACAGGAAATTATTTCTGAATTTCATCAGTAAATAAATAAGTAATTTGTTTTCACGTTACAAACTGAAATTAGATTAGCAATTACAAGTTCATTATGTTTTAGTTTTGTCCATAACTCACATAGTGTTGTCCTTGTTACCCACTTGAGTCTTTTTTTGTAACTAACTCACCACCAGCTGGAAATAAAATTATGGTATTTTTGTACCACATATATATATATATATATATAATTTGCAATTCATTATGTTTGCAAAGCATATAAGACTTCTAAACTAGGGACAAACAATTTTGAATGCCTTTCTAGATCTAACAAATAAAACTGATATTTCAAGCAGTATGTTTATTCATAGAACTCATTTTTTTAATGCAGTATTGCTTTTACAACAGTTCAAATTTCAAAACTGATAAATAAACATAAAACACTTTCAGTAAATATGCAGTCATTGGGGCTTAGAAGGACTTTTTATAAATATTCCTAGTAATGGAAAACTAGGACTTGAATATTCAAGGAAAAGTAATACAAAAGTACTGCAAATAGAGCCCATTGTAAAGTTGTCCACAGTCATTTTTTAATTAGTCACCCTCAAGTTGTATCATAATTTTTCAGGTAGCTGAACTGAGCAGCAGATATTAAATAGCTTGCTAAAAGCCACACACAGGCCCACTGCAGTGCGTGTTGAACCTTCTCCAAACCAGCATCTTTATTTCCCCTGGGGTGGACTTTTAGGAGCATGAAAGGAAACTCTCCTTCTACCTTGCAATCCTTAATTTAGGTTAGAAAACAAGTTATCAGAAAAGTCAAATACACACTTCTAGCAATGAGTCACCAGAGATAACAAATAAAAAGTGATTCCACCATGTTAAAGAAGCATTTTTAGGAAATTGGAATTTTAGCAATGCAATATAACAACATTATAACTAGTGCTTCACTCTAACATAACATATTGCACAGTGGCAGGGTGCATTAAATGAAGAACAAAAGCCTTGAATGAAGCACAAAACTAAAATACCATCATAAAGGTCATGTAGATTAAAGCATTTACCTCAGGCAGGCCTTGCAATGCAATGCAGAAAAAGGGAATGTGATACACTTAAGTGATTTTTTTGTAAGTTGTATATACTTGTACTAGTGATTTTCTTTGTTCAATATATGTTTTTAGTGTAAACTCAACACATATAATAATATAAATTCCAATTACTTTTATTTTTAAATGATCCATGCATTTTTTAGATTTTCTCTTTCATTTTCATTACAGGCAAAGTACTTTTGAAGCAGTCTTAGGTTACGATGAAGACAAAATACTGCTGTTTATTTAACTATGCAAGGACATCTTACGTTTAACTTGCAAACTTCTGAGATGTTGAAAGGTAATGGAACTGCAGATCAATAGGATTAGAAATGTGAGTCACAATCACTGTGATCCTTAGAGCAGTAAACTCTAAGGTTGTTTCTAAAACTGCTAATCATCAGATTCTTCCTGCCCTTGCATCTTCTGAAAGTAGCAAAGCAGAAAATAGTGAGTTATACAAATGAGACAAGCTTCTACACAGATTTGTGACAACTGATGGGTAAGGAATGATGTTCTGTATGCCACACTCCAAACAATAAAAAGATGTGGATGAAACCAATTTCCTTAAGAATACCCTCTGAATGTTGGTATTATCCTCTCCAAAAGATTAATTTTTGTCAGCACAGTAAAATCTGAGTTAGCAATGAAAGTCCAGCACAATCCTTACGCATTTGTTCCTGACTGGGGAAACAAATATAAAGAGCGAAATGTAAAGATTTGGGTAGTTGCCTAGCAGTAATGATGTTCTGAGAATACACTTATTAGTCTGTCTTTCATAAATACATTGGTTTAAAGAATACAATGGCATACACAGTAATTGCAAATATATTTCCAACTGTAGTATTATAATGTATACAGCCCATTCAAAAGATACTAAAATCATGGGATTCTTAGACCCAATTAATGAAAGTTTAACTGCAAAATTGCCATGGAGACCCTAAGTTGCAGTGCTTTTCTACTTTCCTAATCAAAGGTGATTTTTGAAAATCTGTCTTTGTCAATTTTAAATTACAAGGTCATTTCATATGTCAGAATATTAGTTATACAAGGTATGTATGCAAACCAAGTCAATTTTGGGGTATCAGCTCCAGTGCCTGAACACAGCTCTGAAAGTCATCAATGAAAAGCTAAATAGACCCTGCACAGGGCATAGTCTAGTTCTAATGTAAGTGCTTTCCTACTACAGGTCCAATCATGGAACAGAGGCAGCAACAAAAATCCTTTAATGTTACCTGTCTGTATGACATTCAGGAATTGTCTCTACAGGTAGATTGCACCAGCTACAGAGTTTATATCTTTGTTTGAGCATCACAGTGTTGAAGCCCTTAGGAGAAAGGGCTTAGGTTTCTTTATAAAGCTAAATTAGTCTTGTTGAACACGTATGCACACGTGCTTGTGTAGAACCATCGCAGTGGTTTATGACACGTTTCAAAAGCAGAAACGTGAACCACTATTTTTACACAGCAAAATATAGACCCAAAAAGGACTTCCACTTACCAGATGGTAGGTGGACATGATGCTGTGGTATTTTTATATTTCTGGGCACCAACATGAGATATGACTATAATCTTGTTGCTAATATTTGTAGGATTCCTGAAAAGATCGCTCACTGCATTTATAAAGACCTGTCCTATTTGACTTTTGTTGAGATCATAAATATAATAAAATCTGTTTAAAAATAAAACAGGAATATATAACTGACAAAAAGAACCCTACTATTCTCAAAAAGATATAAGATTCTTTTATTATTCCAGTTGCATAATTTCTTGGTGACCTTCCTTCACCATGCATCAGGATATGCAGTATTCCATCTCTCTGTGCTATCTCCAGCTTTTTCATCATGTTCATCTACAGAATAACTGAGTCATTAACAGCATAAGCACTGTTTACTCAGTGATTTTTAAGACATTCTGATAATAAAAAGCTCTTCTTCCTTCCCAGTTGTGTTTTCTCTTCTCCTTCAGCTAAGTTATTAATAAAAGGCAATAGTGAATATGCAATCACAGAAAATGCAACAAGGAAAAGCTCTTATCAAGTCTAGTCAAGAACAGGGATTGCAAAGACAATAAGTATAAATAAGAGAGTTTCAAAAAAGGAAGAGGGTCAGACTTCAGGCAACTTGTTCCTATGAAGGAAAATTATGGCCACAGGGGGTCTCTGAATATCTCTTTTCATAATTCCACTCAGTCTTGTTATGATGTCAGTGAAACCACAACAGGCCTAATTAATTACCAAAAAAAAATCGTTTACTCTAAAGCTCCACTGAAAGCTTCCATCTCACAGAATCAAATATAAGAGTCAGTTTTCAAAAAAGTATTGGAAAAAAATGATACAACTAAATTACAAGGAAGCACAGAAAGTGTTTTGGGAAGTCTGGTCAGTAAGAATAATAAAAATGAAGTAAGTGTTAGAAGCAGATGAAGCAATTTGAAACATCATTAAAGCTTGCTTCTTTTTAAGGCCTCATCTGCTTGGAAAAATATTCACAAGGAAATATCCTTATAGTGCGCTCTAGAGAGTATTTTTGTTGTTATACATTAAAGCAAGATGCTTCCCACACAAATACACAAACATCATACACCCTGCTATTCTGCACCAGTATTTGACTTGGTTTTGTTGATAAATAAAAGTCTGTTTAGTGAGGGCTTTTCAGTCATTGTATAATAGTAGTCACAGCATCTAACCTCACTTGGATTTGTTGGGCAAGATCAAATGATGAGCTTGCAGGTCTCAGTCCAGAAGCAGAAAGTCTGTAAAATCACTTCTTAGGATCAGTCAAGTTATGCATATTCTTGGTATCATGGGATGAACTCAGAGAGGCTGAGAGCATCCTTTATTGCCATGGCAACAGGTCTAGTTTCACTTTTCTTCAGTTTGCAATATAACCTTGACAATGACCATCACCCCTCAGAAGTCTTGTGTTTCTTCATTCATAAACATTTTTTTAACAGCTCTATGTATTAATGTTAATTGACCAATCTCAGATAAATTGCTCTGTCTTAGGGAAAAAAACAAGAAGAAAAAAAGGCTTGTGGCCGTTCAGTGAATAAGCTGAATGGCAGTGTCTTTGACATGGATTAATAACCCAATACGGTCTAGCAGTCTGCTGGTTAACTATCAATTGCCTCCTGAACAGATCATCAATATTAAATATTCAGCACTGCATTACCAAAACCTTCTCCACCCCAAATTAAACTCAAAGCAGACCTACTTTGACACTGACAAGGTAATTTAATGCCCTTAAACTGGGCAATAAGCCAGTTGCCATGAGCAATCCATACAGCAGATTTGTGCACCTCCAGCTTGTTACTTCCTGCTTGAAAGTACTGTACAAGTGAGATCATTGCCTTGCTGGTAAGTGAAAAACAAGGCTTTAAACCTTCCTTTTCAGCTTCACGGTTCCACTTTGCCAATTTATTCAGATAAATCAGCTCTAAGCCACTGACTGTGAGATTCAATAAAGTTCTTACTTTGGAAAGATACAAGCCTTTAAAATCTGCTTCATGATTTACAAAAGCATTACTAATAAGTGTTCCTGTTAGAGCTCTAGACTGCCACTTTTATATGATGGGATTTGTTGTCTTCAGTGGAAGGTGATAACAACCTGGGACTGCAGCATGCAAGGATTTAATTGACAGCTAGCCCTGGACACTAAGAGCTGCCTGGAGTTTGCTTATATGGTAGAATCAGCAGTCAGTAATTATAACTGGAGCTCCAATCAGATTGGGGCAGAATTTCTAATCAGCACTGAGAACCATTCTCAGCTCAGACCATGAGTCAGGCAGGCCCCTTTTTAAATAACTGTATTTTTGCTCTGTCTGCCAGTTTCACAAACACTACATTATTGTGATTTCTGGAACACACCTTTTCTTTTCCTGTCATGCATTTATGACTCATTAAATCAGATTTCCAAAGTTATTCATGTT
The DNA here is from genome assembly GCA_035583155.1 of Acropternis orthonyx. NCBI lineage: Eukaryota > Metazoa > Chordata > Aves > Passeriformes > Rhinocryptidae > Acropternis > Acropternis orthonyx. Next base: position 54,382,553 of record JAWWEU010000081.1, on the reverse strand, counting down.
CACAATGATATAGATTAGCAGGTTTCTCCGAAATGTGAGCCTGTTGTCTATCAGAATTGATGGCACCTAGGCATCTTCTTGCCTATGGCTGTTTACAATACTAATAGGTTCTCAGTTATGTACTTAAAACACTGAAATGCAATTGAAAATGTGTCTCATGTTTAGAGTGGTGGGAGGAGAAGGAGGGGCTGAGATAGGTCCTATCATTTGCCACGCCACCTGGAGTGCTGCATCCTCATCACAGGAAGGACATCAACCCATTGGAGTGAGTCCAGAAGAGGCACCAAGTTGATCAGAGGGATGGAGCACCTCCCCTATGAGGAAAGGCTGAGAGAATTGGATTTTTTCAGCCTGGAAAAGAGAAGGCTTCAGGGTGACCTAATTGCAGCCTTCCAGCACCTGGAAGGAGCCTACAGGGAAAAAGGAGAGGGACCTTTCACAAGAGCCTGTAGTGACAGCACAAGGGGGAATGGGTTTAAATTTAAAGAGGGCAGGTTTAGATTAGGTATCAGGAAAAAAATCTTACTGTGAGGGTGATGGGGCACTGGCACCGGTTGCCCAGATAAGTTGTAGGTGCCCCATCCCTGAAAACATTTAATGCCAAGATGGATTGGGCTCAGAGAAACCTGGTCTAGTGTCCCTGCCCACGACAGAGGGGTTGGAACTAGAATGACCTTTAAGGTCCCTTCCAACCCAAGCCACCCTTAAGATTTTAAAGAGGAAAATCACAGATACTTTAACACCTATTGAAAGTCCACTGAGAAGCATCAGTAAGTCACACCTCAAAGCAAGAAAAACCTCTGAAAACAGTATAGTTTGTTGATTGCACCAAGAATTTATCTTTTCTTATTTCTAATTTTCTCCCCATGTAGGTGTGTTGAATTGTGCCTGTGGACAATAAGCACATTCATACACCTAGAGCAGAGCCAGGATCCTCTTGAGAAACAGGTTAGGTTGGTAGAAGAACTATTCAAGTATTAATTAGCATTCTCCTCTAGGTACAATTGATTATTTTCACACACCAGAAATGCATGTTTGTTTATTTTTCACAACAGTTCAACATGCACAGACATCAATCCTAATGTCATCAATAGACTACTTAATTATCAGTGTTCTGAAACCATACAGCTCTAATTAGGATTGTCTAGTGATTAGTACTAGTTAATACTCCTACCAACTTTAATGGCTTGTTGAAATACCTGCCCTTCTCCTTCTACAGGTAGTTTTCCCACTTACTGGTACCAAAAATCTCGTAGCTTGACCTAATAAAGCATCAGCAGGAGGGCCATAGAGAATACAGTACAATTGTCACTTTTGAGTGTGTCTCCAACAGCTTTTTCCAGGACTTCAACAGAAATTTCTTTTTCCTAAAGTGTTTACTTTGGAAGAAGTGTTCCTAATTTTTACAAGGCCTTTTCCTTTCCCTGCAGAGTCAAGAGCTATGCCCTGTAGTAAATTTTCTCTATTTTTAACTGAATTTTCTGTAATGTTTAGAGATTGGATACAATTTGCTTCTGACCAAGACTCAGGGAACAGTATGACTACTGTACTTAATGAAAAAGGAAATAAATCAAAGACACACAGAACTACAGACAATAGAGTTCCATTAAGGCAGTTTACTACTTCTCATGTCCATGCAGGTTTGCTTTCTGTGGTACATATTCTTCCTCATTCTTTGTTCTTTCTTGGTTTTAAATGTCAATAAGAGTAAGGAAAATGTATTGGAAAATTTGACATTCTCTTTTCTGCACACACAGTTATTTTAGCACTTGCAAGAAAGTAAAGAGATTAAGTTCCTTCATTTTTTGAGAAACTTCCAGATATGTATTCTGGCAGCTTAACATCTTCAGTTTAACAAGAGATTTATGTTGTACAACAAGGAGAGCACTTTTCAAAACTTCATTCATTTACTTTTCTGGGGATAGACATTTCTCACATCTAATAGGCTCTTGCTCAAAAGCTGAAGTTATTCCAGCAAGACTCATGCCCTCATATACACAATCCTAAACTGACATTACTATGCATTTGATCTTTTATTTGCTTGCATATAGTACCAGCTTTTCTGCCTGAACCTGTTTTCCTTTGGGACATCAAATATTTCTGCTTGTGTTCTTGTATAAAATGTGTTGGTGGACTGGCATATTGGCATATTATAACATCTGTGACATTACTGAAAATTAATCACAGAAATTCACCATTATTTTATGTGGTCTCTTTTGTTTAACATTCAAATTATTTGAATGAAATAAACAAAGCTTTAAAAATGATGAAAAGAAAGCATAAAACTGAAAAGAGTTACTGGGCAATGCTTATTGACTCCCTTCAGTTCTGTCAGTTCTAAAAAGAGAATGTGAGTTCAGCTGTGTTTTCCTGTTCACAGAGGAAGAGAGCAAATGAAATAGTAAAGAATTTCAGTCATGTATTAAATATCAGAGAGAGATTCATAATAGCCTGCCAAGTAGGGTTTTTTTTCTTTTTCCTTGCTAAGGCACCAGTTCCTTTCTTTGCTCATGTTTATAAATTTTGCATATCTGCAATCTTTGCTCATCTCTTGACTTACAAGCATTCCAGATTTAACAATCCAAAACATGAGGGTTGTTAAATATACAACCCATTCCAACTCTTTTCTGTCTATTTCATGTGTTTATCATTGTTTTCTAGGAGTGACCTGGGAGGATACAGGAAGATAAATGCTGAAGATACACAAAAATCACATTATACTCTGAGTCACTTTGAATTTTCTCTGTCCTCTCCTTATGGATTTGTATTTGACCTTACAGGAGAGCTATGATCATGGAATCATAGAATGCTAAGGGGTTGGAATGGACCTTAAAGATCATCTAGTCCCTGTCCCCTCTGCCTTGGGCAGGGACACCTCCCACTAGACCAGGCTGCTCAAGGACTTGTCCAACCTGGCCTTGGACACTGCCAGAGTTGGGGCATCCACCACCTCCCTGGGCAACAGGCCAGGATGTCAATGCACATGGCAGCTGAATGGGCAAGGAGTCACACAGTCCCAGAATAGCTGAATTGGAAGGGACCCACAAAAACTATCGAGTCCAGCTCCTGGCCTGGCACAGGACCATGAGAAGGAAGATCTCAATTCACACTGGAAGCACACTTTCCACAAGAAATGCAAATTTGACCACCCTGTCTTGTGGTCATACACACAAAAAACCCCGCCCAAAAACCACACACAAGAAATGGATAGCAAAATTAAAGCCCTGACATACTAAAAATCTGATTAACCTGCAGAAATGCAAATATAACCAAACATCACTGTTACTTATTGATATGGAGGAAGTTTCAGGCTTGCAGGCTTGTCAGCATGTTTTTTTAATTTTTTAGGTAACAGATAACATCAGTTGCCATTAGTTGTGTCCCATTTATTTCTCAGGTGACATTTACTAACTCAACTTTGGTTTTGCTGAACAAATTTGAATTTGAAACACAGGAGTATATTTTTTCTCTTTTGCTTGACTTCCCTCCTCCTTCCACTACCTCTAATTCTACAGAATTTTAGACCAACACAACTTTTCAAAACAAATTAATTCTACTCCAGGAATAAGACTCCATACAGAGTGTGTTTTGTACAGAAAGGAAGGACTTTCTCTGTGCCATAGACTGGTGTCCCATAGGAAACTTACTGCATATTCCATTCATCTCGCTTGTCAGAAGCAGCAGCACAGAGTGGATTGACAGATGCTCGCTGCACACCTTTGTTCTCAATGAAAATTTAACACTCATACTAAGAACTCTCCCAGCCTGAAGTCAGTGAAAAGGGGAGGGAAAGCAGACACAATTAAAAAGAAATGCCATAAAATAGAACCAAGTCAAAATTATGTCTCCAATGAAATATTTCCTCTGGACAGCAGGCAGCTATTGGGTGGTTTGGTGAAAGCTTAAGATGCCTCACAAAAGCCCTTTATCTCCGACAGTGCAAATGAGGTTAATGGACTCATTTTCACTCTGTGATTCACTTTCTCTGTTCTGCTTTTTTGTTTTATGCAGATAATTGGAAACAACAAAGAAACATCATTCTCTAGAGCTTCGCAGGGAAGAGAAGTTCACTTGTTTCCAAAAACACATATTCAAGACAAGAAAAAGAAGGAAAATAAAACCAGTGGGGAGAGAAGAATAGTTATACAGAAAGGTAATAGGCAATTAGCACCACCCTCCCACATACACCAGCACACAATCTACACAATCTACAGAAATGCCTGATCTTAGCACAGCTTCCCCTAACACTTCAGACTTGAATGAAATATCACTACTCTCTGCCCCTTGGGAGGATCTCAGCAAGGCTGGGAGACAGCACTGGAGAGGCACAAGGCAAGGGGCAAAAAGGACTATAACTGTAATGAACATAATGTTCTCTGACAGAGAAATAAAGAATATTCATATGATTTACTTACCATTTTTCAAAACTCAAAAACGTTAGTTCTATGGGCAGAAGTCACAAAATATTCTGATTTCCACATCTCCTTTTTCAAATATTGCTGTACATGTAAAAATCTGGGTTTGCTGGTCAATGACAAGCAAGGAATAACCACAACACGTTTAGGAACCAGTTTTGAGGGAAACTGAGAGAAGGACTATGAGGTCTGCCATCTCCAGCATTCTCAATCAGTATCTGGAGGCTGCTCCCAGCCAGGGCATCTGGCTGACCAGGTCCAACACACCACTGGGCGGCTGAAAAATCCCTGAGTCCCTGAGCAGTGTTCCACTGGCCCTCACTCGGCCTGTCTGCAGGCACAGAGGGAGGCAGGGAACGCTTTGACTCACAGCCTTGCTCCTGCCAAAATTCCCAACACCAGGAGTACACACACAACCACCCTATGCCTCTGCATTCCCTCTACGTAGTGACAATGGACTGAGTCATAATAAAATTCTATTCAAAACACTGTGATTAAAATTAAGAACTTATACAGACATCACTGCAAACCTATCTGTGTATAAATCAGCTTAATAGTTGTGATTTGTCTGTAATGTTTCATCATACATGAGGCATCATGATGTTCAACTTGTCCACTCAATTTTTAATCCATTCCTAATTTTTATAGACTGTCTATGTTATTATGAAACTAATATTATGGGATATTGGCAGGGAAAAGTCATGACAACAATATATGAAAATGATAATTTTTTTGAAAAATAGATACTGTCTCTAAAAGTCAGATTTAAATGAGTGACTACTCTTACAGTAAGATCTGTAGTTAATTTCACAGAGAAATTGTGTTCACCTTACTATTTTAAGGCAGTTTCCTTTTCATTGTAATAATTTTTCTCTTTGAATTTTCCAAAATATTTTTGGGAAAATATTGTACTGCAGTGCTGAAATGCAACTTTTAAATCTTTTCTTCAGCAAAGACAACAACATTGCCTAAAATATATATTTGCTATATTGACACCAGGAGACAGGAATATAAAATATTCCTATTTTGGAAACAGGGAAAGGGAAAGTTTGGAAAATGAAACATTTGCATCCATATAGTATCTGCTTCTAAGATGAAATAGGAATATTTCAATCAGAAGAGAGTTCAGAGCATTCTGGATGTTCTGTACAACCTCTCCAAACACAAAATCGGTGGTCTGAGCTTTCCCAGCATTTTGAAAGATCAAGATATATAGCAGTGGGATTGGATGAAAATCATAACACTGTCAACTCTGAAACTCATTATTTAGGTTCTTCACCTGTTATATATATTTATATTTTCATAATAGAAAGGCTTAATAGTCCATGTATCAGTAACTATTGTATTCAGTTCTATAGTAAAGAAATCTATGAGATTCGTTTTCACAATGAAAACGTGTCATCTCCAAAGAACTGATAATTCTTTCTAAAAGTGTGCAGAAAACCAAACATAGTGTCCTCTGAATTCAAGAGGAAGTTCATCCCTTCCCTAATCAATTATAGGAATTTGCAGAAAAGCAGTATCTGAACTAATGAAACTAGTGAAAACATCTTCTTTGATGATCACCTGGCCCAAATGCTTGAAGTTCCCTAGTATTCTCATCCCTGCATCCTCTTCCTGCAAATATTATTTATTAAAAGGCATAACTTGGAGTGCTTGTAAAGAAAAATAAGGAGGAATGCATATAAAAGGAGGGAACAGAGCAAAAATACCTTTGCCTTATAAAATGCAGGCCATGAATTTACAGATTACGTTTCTAACATGCATCCAAAACATTGGCTTTAAGTTGCAAGTGATCTCTAATCAACAGATAAATATATATGAAAATACCTAACATATATATATATATTCATGTGGGAACATACTAAAATAAATGGGTTCTATAAATGAAGCTTACACAGATTCACAGCTTCAGACAGTTAAAATGCAGTAAGTATAGTGTTGCAAATGCAGACTTCTTATGTTGAAATAAAACTGGAGATGAAGGTTAGACACCACTATTCTTGTAACATACCTTTAGCAGACCTTTCAGAGGATGAAAGACAATAAGCAGAAACAAATACCCCATAGTTTATGTAACAGGATCATGTATTTGGATGAACAGATGTGGGAACGAGACTTCAGGGAATCCATGACTGACTTTCATATCCCACTAGAACAACATCTACATGCACACCTTTTTTTAAGGAAGGATGATGACATTGGAAAGTACAGGTCAGTCACAGCTCAAGCAGATTTCACAGTCCAACTGAAATGACATGAAATCACTCTGACTTTTGACTAAGAAAGTATATAAAAACTACTTGGAGAAATCAGATAATCTATCCCTCACAAGTAAAGTGTCAGAGGTAAAAGACATTTCAGGAGAAATCAATCAATCTCTCTCTCTCCAGAAATGTAATAATGGTCTGGGGATTTTACCTATCAAAATTAACAGAATTTAACACTGGATATGTTATGTATGGCATTTCTTGTCATTTTCTCCTATGTGTGCTTAATAACTTCATTTAATTAGCATGTCCCAGACTGTTGTGACAAATTGAAGATACTGTATTTTGATAACTAAATAATTTTCATGCCTTGGCATGTGACTGTGAGAAATAAGAAAACCGGTTTTATTACAAGCAAATGGATTAAACGGGTCACTAACTTAGGGGTTTTTTTTACT
>JAWWEU010000081.1:54315678-54367488 GCA_035583155.1 Acropternis orthonyx | reverse complement strand
GAAGCCAGGAGACCTTTCTTCTCTCACAGGAGTTCCCAAACACCCAGCTTGTAGCTTGAGGGGTCAGGTGTGCCCCGGGCAGCTGCTGCAAGTGATCCATTGTTAGCAGTTCATGAGAAATGATAAAGAGGGTGTAGAATACACAGTCTGAGCCACACCCACACAGTGACAAACTGGTCCTGGCCACTATAACCAGGACAATTCTGCACTGAATTATTATTATTTCTATATGCTCACCATCTTAATATTTTGATTTGAGTGGGCTAACCAGTACTTTCTTTTCCATCTTACGAAACTTAACAGATACTTGTTTCATTGCTATTATTCTGCCATATTTATCCATATATATATATATATATATATATCTATATATATATATATATATATATATCCTTTAGCTTTTTTTGGAAAGGCCTCTCTGTTTAAAACCCTTCTGTATCACTACAATTACATATAATATTTAATATATCTTTATAATTTACATGGCTAAATTTGAAAATAATACAGCAGGTAAACTACATTAGTTTGCCTTGTCTTAGGACTAACCAAGTTCAGAAATCTATAAACCCATGAAAGAGATAGTGCTTATTCTTTGCACATTCGTGCTGGCTAAATAATATATATAAAAATAAAACAACTAGATATTGCAGACAGGGGAGGAAAGTGAATCTGAAACTTTTAATTTCATAATGTGGAAGTGTTCAGTGAAAAGCATAGACCAATTCTAGTTCCCTAGATTTTCTCACTGGTGCCCAACTTGAACACTCTCACTTTGGCATAAAACTGCAAACCAAACAGCACTCCTGTGGAGGGTTGTGTTGCTAAGAAAAAGCAGGTACAAAAGGCAGAGAAAAAACTCCTTTGGACTGAAAGTAAATTGACATTTTCTGACCGAAAGCAAAAATCAAATGTAACTTTGTTTAGATATGGAAATGCCTGATACAACCTTCCCACCAAGGCTCTGAATCAACATGGATATTTAAGAACATCCTTTAGCAGGAGGTAACTCAGGGGTACAAAAGCTGTGCACATCTGTAAGTACTCACTGGAGCCTAAATATGTCTCAGACATGTAAACAGTGCTTTCAAGGCACATTTTCCAGCAGTCATCAAGGCATGATTGACAGCTTGAAGCACATGATGGGAGAAGAGGTGATGGAGCTTTATCACCGTACTTGTGGCACACTAAAATAGCTTTATGTTGCTCATTTGGCAGTACTTCTAAATCAGCACCTGTAACACTTTCATTATGCTCCTGTTTAGCAGATATACAAAGCTCTAGGCACAAGATTTTCTGAAAGGAAATTCATATAGCAGCAGTTGTCATGTTTTAATCCTATTATAAAAAAGTTCTGTTTATAATTTTATCGCCATTGTACATAGGCTTTACATAATAAACAGGAGAAACCCTGCACATTTTCTTCTAAATGCAATATAGCACTTTTTACAAGGGTTTACCTGAACCCCTGCCTCTGTTGCAGAGGCAAGAACTGTAGAAAAAGCAAAACCCACCAGAAGAAACTACTAAATGTGGACATTACCTACCAGATACAGATGACCAATGGGTTCATATTTCTTCATGATCTGTTTTCCATTACATACAAACTACATTACACTATCCTCTCTCCAAACCTGGAATGCTCCACTGCTGGAAGGAACCAGTGCTACTTGTGAAGGCTGATTTTCTTTGACTGTCCATGCAGTGGCTGAGACTGTCAGTGGCAACCTGAGGCTGGCCTTAACCTTGCTATAGGCTGGCTCTGCAGTGAACACAAAAGCAGCAGGCAGTATTGTGCACAAACCAGGCTCCTAGAGGGGTGGAGGTACAGGTTTACATGTAAGCTGTATTTGGTTTTTTTTTGTTGCTGGAGTGTGTGCATGAAGCAGATCTCATGGCTGTTCCAAACAGTGGACCTTGCTTTGTATTCATAACACTCTCAGTGCCTGAGGACTGTATTTTCCTCAGATGAAACGAAGCCCAACCCTGCAAGCTCCAGTCTCTGTGCTAATGACATTGCATGGACTTCCTCCCAGGCTCAGCATGAACTGCTCTGTCTGCAGCTCCGCTCCTGCTGTGACGTGCTGCTGCTGCTGCTGCAGGCACAGCCAGGGCTGAAGGGCTGAAAGCACTTGCTGTGGACATCATGGTCTTGGTTTGGGAGGAAAACAGCCTGTTCTCTTTGATCAAAAGCCTTAAGGAAAAAGTGATAAAACTCCACCCTGCCATAGAACTCTGCAAGGCAGAAGTTCAAAGGGCAACTCCCAGCCCCAAGAAGAACATATTTGCCCCAGCATTTGCATGTGTTCAGATTAATATTTCATTGGTGTTAAATAGGTGAATGTTTTTCAAAACCAGAAAGCTGACAGAAAAAAATAAAAACTAGCATAAAGTTGTTAGTGAACCATAGTAGAGTCTTAATATAATGATCACTTCAAATGATTCCCTTTGTTAGCTAAAAATATTTTTTAAAGAATTATTGAATCACTAAGGTTGGAAAAGACCTCCAAGATCATCAAGCCCAACCTTTGACTGAACACCACCACACCAACTAAACCACAACACTGAGTGCCACATCTAGCTGTTCCTTGAACACTCCCAGGAATGGTGACTCCCCCAGCTCCCTGGGCAGCCTGCTCCAATGTTTAACCTGTAAGTGAAGACATGCTTCCTGATGTTCAACCTGAGCCTCTGCTGGCACAGCTGGAGGCTATGTCTTCTTGTCCTGTCACTACAGCACAATACTGTTGTGACACACTGTATTTTCTTTGTTAAGGGCACAGTAGCAGGTATCCATAAAATAAAATATGTTCTGTCTCAAAGGGAGCAGCAATTAAAATATTTGGCAGTGATTTTCTAAGAAAACCATAAAAACATCATTAAAATGCTAACACTGCGGGGCTGCTCTGCATTTTACTGAATATTGCTGTTCCCAGACTGCTGTGGGACAATGCAAATTACACCTCGAAGTCAAGAAAGCGTGTACCCTGACTCTGTCCATTAACTCTGTCCTAGGCTTTAAAAGTGTATCTCCTGTTCATTTATGAGCAAGTGACTATGCAAAGCAGCCTTTCAGCAGAAAAGAAGTTCTAAGAAGTAAAGAAACTTGAAAATGCCTCCAGCACCTCTGTTTCCCTGCCAGTTCACCACAGCAGCATCCCCTCTTACTTGCATCTTTCATTAAGGGCTGTCAAAGAGGAGTGTCTGCTTTAAATGACCAAACCTCACACCTTTGCAAAGGTATCAGACTACCTGTTCTTCCAATATACAGTGCCTTACTTTGCTGCTCCTTACCACAGCATTAGGTGAACCCTGAATTTCAGCAAAGTTTCCCCAGACCCCTAGAAAATGAGGAATGACTTCAGCCCACACCCAACAAAAAAAGGAAAGGCAGTTCTTTCAAGCACAGCTCCGCAGCAGTGGGCCATTCAGCACAACTGGAAGTGCTGCCTTGGAAATCCAGACTGAAACTCTTGGCTGTAACACAGGAGAGCCAGGGACAGAACAACCCTGTCAATGCCACAGATAGGACATCGGGAAAGCTGACATGGGAGAAACACAGAGATATGAACCTCACATGTGTGTGATACCCATGTCTGCTAGTTAGAACAGAGGGATTAAGAGATCTGGAATTCTGATGTTTGTTCTGATGTTATCAATACAAATATGAAATCTTACGTCTCAGAAATAATAATAAAAATGTGATTAAAGATCCACACAAATCTATCTCTGTCCTTAGCTACAGGGAGTTCAGCTGGGGTTAATGCCACTGGAGAGGTCATAGCAGCAGTGATCTCACTAAAACTACTCTGCTGAAGTGCTGAACTTACAGGCCTCAGTACTGGCTGAGAATTTAGGCCAGCATATTAAAACTCCCTGAATTTTCAGGGAGTTGGTTTTCCTTCACACCTACCAGGCTGTGAGAATCAAATCCATTGTAATGGAGAAGCAGTAGCTTTTCCCAGTTCCAACTGCTACCAGATTTCATTATAAAAGCATTTGCTCCCAACTCAGTTTATATATGCTGTACCCACCCATAATTACTGAATCTGTTCTGACAGTGAGGGAATCAACCTGCATTAAATTAATGCCTCCTGAGCTTGAGGTAAATTTGTTTAACTGAACTGTTCATTCTTTTACTTTGTAACTTCGACCTTTGTTCAGTGTCTGCCTCCCCCTTTGTACACAGCACAAAACTGTACTTTTATAACCCGTTCTGAATTTTATTCACAGTACTATCTGCTTAAAACCTTGCACAGTGGAAAACTGGATGGTGGGAATAAAACATTTTTGAACAACATAGCTAGAAAAATTATAAATACTGCATTATTTAATTTCGATCTAAAATTACCTTGTTCTTACCCACCGAATGCCTATTTTGTCACTTTCTGGTCATCACAACTCAAACTGTTATCCTTTAATCACTAATTTCTAATGCCTACCTCAACATAATCATTGCCAAAACCCAAAGCAGGATTCTAATATCACCTCCTATGTCACAAAAGAGTACACATAACAGTTATTTTGCAGAAGTCTTCCTATACATCTGTATAAAGCATAGATATCTATGTCACTGAAGACAATTTTCTGCTGTGGATTTAAACATACACTTACAAAGACATATTTTTTCAGAAATATAAATGCTTTGAAAAATTATCTAAAATAATATTTATCAACACCATTTATTATATCTTACAGGCTTAAATGTGTTATGGGGCAGTAAATATGGGCAAATATGCCTTTTCCTTAAAGGGTACATATTAGGACTTAGAGAAATAAATTTCTCAAGATCAGCATTGAATCTGCCCCATTATGATCTATTTGTAGCTAAACTAAACCAGGGGATCTTTGTAAAGCAGAGAGACTGATTCACTAGTGAGAGGGAAATGCATCTGCTACTATTACAACATAGGAGAATACCTCTTTATAAGATCAAGGCTTACTGTTTTATAGTTTGCACATGGAAGGTAAATAATAGAATACATTTTAAATAATATTATTTCTTCATAAAAATAAAGTACTTGATAAATGGTACCTAATAAAACAAAAGTTCTCCTAAATAGTTGTGTAGGGTCTGGTCAGTAATTAGGGCCCCACTGCCCAACACACACCCCCAAAACAAAGAGATCCAAGAGCTGTGCAGGTGCAGATCCCGCAGGGAGAACAGAAGGCACATGTGTGCACCCACACAAGGTGAGGATGCAGCTCAAGACCTCAGGGTCTCCAGAGTTAACTCAGTCTTGGAGGCACCAACTGAACGCTGGCTTTGTGAGGAACTGATGAACCCCCCAGTGAAGGCAGAGGCTGTGGCACAGCCACTGGAGATGCAGCTCCAGCCCGGGACCTGCCCGGAGCGCGGGGGATTGGAGGACTCAGTTTGTAGAGCAGGTTAACTTCTTATAGAATTTGTTCTGTTCATAATTCTCTATGGAAGACACTCAAATCAAACTTTGCAACTCAAATATGAATAACAAGCTTGTTTTCTGATCTGTTTCTTCAGGTATTTTGTTAAGGGAATATTGATAGGTGCTAGTAGTTCAACAGTGGTGAATAGTCCTTGCAGTGAAATGCAGCACTAATACACATTTCAGAAGTTTTTTAAGCTCTTTGCTGACTATACAATTGTAACAGCCACTTGATTATTCCTTTTCCCATCACAAATATATTTTTATTTTATTTTTTTCTTTGTTCTAGTAGGCTAGAGCAGAAATAAATCAAACCAGACGACAGAAATTTTGTTAAGTCTGAAAAAGATTAGGAAATTTATAGTTTAGTCTGTGTGTTTGTGAGTAATCATCATCCAATACTTAAGAAAGAGGTGAAACTTCAGGAATTATCAATAATTAAGGTGTCTTTTCAAAGTTTTTTTTCTTTCCACGCACCTTTTAATAACTTCATTAGTTTTTAGAGTAAAAAGTGAGACTATAATGGAAAACAGAGAGGTTAAAACCTGCTAGGGTTTTATATTTTTTTCCTTTCTGCAGTTTATGTTAAAAATTACTAATGCAAATATATTTATTTTTTATGGTCAGAAAATTTCATCTCTTCTTGCTGTAAAATTTCTCTGTGATAGAATCTTGAGCTGTACTGCTGTAGTAATTTTTCACTGCAGATTTTCTGTTGCATTTTATGCATTAGGTTATCTTTCATATGCATAATTAGTAATTATACGACCCACAGTCAATAAATCATGAAAACGTATTCTCTTTGCATCATACTTTACTTGGGCTAATAATATTCTGATACATGGGGGAGTCTGTCAGCAGCGTTTTATGAAGATAAATCATTGAAGCACGCAGCTCATAAGCCGCATCATGACGGATCCTCGAGCTCAGCGCTGTTGAAGGCCCTTGGCACCGTTGGGCACACAGGGCTGGGCACAGCCCGTGACAGCCGTACCTGTGCTGGCGCTGCTCGGGGACGGCTGGGGACGAGGCCTCTTAGAAAGCTTACCCACAACCTCCTTTAGCTCTCTGCTGACAAACCCCTCCTCTCTCCAAAAAACAACAACAAAACCAACAATTTTTTAAAATTTTTTAATTTGAGCCGTTATATAGGACAACACACCTTACAGAAGAGTTACCATCTGCTCTGCTGGCAATCTTGCAAGGCCAGCACGGCAAGAAATGCTTCTGCGAATGGATGCTACGTTTGAAAAACAGCATCCTATAGAACTGTCACTTGTTGTTCTGGTGAGAAAGGAGGAAATCCAACCCCAAATTCTTAAATTATGATCTAAAATGGGGATATCTTTGCTATAACTACCACAAGACATTTGCTACAAAAATTAGTAAATAAAAAGCCAAGTAACTTGAATATGAAATTAATTCTATTAATGACTGTGTTTTTCAAAATTCTCTAAAATATCCCTTTAAAATAGGCAGTGTTACATACATTTATCATCTTCTGAACTACTGAAAATGTAAGCATGATGATTTTGTTCCTTGCATTCATGCTTACAGAGAATTTTACACACTTAAAAGCTTACCTGTTTATTTTTACATAAACATATCTGCTTGTTTTATTTGTTTATCACTGGCACAAAGCAACTTCAGCAATAAAATATGCTATAGAAACAACAGCAGCTTTGCAACTGTTCTAAATATCCACAGGAAAGAAATAAGTAAATAAACATATTTACCACAGTAAATCTGTTGTTTCGTGCATGACTGCCTTCATATCACAGACACATCTGGAAATGCATTTTTAAACAAAACTTCTCTGAAAATTTGGTGCTGTAACTAATGTTGTTTTCTGTTTGATGACAAACACATAATAAAGGCACATAACATTCCAAAGCATGTAAATGGAAATAAAATTTCATTATTATCCCTTACTGACAGGAATATTGGTAGAAGTCAAAAGCTTCAAGTGACACTTCTGTCAAAATAATTTATCTGTATGTTGTTTCTCAAGTCATTCAGCACAAAATAATTTAGCCAGCTGTTTACAAAAACTTTTCCGTGCCACTTTGCTTGGGATGGGGTTAAACAATCCTGAAATAAGGGTAGCTTGATAAACTTTCTTGTTCTGTATTTCCCAGCTTATTTTTAAACTTCTACAACCTGTCAAGAAGGTAATTAAATGCTGATTTATTACAGAAGGCTGGTAATTATTGTAGCTCCTTTGCTAAGGCCTTATGATTTACTTTGCACTATAGAAAATCAGGAAACACACCAAGTCCTTAGTGTTTGATTTCATTCTTTTAAGACATGGCAACAGCAAAGCCATTTCAGATTCACATATTAATGTCAGGCTCACAATTTAGATCAAGCACAGCCACTCTTCACATAGTTTAGGCCTTTGTAATGTTACATTTGCTCTTATTGTTACTCTGCCCTAGAAATCTCCAGTTCATTCAAATAATAAAGCACTCCTAAACCAGAAGGAGGAACTTTCTCTGGGTTTCCATAGAAATGACATGCTTTGGGAGAGGGTGCTCCTGCTGAATTAATGAGGTTGGTTATGATAAAGCTATTCAGGTCTAGCATTGAGAAAGTGCAATGAAGCTTGCATTTTGATGGGAAATCTGGAAGTTGACTCAAATGAAAAGTAAAAAGAATTTAATCTGGCTAACAGTTTGAATTCTGATGCTCTTCTTTTCCAACTGCAGCCGTATGGAACAAGCACGTGCACTGTGATAGCAAATTAAACATCCTGAGCCATTAAACTTGCAAGTCAAAAGAATTTGCAATTCCTTAATGTGAATATGGGAGATAATCTCCTGTCAGGCAATTTGCAGGTCTTGATTCAACTTCAAACCTTTCCTCCCTCATCAGTTTTCAAATCTAAAATGAAAGAGGAGGCCTCTGAGTTAAAAATGGAGAATCCATGTTAACAGCAGGAA
Source organism: Acropternis orthonyx (assembly GCA_035583155.1). NCBI lineage: Eukaryota > Metazoa > Chordata > Aves > Passeriformes > Rhinocryptidae > Acropternis > Acropternis orthonyx. The sequence continues at coordinate 54,359,144 of JAWWEU010000081.1, read as the reverse complement.
TGATGATTTATTTAGGAAGGGTGATTTATTTATCAATGATGCAACAGTTCTTGGCCCCTGTTATTGCAGTTTTTAATAGGCTGAGTACACATGGAATGTTGGGAGATTTCTGGACTTTATTTCTCCTATCTGGAATGGGTTTGCACTTGTATATCTATCTAAGTGGGACTATCCAGCACAAAATGGGTACGTGGAATTACATTGAAAAGTATACAAAATTTACTTTTATAAAACGTGATGGACAAGGTCAATTCCTTCTAATGTGTTCACAGTTGTGACTACAATGCAAATACTAGATAGGTCTGTTGGCTCCGTATGCATGTAAAGGGAAAGGCAGGGGAATAGAAAGTATACAAAATATACCAATGTTCTATAGGCCCAGGGAAGCATGTTATAAGTAAATCTGGGAACTATAAGGCAAAAATAGAGGGAAGGCAGTCATCTGGAAATCTTTGGTCTGGATGGTACTGAAATGACAGGACTACAGATATTAAATACTGGGTCAAAATAAGCACACAAATAGTAAAAAACCTTTTTTTTCCACCTTAAATACCACACTGTTAGATACAACTATAGAAAATAAAGCAGGTGTAAGAAGATGGGGTGGTGAGGAAGGAATCTGCAGAGTACATTCTTAACACAAAACCCAGTGATATCCATAAAAAGTTCCCACTGGCTGGGGCCTCGTCAGACACCAATCAATACAGTTCAAATAGTTTGCATCTATTTTTCAGTGGAGATTAAGTATTCTTGTAAATCTACAGCCTGTTCCAATGTTAATTGCCATCAGAAACACATTGAAACAAAATCTGCAGTGAGACATGTCCTTATCATTAGATCAGATGTGCTCCTACAGGAGCACTCCTTAGGAACTTCCCAGCTGGCTGGCTCATGCCCATGAGCTGCCTGTCATGCCAGTGGTATTTGGCTTTTTATCAGCTTTTCCTATCACGAATCCAAAGATACTGTGCAAAGAGATTATGCAGACAGTGGGCAGACTTCATGAAGTACTTTGGGTTAAAGTGTGAGGTATTCAAATGATGCAATGTTATGGGACTAAGTACATCATAAAATGGTCAATCACAGTTAACAGGTTCAAGTGATTGTTTAGAAACTGTTCTAGTTTTGGCTGGGGTAGAGTTAATTTTGTTCACAGTGAGCAGTATGGGGCTGTGTTTCAGATCCGTGCTGGGCACAGGGTTGATCATGCAGAACTGTCTCTGTCATTGCTGAGCAGGGCTCACACAGAGCCAAGGCTTTTCTGGTTTGGGCACTGCCACTCTGGCCAGGGAGCTGGGAGGAGACACAGCCGGGACAGGTGACCCAAAGGGATATTCCATATCACATGACATCATGCTCACTATATAAAGTGGGGGGAATAAGGAGGAGGAAGGGGATGTTTTGAGTGCTGGTGTTTGTCTTCCCAAGTCACCATCACACTGATGCAGCCCTGCTCTCCTGGAGAGGCTGAACACCTGCCTGCCCACAGGAAGCAGTGAAGGAATTCCTCGTCTTGCTTTGCTTCTGGGCACAGTTTTTGCTTCCCCCATTGAACTGTCTGCATCTCAACCCATGAGCTTTCCAGCTTTCCCCCTCTGACTGTGTTCCCAACCCTGCTGACAGGGGAGTGGGCAAGGGCTGCGCAGGGCTTGGTGCTGCCTGGGGTGAACCCATGGCAGAAACGCACACAAGGTCCATGGGGGGTTCTGACAGTAAAGGCCTGGATCAGTGGCAGTGCAGAGATCAGGGTAGCTGTGTATCCCATGTGTTGGGCCATTTCTCAAATTACCTTCTCAAATTTCTAGTCAGTTACGAAAAGGGCATGAGATGCCGCTGCTTTTGTCCCTTCTCAGTTTCCTTTGCCGAGCAGATGGTGGGCCAAGAGGCTGTGCAGGTGGTTTCTCTCTTAAACTGCTCTCCACGGGCACCCAGAGGTGCCACTTGGCTGGCAGGGACACTCAGTGACAGCAGCAGCAGGACCAGGCTGCCACGTGTGCCCTGGGCATGGCAGGATGGGCCATGTAATGTAGGGAGGGACAGATCAGGCATACATAACATGCATTAACACTGCAAAATTGGGACATATCCTTTCCTGTTCCCTCTCTTCCTCCCAAACATAAACATAATTTGCTCTGTAGGTGGAACTCACACATCTACATTTCCAGAGGGAGGAGAATATACCAAACCTTTTCCACAGACTCTTTTAAAATAAGAATTTGCTGCTGTAAGAACATGAATTCAGAATTTAAACTAGGACTTAAGAAGAGGAGGAGTAATTTGTTTATGATAAATGTTTTAATAATCAAGTACTAGTTATAACTACAGCTCTCCCCAACCACTTTGCTACAAAATAATGATAATACTTAACAAGCATAACAATGAAAACCTGTCAGCTCTCCCTGCTTCTTTTTGTTTATACAGCAGGGCTTAAAAATTGCCTTCATTAAAACAAATTGTGGTTTTTTAGGAATGTAACTGTGTGCTCAAAGGACATGCAGACACACATGCACTTCCAGATGTATCTTGGTTACAGCTCAGGGTACAACACTCCTGCCCCACAGCAGGAATCCTAAGCAGGGAACAAAGCCTGGCAAGCCTAGTGCTGCAAGTTCCCACAGCACCTGCTTTCTCCCATGGCCGTGCCTTCCTCTCTCTAGCCAGCTTTTGTAGCACGTGTTTGCAGAGAGGTGTATGTTCAGTTTAAGGAAAAAAACATTAAAAAATCTTGCTACATGGAAGATAAAAGTCTTCTTTGATCCTGTGTTCATTTATGAGACAAGTTAAAGAGGACATTGCCTGCCAAAAAAATCTGACTTATATTAATTTAGCTGCAGAGCATTTATAGAAACCAAGCAAAGTCACGTTGTTTCAACAGACATTACCCAGCTCTGCATGCAGTATCTTCTGTGCTCTCAATTTGCCTGTCTTCATCTATTTCATGTCTCTTTTTTTCACATCTGCTGTCAAGTTATGACAGAAATTATCATATTTAAATTACTGGCAGTTTGCTTTTTCTCCTCTGCTGTGATTGAGGAAATGGAATTTTTCAAGAATCTAAATTGCCACATTCTTTACATTTTCAGTCTCCTCCTTCCTCTACCAAAAATTGGTTCACAGAACAAAGCATAAATACAAACCAGCTCCAGGGAGAGTTGTGGTGTTTCAATGTGACTAGAATAATTTGGCAAACTTGAAATTTGAAATGAAGATCACAATCAGCGTTCCTCACTCAAATAATTAAACATTGGCAAGTATGACCTGGCTGATGGAGAGACTTTGCAATGTGATAACCCTGTATTTAGACTGGGGGGGAGCCACAATTACCAAGAAGGCCCCTCTCTTCACTTTGCTAGACCTGGGCATGTATTAGCCTTACAGCATGTCACAATATCATCTAACCTGTCATTTCAGTAGCAACTCTTGGTAATTTCCAAAAAATTAATTCATTCAATTAAACAAATAGCGCAACTAAAAGACAATGCAGAAAAGGAGAGTGTGTGTGTACAGGAGCTTTCATTAAATGAAAATAAATGGAAAGGTAAAGCTCTGAGAACAAATCAGAGCTATCTGCTTTTCCCTTACCTCACAGTCACCCCTCCTGCAGTTCTGCCTAAGCATCAGTTAAGATCAGTATTTTATATTTTAGTAAAACACTCGACTCGTTTGAGAATTTAGTTGGGCTCCAGTATTTATGTAAAAATACCTTCCTGTTTCAAAAAATAACCAAATCCCAATTAGATCAGGATGGAAAAAAAAAAAAATTCAGCACTGTCACTGAGCTATTGGGGAAAAAGAAAAAAAAAAAGCCGAAGAAAACAAAACCTTTGTCGTTGGTTTCTGTAAAACACAATGTGATGTACCACATAAAAAAGTTACTTCCAAAACTAACCCTGTATCTTTGACAGTTCTGTTGCACACACACAGATGTTTCAACAGCAGGTGTAACATAAATGAAATTGCTCTTAATAAAATGAAAGTGGAAGTGTTTATTTCAGTTGTACACAAAGCTCAGTGAAATAAAATGATCCTTGTGAAAAACATTTTGTCTCAAACGTACCATCTCAAGCAGAAACCTAATAAACAAGGACAAGGGCTTCTTCTTTAGAACTCCTTTTAGGAAGTTCTATGCAGATTGTTTTTCTTGTACATCCAATGCCTCAAACACAAAGCCCATTTTTCACAGTAATGAATTTGCCTTTGCTTTTCAATATTATTGTAAGGCCCACCTACCCAAGACAAAATCACTCCTGTTTTTTTTCTCCACTTCTTAATCCACCAATAAATAACAAATGATAACTAGTATCTGAAGGAGTTTGTAATACAAATGTATAAGATAAAAACCAAGCAAACAAACAAAAGAAGAATGAAAAATTATGCCTGTGTTACAAAGCTCTGTGGCACAAGGTTAAATAATTTGCTCTTAGTTGCACTGAGGGGTAGGAACAAAAAAGAGGTCTTGCTAATACCTATTCTACAAAATTATTTTCTTAATTATTTTCTCTTTCCTTCCCTACTGCTCAAAACCTTATAGAAAAAATCTGGTCTTCTATTATTTAAATTAATTGTTTAAAAAACAAAACAAATCTATTATTAGCAAGTTACTTTAAACTTGTGACCTAACTTTCTGAACTATGATAAACAAAAAGTCAATAACTTAAAGGATTCTTTCACCATTTTGCAATTAAATACATATTTTCACTATATATTGAACAGATTATTAGCAAGCACAAGAAAGGTGAGAGATTTATGTGACTGTCTTTTTCATACTTATCGTGAAACTCACATTCCATGATCATGAAATATATCATATGCATAGCAGTCAGAGAGTGATTCACATTAATAACAATGCAAAGCAGCTTGCTAAAATAACACCAGAAATCGGAGAGGTTTAAACCTGTTATCCTTGGTTACTGAGGGCTACCCTAACTATTGACACAGCCCATTTCTGTTTCTATATTCACTGGGAAGAATCATAAATTTTCCTGGGCAAAAAAAAGTATCATGTTAATATTGTGCCTACGGTGGATATATTACAAAGACCAGATTTTTTAAAAAATGAGAAAAAATAAGTATTATGAAAAATTAAAAGGAATGCAAGATCCCATGAATCTCTTGATCTTTTACCCTTCTAATTTATAAATCTTGAGTGAATCCAGAATAACTCTCTACTTCAGTTCTTAAGAGCAAGCCAACAGTCAAGTAACTAACCTTAAAGAAGGTACTGAATACATTAGTACCATTAACATTGTTATAGATAAACATAGTGCACTGAAATTTCCCGTCCCATGACCTTGGGAATCTCCCAGGGCAGCTGTAAAAGGCTAATTCCAGGGGTCAGTTCAAATAGAGTCTAACAAAGCTCAGACAAGTACACTACAGGGAACAATGCTGCCTTAAATAGGGAATTCAGCTACCTGCACATTAATAGATCTTTTAGATCTCTAGCTTGCATGAGTTTATGAAAATATATAATGTAGTATCTTTGTAAACCTGCTATCCTGTATATTAATGTATCTTTTTAATTACAATTATCAGCCCTTCAAAAAACCAAACCTACAAGCTTTCATCCTGAAAAAAACCCCTTGAAATAATATTTTGCAATAACAGTCAAAATAATTGTGAAAGAAGTAATCATAGAATCTGTTAATCTGTTTTAAAGTTACAGTAGACAGGAAATAGGCCAATACCCATTGGTCTTGTGACTGATCAACTTTCCAAAACTACCCAACGAAGCCAGGAAAACCAGGAACAGATCACTTTTTTTTTGTGGGTAACACTTGAGAAAATCTCCATTTATTCCACCTCACAAGAATTCATCAAGAGAATCAGATCTGTTGCCCTGTCATGCTGTCCTTTGACCATTTAAGTCTATCAGCATCTTAACAGAGTCACTGTTGCTTAACAATTCTGTTTAATCTACCCACTAGCAATTGCGTCAGTGATTACAGACAGGCCCTATCCTGAGAAGCCAAATGGATTCTTAATTATTCCTCTTCATATTCTAGGATGTATTTTTGACAAGTTTAGTAGACTTTTTAAAGTTTCTTCACTTCATTTAGGTTCCTTAGGTGTTAGGTTATGTAATGAAGTCTAAATTTGCAAGATTGAATTCCCTATTGTCATGGGATTTTCTGGAAAGTACCCAATCAGAAATTTCATATGTGTATTCACATATGTATTCCTCTTTCACTGAGGATACTGTAACTAAGACATTAGTCAGAAGGATCCTCAAGTGCAAATCACCCAGCACTGGAATCAGAGGGATAACAGTTATTTTATTTTCCCAGGTTTTAAGTATACAATGGCTCTTCAAACTTTTGGTATTTACAAACTTTTAAAAGGATATCAGAATTGTGTTTTGGATTTATTCCAGCAGTAAAAAGTATCCATGACTTGTCATGTGCAAACGCAACAACATCTATACACGTCACTGAGTATTAAGAGTAAATCCAATTAGTTCAATCATTATGAAACAACAGACATGAATTCATAATGTAAAGTACCTCTGTCTCTAACCATCGTGCAAGAATTCTTTTATCAACACGTAACTCCATTATTCTCAAACACTGTATGAGTCCCTGACTTTTATAATCACATTGCCTATTCCCTTCAACTTGGACAGGTTCACTCTTCGCCGCGTTAAAGACCAGCTCAATGGCCAGGCCAAGAGAGTGGTGGGCAATGTGCCACATCCAGATGGCAGCGGGTCGCTAGTGGGGCTCCCCAGGACTCAGTACTGGGGCAAAGCCTGCTTAGTGCTTTTACTGATGATCTGGAGGAGGGGATCAAGCACATCCTCAATAAGTTTGTAAATGACTCTAAGTTGGTGGGAGTGTTGATCTGCTGGAGGACAGGCAGGCTCTGCAGAGGGATCTGGACAATAGTGTGGCACCAGCAGGAGCAGAGCAGTGACTGTCGCCCTGTACTCAGCACTGGTGAGGGCACACCTTGGGTCTTGTGTCCAGCTCTGGCCCCTCGCTGCAACAAAGACACTGAGGTGCTGGAGTGTCCAGAGAAGGGCAACTGAGCTGGGGAAGGGTCTGGAGGGCAAGTCATGTGAGGAGCAGCTGAGGGAGCTGGAGGTGTTCAGCCTGGAGAAAAAGTGGCTCACAGGTGACCTCATCACTCTGTACAACTCCCTGACAGGAGGGTGTAGTGAGGTGGGGGTCAGTCTCTTCTCACAAGTAACAAGTGACAGGATGAGAGGAAATGGCCTCAGGCTGCACCAGGGGAGGTTCACACTGGACATCTGGAAGAGTTTCTTTACTAAAGGGTTGTCAAGCCTTGGAATGGGCTGCCCAGGAGAGTGGTCCCTGGAGGTGTTCAAGAAATGGCTGGATGTGGCTCTTAGTGTTATGGTTTAGTTGACAGGAGGTGCTCAGTCAAAGACAGACTCAATGGTCTTGGAGGTCTTTTTCAACCTTAATGATTCTATGAACATACATGATTTGACAGATTCAGATTCCAAACAGAGGAGGTAATTAAGTTAAGTGTTAAGCTTGGTAAAAGCGGAGAACTTCTACACTCTGATCTCTGTATACTCCAAGAAAAAAGAAAATTCCATAGTTTCTTACAACTCTTCTCCAGAATACTATGAAGTTGGATATGTTAACCTATTCCTTGGGTATGACTCCCGATTTTAACCACAGCTGTACTTGTCTTACCCTACCCTATATGTTCCATGACACAGGAAATCTTCCATGCAGTGAATCATCTTAATTCAAAAGTATTTGCGAGCATCTCTTGACTTGAAGCCAAAATAGTGCCACACTTAGATTGCAACCCATTTGTTAATGTCTTTGATACCTCAAAGCTGATTACATACTCTGCTTGTAACTTGTTCAAATGACTTTGTACCTAAAATATTCACAGAAATCTCTCTTTTTCTATGTAAAACTTCACATATTTTCTTAAAGGGGTGTGTGTTGGAAAGAGGTTTTCATACCACTTCACTGCCAAAAAGTTTATAATCTGATTAATTATCACACATTCACTGCAAGATAATAGAGTGATTCACATGTATAATTATCTGCAGTGGATCAGAAATGACTAATGTAATTTTTGTTGAAATGTTGGTTTTAAGAACAGGAATTTGCATGTGAAATGACCAGCAATGACAAATAATGAGGAAATATTCCAACTAAATATCAGATCTGTTGCAAAAGACAGCAAAAGCTTCTTTTGGCTTGCATAGAGAGAAGTTTGAGGAAAGAGTTATTAAAACACATTTTTAAACCTATCATGACTTCAAAAATTTAAAGTTCTTACTCCAAGCAGGAATGTGGGTTTTGTTTGTTTGTGGTTTTTTTACCCATGAGATTCTGTAGGGTTTTAAGCAACTATTATCCTAGAAATAGATTATTTCTTTATGTCACACCCTGGCACTATAAATCTAGCTATTAAAATAGGAGGGCATCTTCAGAACTACTAAGAAGAAAAACAGAGATTGATTTTCCAACATACTTTCTACCCTGATGCAGGAATATTTATGTATACTGACCTCACAGGCAGACTGCAGAAGACTACACAGAAGTATGTCAGGTTTCCCAGACAGCTCCAATTTTTACAAATGAAATATTGACTAAGTAGTGTCTGAGGATTCTCTGTGTTTACCAAGGATTTCCAGTTGCCTGGAAGCCCAGCCGAAGTGTGAATTCTCAATGCACAGGAATGTTTGCAGGTATTTTTATATCATGTGGACAATGATAGAAGAACCAATAGATTTTGCAGCAGCTAAAATTAGTTGCCCAACATGTTGAACATCAGAGGAAGAGTTTATATCCATTAAAAAAAGTAGCCCATTTTTTTTTTAATAAACAACTCATGAAAGAATTGGACAGTAAAACATAAGTTTGACATTGATATACTCCTCCTGCAATCCTTTTCTATTACTTGACTGCTGTTTACTCCATATTATTGTAAGTACATTTCTTTTCAAAACATTAACTGAAATCTTGAAAATAAACACCATTTAATATAATCAATAAATGTAGAATTGTCCCCTTGAATAAAACATGTCTATGAAAAAGTTTATGAAAGACAGCAGTTTCTTGCTGATGTTGACTACATTTATCTATTAAATTAAATACAGGGAGATAAATATCAATTTTGTTCAAAGGCCATTTTAATAATTTGCTACATGAACACATAAATCAATGAAATAATTTATTTGAAGCTCACCAATGTTTGAACATTCCTTTCTCCTCCTGTTCAAACCCCTTTACAGGAATCATACATAAACATGAAAGCTTTGTAAATGTGTTGTGGAAGACAGAGTTATGGACTGCCTTGATCATTTGTGCAAAAAATTATGTTTAGTATTCAGCAAAATGGTTTTGAACTTCAAGATGAAACAAATCTAAAAAAAACCCTAACCTTGAGTCAAATATTAGACTGTGCATGAATCTTTTATCTTTTAATAACATTTATCTTAATCTCTTTTTCAAACTGCATTTTCAAATGCAGCTAGATGATACACCTTTAGATCAGATTAGGTGTTGATAAGGACTTGTTAGGGACTACAGATCTCTGAAAAGTAAAGAGACTGGACATTTTTAAAGACTCACTCGCTAACCTTGAAGTAAGGAAAAGTGTTCCCATTTAAACACCAGGTTTCCCAAGCTCTGTGACACCAAGGCACTAAGCAAAGTCACTGCTGAAGAATTCACAGACATTTCAGAGTCCCATACTACCTTTGACTGGCAAGACCTGTGCTTTATCCTTGTGCACAGACATAGGCTAGCAATATGTATTTTGGGATTTATGATGGACCTCAGACCACAGCAATTTCACACTTTTCATTTAGTCTGCTCAGCCTCCTTGCTCTCTGAAAATTTCCAGCAGTTATAAGTATCATTAGGACTTGCACTACCTAAATTTCCATTTCCTTGGGGATTATTCATTAAACACGGATTTTACTATCCACAAACACCACTAGCTATTTCTTTACATATCAGTCTTCATTTGCATAATGCCACCTACTCACTGAAAATTTAGTCACACTCTTGAGGCATTGTTACCCCACTTTGTAGACAGAAGCAACACAGATGAAAATGAGAAACAAAAATATGACTAAACCAGGGAAATATTATCCCATGTATACAACATACTTATTGCTAACCATGTATCTGTAGAAGCAGGCATTCTTTTGTAGTACATTACTGCCAATGACTCAATAATGCAATCAAAAATAACACCTTTGCCTAGGTAAACTCTATTAACATAATTCCTTTACCTTTTGGTTAGACATAGATGGTGGTGGTTCGGGGCAGACTCCTATTAATGGGAGTAAAAAACACCTTATGCATGCTTTTTCTCAGAGTCCTATGCAAGAGTGGAAAAAAGGGATTTAAAGCTTCATAGACAGATAAGGATTTTAAAAAGGAAAAAGGCATAACAACTTCATTGTGAATTTAGAAACAATGTGTGCTTTCAACTTTACAGTTAAATCACTATAATTCAGGGTGGGAAAGAGGTTCTTCTACAAAATGAGAGTCTCTGCAGAGAGAATGTCTGTAAAAGAAGGTGGGAGGTAGAAGAAGCAAGGGGTGAAAATGAAGTTATTTCCTGTAAAAGGCTGAAGAAAAGGACTTATAAATGAATGAAAATAAATAGTTTTCTGAACCACATTTAGTTTATTAGACGATAGTTAAGCTTTAAAACGCAAGCTCCAAATTTTGTAAAAGATTTTGGAATTGAATCCAGAACACAAATTTGCTTCAGGAAAAGTCAGCTAGGATAGTCCAAATCATCCTCATTGTTACATAATGCTATTACAGTTAACACACTTTAATGTAAGTATATATTAGCTTTATTGTTAAAATACAAAAATACTCAAGGAAGGACCACAAACCACGTACAATGAGCACTATTAGAGGTGAAGAGTAAAGAATGGAGCTGGGCAATGCTAGAGATTTGTTCAAAGCTGGAGACAATTTCTCTTTGCAATACAAAGATCTTCCTAATTCTTCACAGTAAACATCAGTGAAGGAAAACAGACAGCTCTGAAATTATTTCATAATGTTGACAAGCAGACAATAAGAAGGTTAATTCTGAGTTGTCACTAAAGACTGAATTGTACAATGGATCAAAAGCATGACAATACATCTGTGCAGTGGGGACATGGAGAAACAGAAAGGTTTAGGGGAATAAAAAGAAACTTCAAGGCTGAATTCAGAGTCAATAGAGAAGTATTTCTGACCTGATAGAATAGTGAAAATAAAACTCTAACAATGAAATAGCACATAAACCAAAAGATCCCTACAATATATATTTTAGCCTGGACATGGCACTCCTGGCAGGGTCATACAAGGGCAGATTGGAGAGGGAGGATCCCTTCCCATAAGGAAAGTCACCTCCTGTTAGAAATAGAACTGGAGTTTTGCTGAAGCCAAAGGAATTGCATGGGAAGAGGGAGTAATTAAGTTTTAACGGTTGGGACTTTAAGGCAGTTTCAGCCTGTTTTTCTCGCCTTTGGAGGGGCTGGGGGGTCTGGGGTGGGCAGGGGGTTCGGGCCAGGCTGTGGCTTCCCAATACTGGCCCATGGGAATGGGGGCAGGGATCCCCCGGCCAGGACAGGGGATAAAAGGCTCTGTTTCTTGTTGGCCTGTGACTGTCTCCTAGGGCAGAGGGACACACCAATTCAGCTGAATTTCTTAAATAAAAAGTGTAGTTTTGCTTCGAAGACTTTGTCCCCTTCTAAATTTTATTGGTAAGTGTGAGCATTTCTCACACCTCCCAAAAGAAAACAATTTAATTTCAGTATACTGCCTTTAAATTTAACACTCATGTTCTTTTAATCATGTAATCCTAAATTTAAAAATATGATTATTGATTTTAAAAGGAAGACCATCTTTAGAGCAAGAACAGGAAGACTGGAAAATGGATGCTAATTATCCAATAGATGGCTTGCTGATAGCAGTAAGTTACTATCAAAACCACCTTTAAGATAAAAGAATCACTGATAAGACATCGTGTGTGCCTTGAAGGATAACCTCTGATTAAGGTACTGCTTCCTAAGGACGCTGAAACCTTACTTTGGATTTATTACAAAAACTAACAGATAGCTTACTCTTAGTCTAATATTAGTCAATGACCTGTCCGTGCACATCATCCTTCAAGATTTTAAAGCCCTGCTAAGGACAGCTTTATCTTTTCAGTGAAAGGTTCTCCTCATTTTAAAAGGTAATTGCACTGGAAAGATAAGATATTATCATCTCTTAGTTGGCTTCTCTGAGTTTAGTGTCTGTGTCCCAGAGTAAGACACGCATTAATCAGAGGCATATACAACACATTTACCACAAAAGCAATAGCCACTCAAGTGTGCTTTAGAACATGTAAATTCATAAACATGCCCAGTTTAGCCCCTCTTCTTGATAATCCACGATTAGGCCCCATTAAAGCCCCATTAATTTCAATACAATGTATAGGAACCACCCTGTCTTCCACCACTGACACGGGCACAGAAAGGATCAAACCAAATCTTTTGAACTAAAGGTGTACTTACCTATTTATGTTTTTGGTTGTTTTTTATTTTTTGATTGCTTGTTTGTTTGTTTGGGGGGCTTTTTTTGTTTGTTTGATCAGTTTTTTTGTTTTGTTTTGCATTTTTCAAATCTAGTACGACAGGCTACACATTTAATCCAGCTGAGAGGACACTGCCTGTCTCAGAATAGAATCCTAAGGCTTTGGTTATCAGCAGGCAATACCTGTTTCTCCCTTAAGCAACTTGGGCTCTTCTGTGTTATAGAAAAAAATCAGTATCTTGTAGATAGACACAGGTGATAATTCGCATCAAACCACCTAAATAGACCAGACACAACATTTTTAAACACTAGTAGCCAGCTGATAAAAAAACACTAATCTTTTCTTTTTTTAATTGAGTTAATTATGAGGAAACAAAGGCAAAACAATGTGGCAACAATTCACAAGCATTTTTATGAATATATGATCAAATTGATAATGTGACCTTAGCAAAACAAACTCTGAGAAAACACTAGAGGCATGAATGGAGAAGAATACTTTAACAACATGCTGAATTTCTTGCTCTACAGATCTCACTAGTCTTATGGTTTCCCGAACCACTTCACTGCAGCTTTAGTTTCTGAGGTCATTGCTACCCCTCAAAGCTTAAGAGTACAGACCCTGTGAGTGTGATGGGTCCTCAATCGTCTCCCAGAGGCAGCTCAGTAAGTGTTGAGTGCTCATATTTCATATTATTCAGCAAGACCATATTCCTCCACAGGACTGATAATGGATAATATATGACAAAAGAAAAGCAAGTGGCAGGAGATCCATCTTGACTAGGGAAGTATTAGAGTGCTCAGCAGAAGAGGTAGCAGACTATATGTAGGCAGTATTATATAGGGAGTAAGTTTGTATAGGTACAGGGATATATTCAATGTCTAACTAATTTTCTTCATCATATTTAGGTAAGTAAAATGCACATGATTCTACATTAAATAAGCTGGGCTAAGAGAGGGCTAAACTGTGAAGGTTAATGTATCTAGTTAGAGCAATAGTGAGTTCCTATTATTCTTCCTAACTGGTTTTCTCTTTTTAATATCAAAGTGCTCAATTGCTGTCCTGAACTAAAAAGGGGCATACCAGGCATGGCTCAAGAGACCGCAGGCTCTTCTTCTCTGACAAATAGGCTGCACACATACTAATGCTTGCCTACATGAATCTGATAATATAAGGCATCTTGTTAAAACTTAAGGTTTCATTAAAAATTAAAGTTTTACCTGTTTAAAGAAAAAAGAAAGACAAAAGGCCTAGAATTCAGAAATCTGTACTTCCTGTACCAGAGCATTATCTATGGATTAAAACAAATTCTCTTTATGATACATATCATTAAATGGGACTGGATTTGTCCAGGGATTTTTATGCTCAAGCTCCTTTCTTCATTTGAATTTAGTCTTTTAGTTACTCTAATAGGTTTAGATTAGCTAAGTGGAAATATTCAGCACAGACACACTATCATATTCATTGCAGTGATCCTTTGAGATTGGTGCAGTTAACGTTTTTCAAATCTCATTCATGAAGAGCTTTATGTGAGCATAACTTTACTGTGTATTAAATCCAGCTAGCAGTGACACAGTTCAGTGTTTTAGAAATTCTCCAGTTTGCCAGACAACTGCACGTAGAAGCTCATCTGACAAGGTGATCTGTACATCCACACTCAGGATGATTTACGCTAAAGGTTTGGAATTAAATTCCTTTCTTTTAGTATGCTTCATGACCATCACGCATAGCAACATGCCATCAGCCCTTAAGCTTCAGAGCCATACTAATTACATTTTACCTTTCTATTGACACAGTAACAGGCAACACACAGTGTGTGCTCATAGTCCAAAGAAGCAAAAGTAAATGCTAAATTCTGCTTTACACTGTGGGCCGAAAATCTCACATCCAATCTTGTTATGTTAACTTTCTGGGACCTGAAACTCTAGGGAAGGTATCAAAGGAATACAAAAGAAAAAAGGGGATGCCCCTTGGACAAAAGCTTTACATTCAAAGCACATTTTATCTGCTTTCTGCCACAAGTTATTAGGAATTCACTGCCCTGGGATGCTGTCTCTGACCTGGAGTGAAGTCCATGATGCTGTCCTGATTTTCTATCTCTGTGAGCAGCCACAGCTCATCTGTTGCCTGTTCTATAACAATAACAGGAGTTTCACTTCACTGGAAAAATGAAACAGCTGGCAAACAGAGATTCGTGTCTAAAAGAGATAGGTGCAGATACTGGAATAATAAAATCAAAAATTCCATTGCCAAAAGCAAAAAGCCTCCACCATGATTTTAGTTTAAGACAAAACCCATTTATTTAATATACCTTTTTTAAGATTAAAAGATTAAGCAGGCTGCTTTATGTGTCAACAAGTACTCTATTGGTTTACATATAAAATAATTGTTATTAAACTGACACCAATTTATTAATATTTTGGAGACTACATAAGAATTCATGAAGACTTTAAAAATGTTTGACAGAGGTAATAAGGAGTATTCATCAAGTGTTATAGGTAATTGCAGGTTAAGTAAGTTGAGAGGTGCTTATTACCATCACAGAGCTCCTGATGTCTGACATTTTCCTACCAGACATGCAATAAGCTACCTACATTCACAAATATTTCATAACGCTGTTGCAAGTTGAAATTTAAATGACGCATATTGACTATCACTTGTCTGCTCTTTAAACACAGGGAAACAGATTGAAGATTTATA
The DNA here is from genome assembly GCA_035583155.1 of Acropternis orthonyx. Taxonomy (NCBI): domain Eukaryota; kingdom Metazoa; phylum Chordata; class Aves; order Passeriformes; family Rhinocryptidae; genus Acropternis; species Acropternis orthonyx. The sequence goes on along the minus strand of JAWWEU010000081.1, from coordinate 54,343,922 downwards.
GAAATTAAATCTGGGGTTTAGGCCAGTTTCCTTGATGCTTTATACCAATACATTATTAACATTTGTGTCTTTATTTAATTTCAAAACATTTATTTTTGGCAAAGGAGAGTGTGGGACCAGAGGCTTCTGGTTTGAAAGGTGCTCTTTGAACAATACAACGGCGGTAGGCAGTCTTTGCTGTGACTGCTACCTGAGATAAAGGGCTATTTTTAAATCATGGGTTGCCTTTTTCTTTTTTTTTTTCCTAAAACACCCTTTTAGATGACAGCAGTTTTCCATCTTATTGACAAACTTTGCTCATTTTGACAGAAAGTTGCTTCTTGCTGTAACTCAGCTGAAATTTGAAGTAGTAAAGACACTGTGCTGTACTCAACTCTCTACCAAAGTTTTTCTGTTGATACAGTGGAGTTCAAAAAAAGGGAAATGTGCAGGTGCTACATTTTAAAACAAACGCTAAAAGTAGAGTTTCCGGAGAGAAAACTCTCAGGGATGTTAGACACAAGGTTTAATCAGCTTTCCTCATCCCTCCCAATCCTCCAGACAGTGCGGCTGTTCAATCCACCTGTATAATTTCGACAGCTTGATAGAGTTAGAAACGTCATGTTGTTAAGTGATACCTTCAGAAAGATATGAACAGCTTATTAATATGAGAGCCTCAGTGAGAACACCAAGTCCCTGATAAGGCTTCAGTTTTCTACCTTAATACAGCGATAAGAAAGAATTATGAGCAGATCACAAGGCCAAATCTTGGTTAAAAAACATCAGTAAACCAATCCAATAGTCAAAAATGCACAACACCAATGGTTACAAAAGCTAAAAGTAAAGACCAGAGTCATGAATTGTCAAAAACTCCTCACATGCCTAGAACCTGTTTTGAAAAAAACCTGTTTTATCTGCATGAATAAAAATCTGTTCATTTTTTATGCTTCATAGGATTAGAGTCGGAGAGAAGGAGGGGAAGACAGGGAGAGAAAGAAGTCCTCCAAACCCACTGAGCAGTCTTGACCATGCATTTTATTAAAAAAAAAAAAAAAAAAAGTAAAGATGTAAATCTGCTTTTCAATAGAAATTGCTTTAACAGAAATTAAATTTTTGCCCTGATTTATTCAAAAGCACACTGTCCTCATGGTGCTTCACTGAACTGAGAAGCCACAAGGCTGCCACCTAAACCCTGATGACCCATCACAGAAACACAGAGTAACTCAGGTTGCAATTGACCTCTGGAGGCCATTCACAGCAGTTAACTCCTCCACACAAACACAACTTTAAATTTGAATCAAGTTATTCTGGGTCTTGACCAGCCAAATTTAAAAAATCTCCAAAAGTGGAGATTTCCACAGCCTCTCTGGGCACACTGGTCTGGGGATTAATCACTCTTACTGGGAATTATTTTGTAAATCAGACTTTTCTTTGTTGCAACCCACTTATAAATGCTTTCTCTTGTCTTATTCCTGTCTCTCAAGGGGCTATGAATTCTTCTGCTAAGTCAGTCCTGCTTTACCAAGATTGCCTTTTAAAACAACATATTGTGGAAAATTACTTAATTATGTTTTTTACTAACCATACTATTCGTTTTCTGTTTGGTAAGTACTCTATAGATTAAATAGGCCAGCAAATAAACCCAGTACCATTTTATGTGAGCTTGTTTGTCCATAGGATTATTTTTCCTGGCAAATTTCTAAGAAGACTTTCTTAGCAGTAGACAGTCTTTAGCATATGAAATGAAACAAGATGCTATGTAAAGTACATTGAAGAAAAAACAGATACATAAATAGAATGAATACTTATAAGACCTGAGAAATATTGAGAACTGAGTCACTTTTTGCAAACTTCAACTGAGTTGTATTTCAGAGATGACAGAAATGTTAAGGCACTACATTTTTATATGGGAAGCAGAAACAGCATTGCTTGGAAGTGTCAGTTCATATTTCTACCTGTATCTACTTTTGCATATGGTGGTACAACTGCAGGTACAGTTAATAACATATGTGGAAGATGGAGAAGTTGGGGTTTTTTTTATTCTTTTCCTTAGAACAAGGTATGAAAAAGTCATATTATTGTCAAAATTCTGCACCGCCACAGGCCAAACAACGTTTGTTGGGAAGTACTATTCAAAAGTACTCCAAAAAGCATGGCAAAATACTCCCAGCCATGAGCACATCCTATTCAGGATGTGAGCCTCTAGGGTTTTTAAGAACAGCAGAAGCAAAGCACTTTCTTTTTGGTGGTTGTTTGTTTGTTTGTGGGGTTTTTTGTTTGGTTGGTTTGGTATATTTTTTGGGGTTTTGTTTGTAGCAAATAGTAGGAGGGACTTTATTTAGCTCAAAACATGTAAAAGAAATGCAGTCGGCACCCCCAAACAATAATCCGTTGTATACAGAACCCAAGCGCCTGTTTCTCCTCAACAAAAACAGATAATTGCTCATGGATTTTTAAAATCAGATTTTTGTCATGGTAATAAAAGAAATCAAAGCCAGAGCTCTCACAGAGCAGCACGGCCATATGAATTTAGTCCTCATTTACATGAAAGGGGAATTACAAAGTGAGTTCTGCTCCTTTCATCGCTCACATTCAGACTCCTGCTTCTCCGCTTGAAAGTCGTTGCTGGAGCACAAGTGCTGTGGGGAGAGGCTGAGGGAGCTGGGGGTGTTCAGTCTGGAGAAGAGGAGGCTCAGGGGTGACCTCATCGCTCTCTATAATACCTGAAGGGAAGTTATAGCCAGGTGGGGGTTGGTCTCTTCTCCCAGGCAGTCAGCAATAGGACAAGGGGGCACGGGCTTAAGCTCTGCCAGGGGAAAGTTAAGTTGGATATTAGAAAAAAATTCTTTACAGATAATCAGGCCTTGGAATGGCCTGCCCAGGGAGGGGGTGCATTCACCATCCCTGGAGGTGTTTAAACTGAGATTGGATGTGGCACTGAGTGCCATGATCTAGTAAACGGACTGGAGTTGGACCAAGGGTTGGACTTGATGATCTCAGAGGTCTTTTCCAACCCAATCGATTCTATGATTCTATTCCACCTTCAGACTGATACTGGGATACTCCAATAGAAGCTTTTACTTTTCATTTGTTTACCTGTGAGTCCCCAGTTCTGACTGTCAGAGAGTTTCCAGGCATAATGTGATTTACATTCAAGGGTTAAAAGAAGATAGAAAAAAGAAAGAAGATTTCTTCTCCCTCCTAAAAGTACTAGCTCAGCTGAAATTTCTAAATATTATAGAGCACAGCAGCAGCAAAATCTCAATTCTGCGCAAGGATGCTGAGTATCCCAAGCATCTTTCATGTCATGCAGCCTGGTTGTGTCCCAAAATCCTGTTTATTCTGCAACCCAATGAGTTAGTATGACTGAAAAATCTCTAGAAATACTAAAAGAGTTTCTCTTCATCTACAGAAGTTAATGGGATACTAATCCATAACGATCTGACTGCTATCATTTAGTTTGCCAGATGGACTGCAGTTCACCCAATGTAATCCAATTCTATAATCGTAAATTACATTCAGAGGCTTTCTCTACAAGCATTAAGCATTAACAGCCAAAAAGTTAAAGCTTAGTGAACACATATATGCCATATGCCACAGATTCATATAGATTCATTTTAAGGGAATTTTGGAAACAGTCTTCTGCATTCCATTATGATCTTCAAAAGCAGAAGATTAAACTCCAGAAATTCTTGGGAAGTTAGAACTCCTAATGGAAAGCATGAGTGTGTATGACTTTTGTAAGTACTAGCCCAGGATTAAAAATGAGGCATGAAATCTGATACACCCCTGGGGACATGGTTGAACTCTAAAGTGATGTTTTAGTCAGTGGAGCAGCAGACTGATGGATGGCAGCATCTGCGTGGCCTGTGTTTATTGTCAGTGCACGCTGGTACACATCACCATGCACAATAGTGAGTTAAGTGTTTATTAAAAAACAATTGTTGATAAACTGAAAAGCCCATCTTTCAGCTCTGGGCTCTGAAGCTCCCTCTTTGCCAAAGCAAAGACACAAAAAACACCTAGTCTCCAATCCTTTCACTGAACTAAAGCAAAAAACCTCCTGAAGACTGACTGTGTTGACAGGACTTGGCAGTGAGCTCTGAAGTTCCCTGCACACACATAAAATCAGGCATCAGCAGCCACACTGTCCCACAGAAATCTGCTTTCTTATGGAAACTTCTGTGCTTTCAGGCACCTCTGTGTGTAACCCCTGCTGAGGACAACAGAATTTATGGGCTCGTACAGAGAAAAGAAACACCATTTTCCCCGACTCTGCCTTAGCAAATGCATACTGACTGCCTGTACAACAAACTATTAGTACTCTTTTCTTAAAGGCTCGTAAACATTTAAGCATTTTGTGAACAGTGAAAACAAGAAAAATGTTATTTGCAAGGAAGGAAATAAAAAGAGTCTACGAGTACCAAATTCATTCTTTTACTTAGACTTTAATTTAATCCTGACTGCATTTACATGTAAATTCACAATGATACAAGAACAGTTTTTTGTCCTCAGGGGTGAAAAATACCCTCCAGAGAATCAATCTTTAGTATAGGTAAAACATGAAGTGACAGAACCATTACGAAGCATGCTTTTTCAGCCAAACATAGGTAAGTAAAAGAAGAATCAAAAGAGCGCGGTGTTCTCTATTACCAGGAGACAAAGCATTTCCCTCTGTGTCTATACTATAGAGGACACGCACCTCAGGGATGCAGGAGAGTTCTGTTCTGCAGAAATACCTCCAAGAACACTGGAATCTGCAGAGACATTGCCTACCTCCTGCTCACCTCATTGCTCTGCTCCTTGGAGAATCCTATTCCTAGGGATTACAGGGCATCCTGGGGAAGCAGGCAGATTCCATCTCACCCCTAAGGAGTGTAATCTGCACTGTGATCAGGTGTAACCACTAAGCAGTTCTGCAGTGCTGGAGGAGGATTTTGTTTCCCCATTCTGTTACCGCTATCCACAGAGATCTGTGTCTCACTCACCTTCTGGTCATACCAAGGGATCTCTCAGAGATAGGACTCTCTACTCTGGTCATCTCAGAATTGTACAAAATAAATCCCCTTCCAATGGACCAGAAAACACATTTTACCTTCAGAAATTGGAAACTGTAAATGGGACTAACTGCAAAATGCATACAAACATGTTCTGTGACCTCCATGGGCTTCTGTTTGCTTATGAGCTTGAAGTTCTGCTCTTAATTAATAAAAGATTAGTGGGTGATTATAGCAATCTTTCAACTTGTAGTCATTCCAGATGACTTGAAATCAATAGAGGAATGTAAACTAAATATATGTAGAAAGTAAATATTTTAGAAACAATTTATAAATCGTGATTTGTGTGACACAACCTTAAGGGAGATCAAATCCCACAGGAAATGGCAATTTTAAAAATACACCAGTTTACTGGCATATAAAAAGCTAAAAGAAACCACTTGAAGTTTTGATTCTTAGCAACATGAAGAAAAGGGTGGGTTTTTTTCCCTTATAGTTTTCTGCTATGTTGAACTTGCACAATTCTTATTTACAGTCTTCAGGATTCTGAATTTTAGGAGACTGAGAGAAGCCACGACTGAAACATACAGCCTCCACAACTGTATTTTTCATTTGGGCTTGTATACATTCAGCTCTGGGTTTGCCAACATAAGAAAGACATGGTCCTGCTCCAGTGGGTCCAGAGGAGGGCCATGAAGATGCTCAGGAGAGCCTCTGCCATGAAGGGAGGTGGGGATGTACTGCCTGAAGACAAGAGAAGGCTCTGGGGAGACCTCAGAGGACCTTCCAGTACCTCAAGGGGACTTACAAGAAAGCTGGAGAGGGACTTCTCCCAAGAACATGTAGTGACAGGATAAGGGGGAACGTCTTCCAAGGTTAACATTACATAGTATCTAACAAGTTCTTTACTGTGAAGGTGGTGAGGCACTGGACCAGTTCACCCAGAGAAGTTATGGATGCCCCATCCCTCTCCGTGTTCAAGAACATGTTGGACTGGGCTTGGAGCAGCCTGGTCTGGTGGAAGGTGTCATGGCAGGGGACTTGGAACTAGACGATCTTTAAGATTACTTTGAACCCAAACCATTCTATGATTCTGTTCTATATTTATACTTCTTTAATAGAGGTGCCCCAGGGCAGTGGAGCTGCCCAGCACTGCCCAGGAGCTGCCAGGAGAGGCAGAGCCTGGAGAATGGGGCAGGCTGCTGTTTGCACACGGCTGTATTAAATCCAGTCCAGGGGAATTTTCGGAGACACCAGTGGAAATTCAAAATTTTAAGGTGACTTAATTTCCAGAACCTTAGTTATTTTTTGTAAATACTTAGTTTATGTATTATCAATAGCCTAAGATATTAATTATGCAATTTATGCTTCTTTAACATATACTACCTCACAATGAGATCTTAAAAAAAAGCTGCATACTAATAATTTCACTTAAGGGATATAAGACTGAACTGCACACCAACTTTCTATGTGGGCAACCTGCCTTATCTATCACAACAACAGAGCAAATTATGGGAGTTTTAAGATCACAATCTGTATTTGCCAAAGGTCCTTAAAACCCTATTTCTCATTCCACAGTACGGTAGAGGGGCAGAGTAATAGAAGGAACGGGCAATCTGGTTATCTATGCAGCTTCTCAAATATAACTTGGAGCATTAATGTGGCACATCAAATAGTGCAAAAAGCCTCAACTTTGTTTCTCCCACTCCACCTTCACTGGGGTGTTTTTCTAGTCTAATTTACAGATGTTTTAGAATGCTTAGATTTTGTTCACTCCCCATGATGCTTGACAATCTCAGTTAAATGTAACAAAGACATGCAAACAAATAAAAAAGGTGGGTAGATAATCCAAAAAAGCAAAAAGTCACATTTCTTAAAAAAAAAAATTGTTACAGTGAATTTTTTTTAAATTTTATGTTCTGTCAAAAAAGAAAAGTGACTAATAAGTGCACCTTGTATACTATCCATATATTTACATATTAATTGCAGAGTGAGATTGAGAGCCTACCAAACCACAAGTGATTAAACATCATGCACTTGTGTTCTTGCTCCCGCAAATGCACATGCTGATGGCAAAATTTGTCTTTTTTTTTTTTTTTTAAATGTGGAAAAGAGTTCTAGATTAACACAAAAAAGACTGTGTGTTTTCCCTCAGGATCTGTTTTCTGTCACAGCATTGTTCCCTTCAGAGACCTAGGATGCAGGTGGAACTGAAATAGATTACGCAGGAGTTAAAGCAGCTCCCACAATCCTGAGTTTAGCTCCCCACTGTCACAGACAGCTCTCTCATGCAGTACAACCTCTGGCCACCTCAGATAAAATCGTTAGAAATTTGAAATCAACATGTACATCAATCCAGCTCAGTTAACTTGCAGCACTGAATCCATTTCCTAAGCATTCTCCTCCTTTCCATTGCAGTTTTTCCTGTTTTGAAGATTCAAGGATCTGTCAGTTTTTTCTCTAAGTCAAGACAAACACTCTTTGGACTCTCTAAATCTCCCCTTACTCCATTTTTTTCCTTCCAGACTCTTTTAGCTCCAGTTCCTGCTAAAAGGCTAATATCAAGCAAGGAAAAAGAATGTTTTGGTTTGATGCAACCAGCAGGAAAACAGGTTTCAACTACCTCTGAACTATCAAATACTCAACTTCACCCTTAGAATTCAGCTTTCGTTCAAGTTTTTCATTTGTATAGAGCTCGTAGGTTTTCTTTCCAAAATCAGAAGGACAAATTTAAATCTACATTACCTATCTCTTCACATATGAATTTTCAGCTCACTGCTGGCCTGTAACATATATTGTATTCCTTTTCATATGATTTCTCACACTGAAAGATCACTATGAACCCTGAACCACTAGGAGCCATCCACCACCCATTGCTACCACAAGAGAATATGAGAGCAATTCAGGAAGTGCTCTGTATGGATGTGCTGGTTTTACACAGCTTCAAATCGGATCACTGATCACACCCACACATCTCAACCGAAATAATCCATCAGGGTTCTAAGGTATGAGCCACATAACACTAACTCATTGTTGTGCACTGAGAACTCTGCTTAACATAGATTTGCAGAAACAAAAGAAAGACAAACTCAAAGTACAACAGCAACAAAAAAAAGCCATTATGACTACTTTAAAAAGGAAAATACAGTATAACAAAGCAGTTTATCAGTTAAATGGCACCAAAAATGATGACAAAATGATTGTTACTTCCCTAGGTAACAAAAGTCATACACAAGTATTTTCTACTTACATTTCTGAGGCATTTTCGTAGTTACTATTATATGCACAATGTGAACCCAAGAAATTGATGTTCAAACTAAAGGACATGTTGAAATTATTATTCTGACATGATTGCAAAGTGCTTTCCCTTTTAGACCATCATGACCTATATGTTCCTTTTTTAAAGGTTTTTCCTCTGTGCCAGAATTCCCTCTCCCGGACTCTCAATATTGGGTAGGCAGGCACTGAGTGTGTCTCCTGAGTGCAGTGGTGTTTGCCTACTTCAGTTCAACCTTTTGCATTCATTACTGAAGAGGCATGATTCAGGAGATGTCATTCTTCCCCCAGAGCAACTACTGAAATAGCACTTTACAAAAATAAAAAGCCAAACAGTACTTCTAGATGAACTGTTTTAAGAAATACAGAGCAGGTCTAAATCCCTTGCCATTTTTACAAAATCCTACTACAGTTTTCACAAGATGACAGGCCTGTATGAATTCTCTTTGAGCTCTTGAAAGTTATTCTCTCTGAATGAAATGCATTCTGCATCGCTTTATGAAAACTTACATCGTTAGACTTCATTTTTGCATCTATTCAGTTTCAGCTGAAACAAGTGTTCAACATGCAGAATCGATAATAAATATAATGATCAACATAATTTACCATTGTTTGCAACTTGATGTTCAATATTAATAGACAGTTGCTAAATAACTTTAATTCTGACTCTGCTAGGCACAATTGTTGTGTTAAATTTTAAATGAACACTGTAAAACTTACACAGCTGGCTAGCAGTGTCAAAGAGAAGCTCTAGGTTTGCTGGTAGATCTCCCTTTGCAGTTCACATTGTGGTGGCTGCTCAGGGAGGTTAGAACACCTTTCAGTTTCCAGAACAGCCATCAGACTTGATTGCACCTCTATACTCTTAGGCCAGTGAAAAGGCCACTTGGGTCCCTGCTAAGGTCAGGCTAACAGGACAGGACACAGGAAAGTGCCAGACATGACATAAGACATTGTCAGGCATGCTGGATAATGAAATGTGAAGCTGACAAAACCCACAGACAGTGCCATGGGGGACGGCAGGGTTCCACCAGTGCTTGGGCAGGCCAAAGTGAGAAATGGTGAGGTGTCACAGCCCACCCATGGCAAGCACTGGGTGCCTTTGGGCAGTGAAGTCTTGCAAGGCCAGCAGAGTGCAACACTACACAAGCAAAAATCATCTAGGTAACAAGATCAGAAATACCAAATATAGGTGTAAATTAGCAAAAAAGGGAGGAATGGGGAGACAGTACTTAACTGAAAAAGCTGTTTAGCTGAGAGGAGAGCAGAGCAGACAAAGGCAGGTGCAATGGTGGCAAAAAGAGAGTCAGGAGAAGGAGTAATTAGGAAAGCAAACCATGTGATTAGTGCTGTTTAGGAGAGCCCTTTGCAGTCTCAGTCAGGACAATAAATCTAATCATGTTCTGTCCATATTGCACAAGTCAAATTTGCTTCCCTCTCCAGGAGGGGAAGTGAGGAGTCGAAGGCAAGGGTCCATGGCTATCAGGAAGGTTCATAAACAGGTCAAGCATTGCTGCCACAGCCACCACCAGCATTTGCCCCATCACTTCACATCATCTGAGAAGCCACACCAAAATTTTGGGCATCTGAGTATTTCTGTGGCTTTCAAGGACTGTATTATGGGGTGTGGTTATGGACAGGATCACTACGCAGCAGCCTTACATATGATGTCTTAGAGGGGCATTCTTGTCTTGGAGTGTGATGTTTCACAACACTCACTGAAGTATTTCCTCATTTGACCCTGCTACCCACTTCCCAGCTCTAGGAGGTACAAGCATTAGACACTTATCCTTCAAGGTTTAAGGAGCCCAACTATTTGCAGAGAAATGGAAATGCTTTTAAAGCACAGGGAAATTTTTGTCCAAAGGAAAAAACCCAAACCACCTGATTACCATAACATTTTCAGTAGGACACAGGCAGAATTGACTGCATCTTTCTGAGTTAGTAAAAAGCCAAACATAACTGCCCTAACCAGCCTAGACATGACTAGACACGTGAACTGACTTTTTTCTTACTATCTGTTCCTTCATGTGCCTTAAATGCAGAGACCATCTCCAAAATGTGCAAAAGTTCTGTTCTACAGAAAAAAAAGGTTCATTTCCACCCATGTCTACATGCTGTTCCTGCCTGCCATTCACTTACCTGTTACCTTAATGTTTGTCATGTTTGTGATGGGGTCTCTTTAGGGTAGGTTTTATTGCTGGTCTGTAACAAATTCTGTGGGGTTTGTAACACCACTGAAGGAACTGAGAAAACATGTAGCAAAGGAACAAAAGACATGGTTCAGGAGAGCGAAAAAAGGAGAGATTGAGCATCTAACTATGAACACAAATGGACAGCTATTTTATCTGTGTTTCATTTATATTCAGCTTCCAATTGAATTGAACAGACTGGTGACATAATGAGACACACTGCACTGCAAAATACAGGCTCTGTACTTACAGTGTAAGACAAATGTCACCTAAGTAAGTCAAATACATAAATCCCTATTGGCTCCAATATTACCCCCACAAAAGGAAAAAAAACCCAAACCAACAAACACACCACTTCAAAAAAATCCACACACTCCCCCCAAAAAAGAAAAAAAAACCCTCAGAATTTGTGTAAATACAGGCCACTTTCAAAGTAAAGAGCCAATACTTTAGGCAACAGTCTGTTAAGTGGAACTATAATACCCTTCTTCCAAGTCTTTTGGTTAGGATATTAATTGTCTGTGAGGCCATCCTGGGATAAAAATAACAGCAGAAGCAGACAGTGATGCTAATATTACATATCACATAGATAAGTCTCTAGTAAAGGAGAGAGGATCAAATGGAATCACTTGCTAAGTTTTAAAATTAATTTATGTGTTTATGAAGCATAAACACATTATGGACAGGATGAGATCATGCATATGGAAATTAATTTAGGCATTGAGCATAAAGGCAGGGTTAAGACTTGGGGACAGCTGTTAATGAAAGCAAAATGCAATTCACCATATAAATATATAAACTAAATATATAAACTAAACCAGTTACACATTTCATTTACACAAATAATTCTAAAATGAGCGTATAACTAATGTAATTCCAGAGAATTCTTGCACAATCCGTTATTTCTTCTTTGTCAACAGCTCAATAACACCATTATTCAGAAGACTGCTACTGTTTTAAATAGTGTTTTTCCTGAAAAGATTGTACCTTGACAAAGATGTCTCATCAGTTTTAAAAAAGACAACTTCTCTTTCACTATCTGCATTATTAAATGTGCCTAAAATCATATCAGCAACCAGATTATAGAAAGGACATTAGAAGAGTGTGTATGTATTTTTATCTTCTTTAACTTACATCTAGCAAGAAGGGTTTGTGTCATGTAAACACTTTCCACAGAATTAATGAATAACAATTTGTAAAGCATTAGAATAAACACATTTAAGATATCATTTACCGCACATCTTACATATTTTTATAGACCTACATTCTTTCACCATTTAGCAGAAAAGTATATAATGAAGAATTAAATGCAAAACTGATGCTCAAAGCTGTCCCCTTTAACCTGAGCATTCATTACTGCGATTAGGGTATGTAGAAAAGCTCAGATGACTTAAGTGTTGAACTGCTGCTAAGCCAAGGCAGAGTGAGCAGAGCTGAGATGGTCAGAAGCTGGTCAGTGAAAGAACTAACTACAGCTGACACTGCTTTTTCCTCTCCTCCAGTATTCAGACTGAGTGGTTATTTATTGGTACAGAGACAGCTGGGGATAACTGGGATACTGCAACTGCCTCTTGCCATTCTCTAATCACCTGTCTGGGGAAAGGCAAAACCTGCCTGCTGTGAGACTAAGGGTACTGACTTCATTTTTGCCCTCAGATACAGCACATCCCTATGGTCTGCATTCTCCAAGCTTCTCCTTCCTGCAGATTTGCAAGTCCAATCACAACCTTTTTCAATAGAAGCAGGAAAACTTCTGTATTTTCCCTGGGTTACTCAGTTTCTTACCCACTAGCATACCACCTGTGAGAAAGGAACAGCTCTGTGCAGTTTGTATTTATAGAGCTCAAATGTTTATGGGGAAGCATTCTCACTACAGTGTTTCTGCAGGAACAAAGACTGCCCTTTCCCTTAGGATTGCCTATTAAAATTTTGCCTGTTTTCACTTTTGAATGTTAGCCCTAAGGACTACATCTGTTTGGTATTCTTCAGAAGGGCTGCACTGACATATTTGAAATGCACACTGGGTGTTTCATTGAAAATACTATTTACTTTCATTTTCAGGTATATGATAAGGAGACAAGTTCTTTATCAGCTCTTCTCTCAGTGAGGTTCAAATATAAGCAACACATATGAGCATTTCAAATAGAAGATCAATTAAGGTTCTATTATAAAGTTCTTGCTATAATGAAATTCCATTTTCAGTTGGTTAGACCACTCCCAAATTATGATTTTTCAAAAATGCTTTGTGATAATTGTTTGCCTCAATTTATTATTTTTCTCTCAAAAAGGTTTCAGGACAAACAATGAAGATTTTTAGAAGAAAGGATAAAAATAAACACAAAGCTTGTCTGCTACAATCTGGGGTGAGGGTGTGTGTTGCAGTAATTCATAAACTTATTAATAAAATCAGGTAGAAAATTACTTCATTAATAGCTAGATACATTTTGTTTGTCAAGTCTTACCTGTAAAATATCTCCAGAAAAAAACCAGAATTTGTGCATGACCAACAAGACTTGATCAATATTAATGGTAAGACTTCCGAAAAGTTTGTGCTAGTATAAACACTAAGCCCAGAACCCACTGAAATTAGAAAGAGCAAAGCCACCCCCAGAAGGCAAAGTGATGATCACATCAATTTAAACGAATGATGACTCTCATTTTTTTTTTTTTTCCCACTTTGGCTGCTGCAAGACAAGGAGTCCATCTCCCCTCTGCTGCCTACTTTCTTCCAGAAAAGAAACCCCACTGATTCGTGTACAGAAAGGAAGGCGTTGGGAAAAGGACAAAAAAAATAGCATAAGAGTAAACTATGACTACATTGAACTTGTTGATGGTAAGAGGAAAAGTGTGAGTGTGGAAGGAGAGACGGAACTGACTAAAAAGGACTAAGAGTGAGAGTGAGTGATGTCATAGGGGGCCAAGAAGCATGGATGTTGGAGAAGGGAAAGAAACTGAGCATCTGGCTAAAAAAAGGCTGAAATTTTGGAAAGATTATCTTGATGAAGTCATACCAGGACTGAAGGTGAGAGAGATGGATGCAAGACAATTCAGCAAAGAATCTATAGTGCCAAAAGAATGAAATCGGCTAAAAAAACCCAAAGGTAAAATAAAACCTCAGGGGAGAATCATGTTGAGAAGAATGGATTGAGTATGGATAATAACAAGAGATGTAGGAATGAGCTGTAAAGTCATGGAGAAAACAAGTGGCAAGTGGATAAAGTGCCCAGGAAGAGCCAAGGGCTGAACACAGAGCTGGCTGGATAAGGAAAGGAAAAACAGTGGTCTGGGTCAGGACTTGGACAGGCTAGGCAGGAGCTACAGTCAGATGGGTAAACAGATGCATTCAAGATCTGTTTGGCAAATGGGGCAGCAGAAACTAACTCAGATCACTAAAGAAAGCAAAGGAAAAGGGCTGGACAAGTCAAAGAAGGGAACAACTATAAAATGGCTGGCTACAACAGGAAATACTACCAGAATCCCAGAAGAACCAGTGATTTCTGATTTCTCTCTGAGCCTTGTCTGTACATAAACTGAAGATGTACCAAATTGGCTCCATTTTGGTCAGGAGGTTGGATGCAAAATTTCTAATTCTGCTCGTGGACCCCTCCAAAGGGCTGTCAGAGTGATTCCGCCGCATGTCTTTCCCCTGTGTGTCCAGAATGATGTCATGGCACAGCCTCGAGTTTTGTCACTAACTGCACACAGAATTTTCCATCTCATTTGTTACAGAAGTGGGAAAGTAGTAAACAGGAAAAGTAAACACAGGTAGTGAAGAAATGCTGCCCTAGATAAATAGATACCTTTCCTCTTACTTCTACCATAGATTTTTCTATTCCATTTATAGAAACAAAACCCCCCATATTCCAGTGGTTATTTTCAGAGTGACTTGATATGCCAGGGATTTAATACACAACAGTGCCAAGAGATGCAAATCAAGATGCAAAATGCCACATGACAACCAAGCCAGATCACATTACTGGACATTTTTACCTTGTACTTATGTGCTTCAATATGGTATGTGCAGAAACAGCTGAAGGGGATTGCAGATGTGAAAAGAAATAAAAAAACCTTCATAGGGCACTCTCACACAGACCATATGGAAGGCCACACATCAGTGGGTAATTTTGTACTTACAGCAATCAATTAGGCTTGTGGCTACAATTCTGAGTGACAAAGAAAAAGCCAAAGCATTGAGTAAGCACTTATTAAGCATGCACAGATCATTCTGTGCATTAAATGGGTTCTTGAAGAGCATATGGAAAAGGCAAACAGTTACGTAATTAGGCAACTTCTTACTGCATACATTAGATGGTGCCAAACTAAGGTTGCAAAAGCAGTCTTATGCCTTAGATTTCCTAATGTCTGACTTTGCAATCATAGCAGGGTTTTACATGGCTAATAAAACCACAAAATGTGATCATGACTGGAACTATAACAGTGGCAGTGCACTGGGCTGACAGCCATATCAGGGAGTGGAACCTCGGGGGTTCATTATTCCTGGACAGAATTCTGCCACTGCTTGAGAAAGTCGTTTGGAATCTATCATCTGTTTGACAGACACAAACAAACAATTTCAACAGTTCATGGGTGACAGAAGAACAAAGTTTGCTCCAGACAGACTTCAGTCAAGCCACTGCAAATTCCTACCTGAAAAAGGGGGTCCCTTTAAAAACAAATGTAATAAAAATACATATGATGCCCTCATGTACTGAGTTCAGATCACTGCAAAGGAGAGAATATTAGTTGTTTGGCAAAATACAAGCTTCTCTGTGACACCCAAGGACTATTATTTTGACCAGTGAGTGTGTGATATTTCAAGAAAGAGCAGTTAAAACTGCTTTGCTGTACCCTGAAATGAGTAATACACAGCAGGAAGCCACAGAGCACACAGACACACAACAGACTATGATCTAGGAAACAGTATTTACTTGTACTGTCATATTGACACATAAGACAATAATGGACCTTTTATCTTGCAAGGAGATTTTCTAAAAAATGTTTTTGTTGCTCTACTGAATGTTATTCTGCCTATGAATGGAACTCCTCCCAATCACCTGATCTAAAAGACAATCATGAAGCTTTTTTTGCTTTAAAAAGTAGGAATCATTGATTTTAGCTAAGGACAACTGTCTTTCTCAAAACAGAGCACTCATAGTAAATTGGCCTTTTGTGATATTCAGTGTGCAGCTCACTAAGAGTGCAAGATTCACTTCAACTTTTAATTTAGTTTTATAAGTAAATATTTACATGCAATTATTGAGGTATGACTGGTTTTTTTTTTTAGTTCATTATAATGAACTTCTAAGCCATGAGTCATTGATCAAGTATTTAAAATCCTACCAGCAAGGGCTATTATTATAGTCTTCCTTCTTGCTCCCCATTTTTTCCCCTTTGCTGTAAAATACTTGTCAATTGGGCTGAAACATCTGCTTCAGGAACCACAGCTGTGAACCTGATCATAGAAGAGTTTCACAATAAAAGGCTATTTTCACAGGTTCTTTCTAAATCTGCAACTTGAGTACACCAAAACTGCTACAGACTTTGTTTCAAACTAAAATTTCAGTCCATTCCTGGACTGAATCTTGCTGCCACAGTGATCATAAAAATGCAGGATGCTCTTTCACTAATGAGCCCGAAAATCTTCAGTCTCAGGGAGATCTCTTTTCACACTGGAGTCATAGATCGCTCTTCATCCATCAGCACATGGCAGCCTTCTACCCTCATTGTTGTCTTTGCTGCTGCTCTGGTTAATGCTCTCTCAGTCAGGTCCTCAAGACTACTCATGAAGTTGTGCTCTACATCAGATGGACAACAGCAGGTTAGAAGAGTCTGAGTTACCAGTCATGTCTGAGAGCCCACACCAAAGGTGAGTCCACCGCCAGCTCCTTTGTCAGAACAGTGGACATGGCCCAGAACTGAACTGGAGGCACCTGCCTTGGCCATCATATCCCCAGCTAACATAAGGAAGCACAGAGATGTTCACTTATTTAATGACCACAATGCCAGTGGGGAACCAGACAGTGTGCAAGCCTGGTGCCTGTAGTCCAGTCTCCTCCATCCATGAGGCTGAGCCCAGCAGAGATGGGCATGGTTCAGCTGCACAAATATGTTCTTGAGTGCCCAGGAAAAGTGGTACAAAACCACTAAAAAGGCAGGGAGGATCACACTGAGGCAGCCAGAGAACATTTTTAAGATGATAGTGAAAAAAAAACAAAACAAAGAAAAGTAAGCGTTAGTTACAATTCTGTCTGAAAGAAACTTGAAAATGTAAGAAAAAAAACCAGCTCTCTTGCCTGGCCCCCACTAGGCTCAGGGTGATGGGACTCTTGCCATTCAGCACAAACAGAGAGGACTGCACTGAAGGAACTCCAGGCTGCATGAGAAGACTGCAGCAACATCTTTGCTTTGAAGGGAAACAGGCTGTAAGCCTCTAAATTTCAGCCAAGCATTAGGACAATCATCCAGGTGAGGGTTTTTTAACATTTTTAGCACCATTATTAGCCATTTTTATACAACAGAAAATAATATTTAAGTGATGTGATTGGAAAAAATGTGTGGGTGCTATAAGCAAAGTTTTAACATTAATTCCTATTCCGCAGGTACATTTCATGGCTTCCTTTTAATTTAACAGTCCACTGGGAAAATAAGCTCTCTTTGGTTTTAATTTTATTTTATTGATTCTCTTTTTTAATAAAACACTGAAAAATAAGACACTGTAGCCCTTCACACAGCACTTAAACCATCCAATGTAATATTTGAAGTTCACACATCACTAGGACTATGAGGTGACTTTGCTACTGCTGCTTTGATTTAGGTGAATTGAAATATTTAATTTCCCAAGAATAGGGTGCATCTTTTTTCTCCAAACACATATAATATACTCTTTGAATTATGTTTAAAGGAAATCAAACCATGAAAAAAAGTCAGGAAACTAAAATCTTCATCACAGACAAGGCTTCTTAACTTTGGTCTGTCCATGATGGGCATAATAAAATGGTTACTGCAATTGCATAAAATAATAACTTATAAATGAACATTAAGATGACCAAATTTCACATCCGCTTGGAATAAAATTAATGTCCTCCAAATCAAAATACCTTTTCACAATGAACTCAGGGAACCAATAATAGTATTTTCCCTCCAGAACCATAAAGAAAACAGAATGTGATGTACCTAAGATTACAACACATCACACAGAAACTGTGAAGTGTCTCTCAAAAAAAAATTAAATCCCAATTTCCAGGGACAATTTGTCAAATCTCATTTTCAATCACCAGCACCTCTGAGTCTCTTCTTCCTGTAAATATAAACCTTAGAGTTAATTAAATTAGGGCTTAGGATTTTTTTTTTTTGTCTGCTTTTTTAAAAGCCTCAGTTTGTGGATCAAGAATTAGTTGGCCAAGATTAGCCCAAAGGACTCTCAGAAGCTAAGTTATTTATTTTCAAAAGGCCAGGTTTAGAAGGCGACCGCTGACATGTTGGTATATACACCAAAACAAAGACAGTGGTGGGATATAACTGCACTTAGAGATGTGCTTCTCTGCTGCAGGGGAATTGCTGACCACTTTGGACACTGCTTAATCTGCCAATAATCATATGGCAACAACTGTACATACTGCCTTTCCAAAGAGCAGATATAAACCAAAACCAGTCTCATCTTCCAGACTCGAGAAAAACAAAAGGACAGAAACCCATAAAGAAATAACCAAAAGCAAAGACAGCGCTGCTGAACTATTCTGAGTCACACAAGCCCTGGAAAAGGATCCTCAGTGCTGTAGCACAGCCTGCAAAAGACAACCTTTTTCCTACTGCAAAAGCTACCAGCTAAACACAGGAGGAATGCAGCCCACAAGGAAACATCTGTTCATACTTGCACAACAGACTGCAGCTTCTTACTCTTCTGGCAGGGGACACTGCACCACACCTGCTGTCACGGGGTAGTACAACACGAAGGACAGGAGTGCAACATGAACACAAGGTGTAAATACAGACTGTGCCTGGCTGACAAACATGTAAGCACCTGTGATGGTTAAGAAGATTGCTTCCCTTCAGCATTTACAGAATTGAACAGCTGTGGTGATTAAAGGACATAAGGACAACAAAAGCCAAATGCAAAGGTAGTAACTTTCATAAAGTGACAAAATTGGAGAATTTTGCACAGTTTTGGGTTGGAGCTTGAAGATTGGACTCATCTTGAAGTTTTGCATTTCCTGTTTGTTTGTTTTTCCCAAATGAACCAGATGGTCTAATCGAAATAAACACACATAAACAAGTAAAGGGAGGAATGTTTGTGCTTTGTCAAGCAGTCTCTTCTGGTACCATCACACCAAGTCCCTGGTAATAACCTTGGAGTTCTATTCCTCACGAGTCTCCTGAAGAAGAGACCTGCAGATCACACAAGCAATCTCTGGTCTCACCTCTGTCGCCAGCTGAGCTGGGTTTCTTTCCTTGACATTTACTCCCTAAGCCTGGTGTGATGGGATAGCTAATTGAATAAGAATATTTATTTAGCTGATGCAGTGAAGTTTCTACACATCCAGAGACAGAATTTCCTCAAATCTACAATACACCTCCATCCAAAGTTCATTCAGACCTCATCATTTCCTAAGAGGGCATATAGAAGTGTGGAGTTCAGAGTGGAGGTTTCTAGAAAAGCACAGTTATTGCATCACTTCATTAAATAGCCTTTTTGCTTGCTAATGTGTCCTTATCAGCATACTCAACATAAATGATACATTTAGTCAAGGCCACAATTCATTCAGATGACAAGTATTATTTGATTTTTGCAGAAGTGTGATCAAATTTTTGGCTACTTGACTGCAGGTTTCTAATTTTGCTTTATGAAAAACACATCTGTAATGGACTTCAGCAGAGAACAAGAGTTAAATATTATATGGACAATGCTACATTTTCTATGCATTAAGATGCTAGAAGAATAATATCTGGGTTTTAAAATAAGAATTTTCATTCATACATGAAAAGCCATCTAAAAATTATATTTAAACTCTGAATAGAGATAAGAGTAGCAAATTATAATTTGTGTCTAGGCAAAAAGTATAAACCCCTGATTTTACCCAGCACTGGATTTACATTTCCTTTGGCTTAAACTTTTTTTTTTAGAATATATAAATAATTTATATTGTAAAGATGCATGTAAAAATATGTTAATGGATTAGTTGTTAATGAGATGTTGAGAACTAGTACACTTATATTTGAGATATTTACCCGTAGGAATATGTTGAGTGATATACTAACCCCTTACATGTACTTTGTAGTTAAAAAGGAGTGAAGCAAGTCTGAGGTAATGGGGGTGTTTCTAAACCTCTCAGGGGTTTGTGCAAGCCCATGTTTGTTCACCTGTTCTTTTCAGACAGCACATATATGCTGCGTGGTGCCTGCTAAGGGAAGTCTGGGCTAATGGATTAGTCTACTGACTCATTATTTTTCAGGAACACTGGAGACCAAATTCAAAGGTCATTACAAAGGGTTTCTGAAGGGAAATCATGTTGTGAGAGATACAAAGACAGTTAAACATGAATTTAAAAAAGAATAAATATTAATTTCCCTAAGACATTGCACTGCAAAGTTTAGGAGCAGTATGAATTATGGTTCACCCATCCCTCTCCATCCCAACACTGTTATCCAGCTGTTGGTTGCACTGTAGAGTGCTCTCTGAAATGGACCTGCTGCTCCCAAAGGAAAAGCTGCCTCTTACTTTTGTTATGATGATCTGACACACAAAAAAAAGTGATGTTAGTAACATTAAACAGACACCACTACTTATGGAAGTACTATATATACATAAATACATATATACATACACACATACATACATATATATATATATATATATATATATATAAAACACTAGTATTTGCAAATCTGCAGAGGTTAATCTATATGGTTGTTCTCCTGTTACCTGTAGTACTCACAAGAATTTCAGTTTCATCTCCACTCACCACTACATTTCAGAGAATAAATACCAACCCAATGTAGTAAATCTGGATGAAAAAACCCGTAGTTTTATTTATTACCTAAAAATCAGATTAATTTGTAGTGTTGAGTTATTTTTAAAAAATCCTGCTAGACTTTTAACTTAACATGTTCGGTGTTGAAAACTCAAAAAAAAAAAAAAGAATATAAACTTGATAAATATCACTTTTAGTCTTTTCAATATCCTTGTTGGAAATAAAAAGGAAATCAAAAGGAACAAAGAAGAAAGAACAGACTGAAAATTCCAGACAGAACAACTACTTCTTCTGGGCAGAAAATAAAACCAGTAATGGTAAAAAACCCTAAATATATGGAGTAGATAAAAATATGGATTTTAATGACCCATATGCCCACAGAGGCAAACAAGATACAGGATGTGACAAAAGATCAACGGGTGTTCGTATTTTAAGAGCTTGCTAACTGCACTGGGTAGAAGAGATAAAAGAATTTATGCAAGGGTTGGAAAATCTGGCCCAAAAGATAGCGAGCCCAGGCTGGCAAGAAAATCAAGGCTAGTTAAAAGGTCTGTAAGCATCACATAACAGCACACAGCTTACTGAGCTGGCAGTGGTATTATTTCGGGGCCTATGTGCTTAAATAATTTTAGTAGGCTTTGTTTGGGTTTGGGGTTGTTTTGTTGTGGGTTTTTGTTGTGTTTTTTTTGTGGTTTGGTTTTGTTGTGTTTTGTTCTTTTTTCCCACAAGTACAAATCATCAGTGAATACAACCCGAGACACCAGTGCACTTTGAGCAAATGGGAAAACTTGACAGAATTTAACTCTAAGTTTAACTCTGTGCTGTAAAAATAAATTCAGGCAGTTATTCTGCCAGCTGAGTTTGCCAAGAAGAGAAAGGATGCTAATAACCAGAATAATTTTCTTTATATTGCAGTTGTGAAGTTGTTCTCCAGGAACACATGTTTTTAAATTCAGGGCTAGATAGGACCTGCTGTTGCTATTACAGTCTGGACCCACCAGAACATTGTTGCTCTATTGTTCCGTTCTGTTCTTCTGAATTATAGTCTGAAGTGGTCCATAAAATCTTTTATATCCCACTGATGTCTACACTAGTGAAGTCTTTTCAGAAAATATTCATGTATTCTTCCAAATTTACTTATGCTTGTGAAACAATCCATGTTTGGAAATTACGATGACTTTATACTTTTCAGACCCTCTTCTATCTTAGTTTCCATACCACTATTTTGATTGTTTTTACTGTTTTTTATATATATATATTTGATATATTTGATATATATGAACTGAAGATGATTAAAAGAAAAATATTATGAATGGAAGATATGGAGAAGAGAATGTTAGTATAGGCTGACGTCCATAAATGGATTTGAAAATAGATCTGAGTAAGTAAACAATTAGATATAAATAATGATGTAGAGAGATATTTCTGGGGAGCAACCAATCAAGAGTCATCAAAATTACTCCATAAAGGGTTAAAACATTAAAAAGGATTATCTATGTTTTTATGGCTTAGAAATTGAAAATCTTGTAAATTTACCCCCTCCCAGTGATGTATTAAAATCACTGAGGTGTGTGTCACTCCTAAGGCAGAACGGTGTGTCCCCAGCCTCAGTACCCACACTAAGGAGAGACTGCAGAAACATTCAGGAAGATATGACTGCCACAGAGCACGTACTGAACTGAGGCTGCTCCAGCTATCCTGGCATTGGGTCTTCAGGAAGCATGACAGAAAGTTGTTGTTACAGAAATGAACAGCAAGACTGTATTATCTACTTCATGCATGTCTTCAGAAGAACAGGCTTCTTATAATTGGATACAACTAACTTTTCAATTTTTGGACATCTCTGTCTGGGATTTGTAAGCTATTTCCCTCCTCAGAGCTTCATACAAATTACAGATGATTTGCTGTTCTATAACATGTTGGCATCAAACACGTAAGAAAACTTAGCAGTTTTGGACAAGTACATTCTTACTGTAGTCACGGAGGCATGTCTGTGTTTCAGCCAAAGGTGCTCCAGTGTGCCATCCATTCATATCTCAGTTACATGACCCTGCTAGAGAGAGTACTGCTTATCACACGTGTGATAAGGAAGCTCAGTGTGGGCTATGAAAATTATCCCTCCAACCTGGTAAGGAACACAGTCAGGCCATTTGCCTACACATTAAGGGCTCCAGCAGACCCATAATACACATATAAGTGCTAATGACTAATCTGCAGCTCCTCTGGGACAGGAAAGCTCCCGCTATCAAGCAGCAGCTCACTGAAATAAAACACTTCACCTCAGCCTAATTGTAAGAACACACAGCTTCAATGGTGTCAATGAAGAGATCCTCTCATCCTCCTTATCCCACCTTTCCCCACCCCTCTCCACATACATTTCTTCATCCTGTTCCCTGCTGCTGAACAAGCCTTCCAAAGGCAACTCCAGCAGTGGGAAAGGTGGATTTCTCTGGGAATACTATACTAATTAGCAACAGAGAGAGGCGACACCTTCTCCTTCCAGCCATCGTGACGGGCAGCAGTTCGTGCCACCAGCTTCTTGTGCTTCTATCACACCTTAATGTGTCCTGGCCTTTAGTGAATGGCACAACTCCTGGTGAGAAGTGATTCCAAGAGGATCTCAGCCACCACTAAAGCAAAACACATTGAAAAATCATCATGATAAAACATCAGGTTCTGAGAAACTGAGACTGAAAGGAAATTAAAAGACTTAAAGCCACAGTTTGGACTTAAAAGGCCATTTCACAATGTGCAAGGACTAGGCTCATTGGTTTTTTTAAACTTGTCTTTTTGTACTACTCCTGTTAATTTTGTTTTATA
The DNA here is from genome assembly GCA_035583155.1 of Acropternis orthonyx. Taxonomy (NCBI): domain Eukaryota; kingdom Metazoa; phylum Chordata; class Aves; order Passeriformes; family Rhinocryptidae; genus Acropternis; species Acropternis orthonyx. Next base: position 54,320,690 of record JAWWEU010000081.1, on the reverse strand, counting down.
CTCAGCTGTAGGCCCAGATTTTTATCATCGGATTATGTATTCTCTTAATGTCTTTGTTCATGATGTTTGCACCTAAAAATTCTGTGACTTTGCCTTCCTGCCAGCTTCTTAAAAATTCTGAGAATCTAGGTAACTCCTCTACCACACAGGCAGTGGGAATATTGAGCCTGAAGTGTTATTACCAACTTGGATAAACTTCTCTGATACCTTCACATGCTAAGCAAGGGAGAGCTGAAGTTTTAAACACAATTTATTAGACTTTGGTTTGGCTCCTTTCATCTTCCCCCACCTTCTACATATGCTTTCCCTGAGTAATAACTTGGGTTTTCCTGATTTGTTGCCAAAATGACTCAGAAGACTGGCACTATGTCAGGCTTCAGATGATGGATGAAGTAAAAATGCAGAAAAAAGATGCTAAACAGTAAATATTCTGTTAAAGGCCACTAAAATCCGAAAGGTTTTTTAAATAGTCACATTCATTGGACAGATTTTCAATTGATGTAGTTCCCATCTGTCTGAGTGCTTGCACATTGCAAGAGTTTGCATGTCAATGCAAGAAGCATTTGATTATGCCAGCGCTTTTTGATATATTAGTTAATTATAACACAATTCAATATAACAATGATCAGCTTATGAAAAGCAAATTAAGTATTCTCTTAGGATTATTTTTCAAAGTGCAATATGTTTCTCATAATGATAAATAATAATGATGAATCGCTGTGTTTAGTTTATTTATTTATACTAATTATTTGATTCTAGAGGGTCAAAACTTAGTAAAATCTTGAAAATATTCTGTCTGCGTGAGGAGAGATATATCGCAAGCAGATGAAATTTGGTTACCTTATGCATATTGTATGTGGATTTTTCCATCATAGCTACTATTCCAAAAATAATTCCAAAGACTGATTATGGTGGCACAGGACAAGAAATGTAACTCAGCATATTTTCAATGAGAAAACAGCTTCTTTATGTTTGATTTTACAACATTAAAGTTTGATTAAGGTCATTTCTAATTTAAAAAAAAACTTATCAAAACCAACACACTCAGCACATCTTTATAATAGCCTTCTACAGCACAAAACATTTTACAAATGCTGAAATACATACTGATGCGCTGAACATTTCCCAGACACATGTCCCATTTCTAAGGAGTATGGTGTATGATGCACTATTCACACAGTAATTTTATCAGTGCAACAGAATCTGAAGTTATCCACTCACTCAGCCAGAAGGAGTAAAACAGCCAAATCTCTTGAGCTTTAATGGTTTTTCCTCACCTCAAACAGGAGGAGGAAGGAAAAGAGGAAAAGATTAATTATAGTGTTATAAACCTTCTGCAGAGCTACAACTCTTTGACACTTTGTGTTTCAGCAGCTTCTTGAATGACAAAGAAAGGTACGAAGGACAAAACTCAGGGTTTATTCTCTAGGATCCTGCCTGCTTCAACATGGATTTAAAGTAAGTGGGATGTACAAGGTGAGGACTGTGTCCGTGTTTGTGCTTGGGTACACTTATGGAGATGTAACTCTTCTGTGCTTAAACAGACTGAAAATGAGTGAAAACTGCAGGGCAATTTAACATAAGGGAGCTTCTATGTGTAGAAGCCAAGAGATTTAATTTCATACCTTGTGTAATGTCCTCGGTGGCCCTTGCAGGTCTGACAGTTTGGTGCCCATGACATCTGTCCTGCAGCTCCTGAAATATCACTGCCCTTTGTTTTTGGAGTCCTGACACATGAGAATGAGCGACAAGTGGCATTTCCTTGTAACCTGTCAGACAGTCTCTCAAGAGTACAGGCGGTACAACCCTGCTGGATTTTCTCTACCAGTCAACGACCCTGTGCAGTGACAACCTTTTAAAATGTCCTGTTTGAAGAAAATCTGTGACAACAAAATTTTTTATTATTTTGATAAGTCTGTAACACACTAAATAGGAAGACATGGTATTTTGAATTTTAATCTGAAATGCATAATGGGTTTTATTTTTGCTGCTCAATCAAAGGAACATTCCTAAGACCAGTCAGGGCATATACATCTTTTTCTACTGAATACTACTAATTTATATGTGGAAAAAAACTTACATGCTATATTCCTTTTTGAGGTATCAGTAGTTCCAGTTCCAAATTAGCTGCCATACTAAAAATAACCAGATTGTAAAGAATATGGAAATCCAATCTTAGTCAATTTTTATACCCCCAGGCAGTTCTTTGCAGTGCAAAAGCTTCAAACACTAGGAAATAAAAGTTTCTTAAGTTGACAGGATAAATCTCGAAGGATCAAACAATAACTAGTGAGGTTCTTGGAAAAGGCTGTCTGATCCCTGTTGTCACTCCCCTACCTGCCTTTTACATTAAATGAATATGAAATAAACTGAAAATAGAACTTGCAGAGGCAGGCAGTGAGTCCTGACAGCACTGACAAGCGCCAGACAGGCATCACTGACATGGTGTGAGCTGCCATGAATGCTCAGAGGAAAGGACCTTGCACATCCTTGGACCTCTTGCTGCTGCACTTATATAACCTGCAGAGTAACTTCCAAAATGAAAAAAAAAAATTAGTTTGGCCCAAGACCTTCAGGGCTGGGAGTGTCAGCATCGCAGTGTTTGTGGGTCTTCACTACAACGCACAGCCTTCTGCCATTTCCAGGGTGAACTGAGGATACACAGCAGCTATCAAGGTGCTCAGCAACTCAGAATTTCTAACACAACATCAAGTTTCCTAAGAGCCTGTGCTGCTTTTGAGAGGAAGCAAATTGCTGTTTCAGGCCTCTGTATGCCACATGTGTGAACACTGAACACAACGGGCACAAAAGTGACCTACTGCAATGTTTCATACCCTGTTGCTAGTTCAGGGTGTCAGAACTTTAAGTTAGTGAGATGTCATATTTGCTTGTGATTATGGATATTTAAAATTCCTGATTAAACTTACAAATGAAAAAAACAGACCTGAGGTGAAAGTTTTGATGCAAACTGAACTTCAGCCATTGAATGTGATGATTTCATTCTATTCAGCTCTTTTGTAATGATGTCAATGATCCCAAAAACTTTGGGAGACTATTTAAGAATACAATTCCTTTTAAATTAAGAAATTAATTAATTAATTTAAAATGCAAGAGTATATTCTTTATTTTTACACCTACTATAGTTTGCTCATCACTTTTATGAAAATGTTCATTTATTTTTTAAAATAAAAAATGAATTTGACAAAAACTATTAAAAGTGTTAAGAAATAATTCTACTTTGCAAGATTTGGGTGACATAACTGAACAGACAAATGCACTTTCCATGGATAATTCAAATGAAAGGAAAACGTCCTCTTGTGAACGTAAAATATGATAGAAGAAAGAACTAACCAACGTACTAGTAACATAAAAGGAACATTAATACTGAATTGCATTTAATGCTATTCTGTTTATCATTTAAAAGAGATTTCCAAAACATTACTGAATTCTTTCAAGCTTTTTGGAATTGGTTTTTATTGGAAGCTGATGAAGATATATCCTTATGGCTGGTTTAAAAAGGATTTGCAGAAGTTGAATTTACTTTAAGAAACAAACTATAGAACTACATGTTTAATACAACTACTATTTGAAAAGAAAACAAAAAGGAGCAAATTCACCACTGTTGAGTCTTTAGTTAGAACTGCGTAATTCCTTTTCCCACTTGTACTTTTATATTTAATGTCAATGCTGAACTTGTTCTGAGGACATAATCTAGGGCACACCATACAGGGCCTCAGACTATTGCCATGAAAATTACACATACTTTAAAAGGTAAAAATAGCTATTTGCTTCAGTTGTTTGTACATGGCAAATGCCTGTACATAAACAAAGCTTATTTTCTCTGAATATTTGTCAACTGGAATTTAACACCATACGTGAGGAAACTCCTAAGGAAGATGAAGTAACTGAGAAATAACTGAGTACAGCCGTATTAATAAACCAAAGTCGAATAAAACCTTCCATAAAGGGCAAAGGAATCATTAAAATATGAAAGTAATCAATTTATACATTACTTTCTAACTTCCTGCAGAATTACCAATATAAGATTATAAAAACCCACAGTATTATTAATTTATTTTTATACCTAAAAAAGCTTATTTGCCAAAACTTTTTTTCAGCATTGACTTCATTTAAGTCCTCTCCCAGCTTCAATCTGCCCCCCTGTACAGTTATCTGATACATCTAACATCCCTTTTTCCTTGGTACAACCTTCTCTGCTCACTCTTACACAGAATCATGGAGCTTCAGTAGCACAAAATAAGCCATGAAAATGGTGCCAAAAAATCCTGCTTGGAAAAGCCCAAGTTGTCCCAAGAGCTGCTGCATCCCCCATCACATGGTTGTTCAATAGCTCACCACTTGCTGACAGAAATGCTGTGACAGTGGCTCTGATTCACAACTGCGGGAATGGGCAGGAAGAACTAATGCTGCAAATTTGAAGAAGCCTTCAGAAAATGGAAAGGATACTCCTTCTACAAAATAAAAACCTAAAGGTGTTGTATCCAGCTGCAGAGCATCCACTGCAGTGTCTGAGCAGGATGATGTCAGTAGATTTTTCCTGTGGGATGATTGTGTTTCAGGTATTTACTGCTTCTCTCTGGGGTTTTTGGTCATTATTTAAAAGCATAAAACCCTGTTCTAATTATGGAGTAGCCTTACGGAGACTAATAGCCTGTAAAAGTTTTTTCGTATTGATCACAAATTCCTGACGTGAGGAAGAAATAACACTAAAAATGCAAATACAGCTGAATGGTATATGGAGCAGGTTGGACTTTAACGCTTCTAGTAACAAAATTTTTTATTATTAGTAGAAAAATTAGTTAACAGTTATAGCGGGTGGTGGGGTTCCCCCTGGCACGGCTGCTGCGATCCTTACCAGGGGGCAAGCTCTCCACCCGTTCCCCCCTCCATGTGGTTCCCAGGGGACCGGGAACAGCAGCACACGACTCACGGAGAGAGGGAGGCAAAAGAGAGTTTATTTCCGGTGCTAACAGGCTTTTCAAGGGAGAGGG
>JAWWEU010000081.1:54278304-54315578 GCA_035583155.1 Acropternis orthonyx | reverse complement strand
ATTCTCTGCATTAGCATCCACATTCCATTTATGACAAGAATCTTTCCATACTTTCAATGGTGCATTGACTACTACAAACAGTAGTAATACAGTGTTATTATAATCATTACTTGTAGTAAGAAATAATTCCACACTTATGCAGCAAAAACCAAAGGTTTCCAAAGACAAAGTCCTGCCTCAGGAGATACTATATTAAAAGAAAGATGAACCAAACATCACATTCATAACAGCATTTTCCTACAAACAAAATCAGAAAAGAACACTTCATACTGGGCTGCTCAAAGCCAGAAATAATAAGAAGATAAAAGAGGTAAGTGCATTCCCTCTGTTCCAAGTTTGTCAAATAGAAATATAACCCAGTGTCATTCTGCCAAAGGAAAATGAAATGGTTTAGTAATTCTTTGTTTGTTTGTTTGCTTTTTTGGGGGGGGTCTTTTGGGGGAGAGGCATTGTTTGTTTTTGCAGTGGTCTGCCAACAAAACAACATTCTGCTTATTTTATGTGTATAATATATATGTGTGTGTTTCACAGGCACCTGGGAAGATAAAGAAGGCAGAGCTGAGTTCTGCCTAGTTCCACGCCTTTGGAGGATCCTTCAGAACACGAAGGTCATCCCCCTGGGACCAGCTATTCTTGTACAGCATACAACAAAGCCTCATCACACAGCAAATCTGATGAAACATCACCTGGTGCCAGCACTACAGAAACCAGCCTAACACTCCTAAAGATTCTTCTCCACCACATTATACTTCCCCCGAATATCAACCTTGCATTGCCAATTCCAGAATTTAGAGACATGGCACCTACTATTACTGTTTTCACAGGTAATTATCTAAGCACCAACACCAGAATGTTAGGAATGCCGTTTTCTTCTGCTGGAAATCCTGTGCTAGTGCTGTGGAAAAGTTGATTCCACTTGGAAGCAGAATGAGCATTGCATGTGCTAATATGCATAAAATGAGCTGCTAAAACAGCTACAAGAGGTTAATCAATGAAATCCTTATTCTTGAGGGCATGCAATATAACGTTCCACTATTTTAAATCTGCAAAAAGAAGACAAAGTTATTTCTGCATGTTAAAAGAATGGATCCTTAAAATGTTGGACATACATACACTTCTTGGAAAAGACGCAGGGGAAGTCACACCTCTAAACATGTTTTTCTTTAGTAAGTAACTGTTCTACCAAGGATATGTGCAGAATTTTAGTATTTTTCCTCAGTGAAGCAGTGTATGAATAGAAATTGGTTAGTGCTAAAATTATGTATTTTATAGTTGCTGCCTCACAGTAAGAGAATTGAGAATTTTTTTCCCCCATCAAATATATAAATTTAATGACTAAGCTTTTTAAAGACAGTATCATCTGCCATTCAGCTTACAGAAACCAAAGTACTTTGGTTGCTCTGTTTCACCTCAGTGCTCATGTGATGCTGCTTCAGCAACATTTGGAAATGAAAAGAAGCAATGTGCAAAATGCCTGAAGGGATTCACCATCTTTTACAAGACCAAAGTAAAGGCAGAGCTAGCAACATACAACTAGAATATGTTTTTTCCCCCAAGTCTGTTTTTGCAGCAAAGAATAACCACTTCTGTCAACTAAACTGCAAAAAGAATAGACAGTGCACACTGTGCCTGATGCCATTTCCAGGAAGAACTTTGATAGAAATTGGTTTTACTTCTGTCACTGTCAGTAGAAAATGCCAAAGTGCCAAAAGACACATCATAGTTGTGCATGACTGTGCTAACCAAAAACACCAGTACGGGTCAAGCTGACTTACAAGAGCTGCACTGCATGTGTAAAGGATGAAATTCATCCTCTGAGCTAGATGTCATTGATGCAAACCTGGAGGTCAGCAGAAGCACTGTGAATTTACAGTGGCATGACTTGAAAACAGAATCATTCCTCTAGCACTTAAGTTTTATGCAGCATAAAATATGTATGGATGCTTGACAACTTTTCCTTTCATTATATACAAAAATGACTCTCTCTTCTCTCTAAAATAACACTGTCAAACCAAGAGGGACTGCCAGAAACCTGTCACAGATAATAATCTATTTTCCAAGTTTCCTGAATAGCAATGAAAAAGAAGATATTGAGTGTCAGTTTCCAGCACATAAAGTTCCATGTCTGTAATTAGGTCATGTTCCCTCCCCAAAAAATTGTGTTTGATATTACAATGACTTTTCGCTATTTTCCTGTAAGTAATTGGCTAGAGATGTTGTGTGACACCTACCCAAGGATTAGTGATAAATAAGACTAAGAATTAAAAATTGCAAAATTCCTGGCAAACTCAAATGACTTGCAAGGACATTTGCACTAGAAAGACTATTCTTGGTTTTACTCGAAGTGCAAATGCAAATGCAGACTTTACAAGTAAAGAAAATTTTCCTTCTTCTCCCTTGCATTTGGAGAAGATGAAAAGGTGAAAAGAGCACTGGTAGTTTTATTTACATAGTTGATAACTTCATACCACAGTGGTTCTGCACAGTGCTACATGGCCCACTGCTTGAAGATTCTGTACCCTTTTTCTGAAACACTATGACATAGTACATGCTCATGAGCTTTGATCTGTCCCTAAACACGTTTATGTGTACAGAAAATAAATGTCCTATGTTTTAAGTGGAGACTGCGCCCCTAGCACGTTTTTTTCTCCCCTCTGCTAATTTCTTTTAAAACCATAACAACTGTTTGCCTGTCCCAACAAGGTTTTATGCCCACCAAAATTCTTTTCTAAAGCAACGAACTTTGAAGTAAACGGGGAGGTGTGGCAGGACATGTTTTCCAAAACAGGTATTTTTGTCTTTGCTTCTACATCTTTAAGCCATTTTCCAATCTGCCCGCTCTCTGCCCTGGTTTCTTGCTGCTGAAACACCACAGGATGTGTCTGTACCACCTCTGCCATCAGGGCCAAGGATGATCCATGTTCCCCGGGACAGCTCACCCAGCACAGCTCACGTTTGCAGTGCTCGTGGCAGGTCCCTCCCATTGTGTCCTCACTGCACAGCATCGGGGTGTCTCTGGACCAGCAGCCACTCCTCGAGGTCTCATCACGTGTGAGGCCAGTTCAACAACTGCTTCATGCCTGTCACATCACTGGCACTGCCGGACCTGGTACAGCAGCCTTGTCACAACAGCTTGGCTCTCCCCCTGACCCTTCTTTGGGTCTGAAACACATTGGGAATGTTACGACTCTAAAAATGGACATCTCTTCATGAAGTGGTGACTAATAAGAAAGTTACCCTGTGATAGCTGCACTTTTCAAGCAGTGACATCCAGAACATGTTCTATGTACAGAAGACGTGGGGGGCGAGGAGGGGAAGGAAGGAGCATGAGGGTCTTTAAGGGGACAAACTCTTGCACACAAGTACTGGAGGACAAGCCAGGCTGACAGAGTCAGAGCTGTTTTGTCCATACTGTCTATTGTAATAGACTCCAGACCAGTCTATGCACTGAACTATTCCTGGATCTCAGTGCTGATGGTGGAGGAACTATTGATGCAGTTGAAAGATGATATCCTGAAAGTGCTGCAGCCTGTTTCCAAAGGGGATATTCATAGCAACAGCATCTTGAGATGAAACAAGGAGTACCATTGGTCTCCTTAACTCATTCAAATGATTTTACTGTTTTACCAAATAGGTCTGTGAACTTCCTGCATACCATAGCTGGAAATAGGCTGAGTAAATTCTCATACTGATACATGGCTATATACACAATGGTACAGCTACAAATGGCTTTAACTTATACTATCACTTAAAAAGTTGGTGCATTCTCTGTACTCTCAACTACTCACAGCCATTTGCAGAATATCATAACTGACAGACTAAATAGGCAGCAGCAGCATATCTTTAAGTTATGATAAATGATTAATCATATGCTGGGTTATCATTAGATGTACTCAGCCAACTACTTCTCTCTGAAGTAGAAGCAAAACCAGACTTCAAATAGATTCCTACATTTTCTCACTAGTTTGCAGTAAAAATAAATCTGCTACAAGGCAAACTAAAGAGCTAGCTCAGCATGAAGTCCAGTCACATTGCTCACATTGCACATCTACAGAAAAGTTTACAGGAACCACCACATGCTGTCATTAACAGCAAACCAGGCTTTCACAAAATTAGTAAGTTTAAGCCAGTGGTTCTGGAAGGTGTTCATGCCATTGCTGAAAGAACTGGCTGACACTGTTGTACAGTTGCCATCTGCTGCCATCTGTGACAAGCTTTGCTCAGCACAGGTGTGGGAACCCTGGAAATGGGCTTTCTCAAAGAACAACCTTCATGGGAGAGGAGGCAGAGATGGCAAACTACCATATTGGGGGAAAGTATATAATATTTCTGATATCCATTCTTTCAGATATGAGAAAACACTCATTTCCCTTTATATCATATGAATACTCAGTGGTGTCCTGGGGATATTGCTGTCACGTTGTGCATAAACAACACAAATATAACTATAGCTCCTGTCTCTATTGCATCCTTTTGTTTAATGTTTTATTACTAATCTAAAAGGAAAGTAATAATGGACAAAACTAAAAGTCACCTCAGTTAGAACATGGAAGTCCTGGAAGACTGAAACACAAACTGAAGTATATTTTGCAATGTCATTTCCAAAATCACCATCTTTATGACCCAAGAGATAATGCGTGTTCTAAGTAACCATCCTTGGCTTGCTAAACCAATCTTTAGAGACATGTCCCCTCATGCTCTTTTGTGTTCAACCAAAACATGCAGACAGAGAATTTAGTGAAGAAAAAAAATACATGTTCTTAAGGTACCTGCAAAGTACTGGGCACTTCTGTAGCATTCAGTGCTAAGGGGCTCATCTTTCATTCATGAAAGACAAAATCAAAATTTTCAGACTTCACCAAAACCGGACCAGCAATAACTGATATGGGTGTAGTAAGAAAAGGCAACATGGAACGCAGCTAAAATTGATTCTGCTTCCTCTCAAACTTATTGAATTAAAAAATAATTAGCAGGGTAAGTTTCCAAGTAGTCCTGTCCAGATGTCCTCACATAAATTACACTCCTTCTAGCAGGAAGTTAAAATTATTATTTCACTACTGACTTTTGCAGGTTTTTTTCCTAAAGGAAATTCAGTGCAACACAGTGACTGCTTAAATGGTAGTTGTAAAAAGCCTTATTTCGTCTTTAGCTGCTAAAATAGGGAATGCCTAGCAAAGGTCCCCTCTAACTCTGTTCTGCACCCAGAGGAAATAAGGCCAAAACAAATACACTGAACTTCAGCCTCCTGGATGAATTTAGGAAGCCTGCCAAGGAGAGTACCCCACTTTCTTGATTCTTGGATTCCTCCATGCTCACAAGGTGCCAGTGCAACCAACAAAAAGCTACATTAACCTCAGGGAAATACCTGAAAATGGTACTGTCTATGTTTTAGAATGCATAGCTTGTGCTTGGCAGATAACTTTCCAGCAGAAATCAGTGACTGATGAAGCAGAATTCACAAACACCTGAACCAACTCATCAGTTTTCTTACACAAAAAAAGCCTGCAATCAAGAACTCTATTTCTTGCTCTGATTGGTTTGAGTCTACTGCACTGAGATGCTAAGCCAGACTACAAGAAAAATGTGTAGCAAAAATAATAACTACTACAAGCACACCTGTGTCTCAGTTCTGTGGAATTCAAAACCACAAGTACTCCTTCAGGCAGCTGCATTCCCTGCTTAAGGTCAATAGCCAAAAATAAACACACAGAGAGAAACAGAGAGACAAAACTGGCTGTGAAGAATCTAGTTTTCTAATATTCAGACTCTTGTGATGTTAAGTCATCACACGCTGCCTTTCATGGACAGGCTTGCTGCCTTTCATCTCGATCCTGCTGACACAAGTGCCTTGCAGGTCTCTGCCTCTGCTCACCAGCACTCAGTGTATGACCCAGTACCCACAATGTGAGAAGGACCTGGTGGGAAATGTTACCTTCCCCCCAGAAGTTCCATTTTGTTCTCTGTACACACATCCTCTATTTAAGCCTTCATTTAGCAACCAAGGCAAAAACACTGCTCAATTCCCACAGAAAGTGCCCCTGGGAATTGTCACTGGAAGAGTACCATTTCAGATCTGTCAGAGAGAGACACTTTATTACCTGAAGGATGCTATCTTAACCCATGGTCTAAAATATAAATGAAGTGCAATTCAGATGTCTTGAGATCTAGCAGAACGACAGAAGGCCGGAAAGCTTCCCAGAGATTCCACTGAGAGAAGTCTGATTTATTTAATACAGATAAATATGACAAAAAGATATTCATATCCCAAGTTTTAATAAGTTTATGCTTGACAGGAGGAAGCAAAGGCAGTCTTGAGCAGCAGCTAATACAAGATACTAATAGAGCTGGAAGAGGAAAAAAGGAGCTTCAGGCAGATGAATTCAAGTTAAAGGCAGGAGATTTTGGACAGTGAAAATGTCTCCATTAAGATATCATGGGCAAAGGGGATTATGTCCTTTTTCAATGACTTATCATTTGTACTGGGGGGAAAAATCCAAGGGAGCTTCATAGACACTCCAGTATTTAAGCTGAGCGGAGTGTTTAGATAAAAAAGGTCAAAGCTGACTATGAAAAGACAAGTGAGAAAGTAAACATAGGATAAATCCAGAGATTGTTTTAGAATCTGCCACGATGAAAACTTCACCTTTTCTCAAGAGGCAGAGAAGTTCTGCTGTATATTGAAACAGGGATTTGAGGGTCGATTTAAAAAAACATTGTGAAGCCACTAGGTGTGAGCCACCTAAGAGTGTTTTTTTTTGAAAGTTACTACTGTTTCTTTGAGCAGAGCAATGCTCTCTGTGTTTGGTAATGAGTTACCCATTTTTCCCCATGCTGAAAACTTCTGAAAAGTTTGGTTTCATTAGGAAGGAATTTGGGTTAAGTTGCCAAAGCAGGCAGATAAAACTAAGTGGAAGAAAAGCAGGGACACAGGCTGTGGCTTAACTCTGCACTGAACAGCATTTGCACATGGCTTTGGGAAAAGTTTCATAAAGGTTTTTATAGCCAAGAAAGATTCAGGAGTATGACATTTTCTAGTTGCTGGTTTTTCTGTGGTCAAGAAAGAAGCTTGTTAAAGCTTATAAATAAATACAACTTAATCAAGAATTTATTTTAATTGCAACATCACAAAAAGGAGGTTCTTAGAGTAAACAGGTAGTGTTCATTAAAACTGAATTACTTTTAAACTGTAGCAGAATATCAGAATCCTTTAGTATGCAAAACTATATTGGAAATGTGCTTGCAAAAAGTTCTAAAAGCAAGAACACTTCTTTCTTCCACCTCCTCAGCCTGGCATTGCTTCCATCCCTTGGGTAAACCCAGCAACTTCTAGGAAGTTTGCATGAATCTCATGATGACAAAAGCAGAGTTTAATCCAAAACTATATGGAACAGTAAAGATAAATCTCTTGGCTGTTTTCTGAGATTCTCTCCTATTATTAATCCCTATTCTGGGACATACACAATTGTGAAGATATTAATCACAGTTGACTCTGCAGAGAAAAAGTCAATAAGACGTTTAACTCTTGATTTATACACGAGCTTTAAGTATTTCACCTGTGTAATTCTGCACGGTCAGTATCTTATTTCTTCTAATTAAAACTTTATTTCAGCTCTCAGTGGGCCTGATTTTCCTCTTGCTAACAGCAAGTTTATTAATATAAATCTCATCAATCAAATGATGGTAATGACTCAATAAGAGTAATGTAAAAAAAGCAAAATCAAATCTATTGACTTGTTACAAGTTTTGCCAGTCTATTCACTGAATGCTTAGCAGAATACTGGGCATGGTAGGGGAAGGGAGGAATTTAGAGGCCTGTTTTGAAGGTTCAACTGGCAAGATCATGGAAAAAAAAAGGAAACTATTTGCTCAGTAAGCAAAATCAGGCAGTGAGTCTAACTACACCTTTGCCCCTTTCATATGTACTGCAAACTGAAAGCTCAACTGCACATTAACATCAGGTATTCTGTTACACTCAGAATTTTGTTATGGACATCAGAGTACACACCTTACTGACATAGCAAAACATTTATTACTGCTTTTATCAGCTCTTTATTGTCTTTATCATTCACCAGTCTGAAGACCAGGACAGGTCATGGACTACTCGTTTCATTAAACAAGTTACAGCCAGGCCAAGGAAAATCTGAGACTCTGGTTTGCCAGGTCAGCACAACAGCTAGGTGCTTTTCACTCAGAAATCAGACATACTAGAATACATGTAATCATCCCTGATTCTTTTCAGCACATATAAAATAAAAATGAAAATTTCATCATACAGACAGACTTAACTGCTTTAATCAAATGTATAGAGTTGAGGCTGTGGTTTGGAAGTGACTGAAGGCATTAAAGGAACAGCAAGGTAAACAGCATCTAACATCACTAAAGAAGGAAATAAAATGCATTTGGAAAAACAAGACATGATCTATACAAAGTTATCTAGAAATGGCTAATGTCAGCATTAACTATCTGTGGCTTTTTAAAAGTAGTAGCCCTATACTAAGAGAGGGAACTAAGCATGACAGACAGTAGGAATATGTCATACTTAGGCTAAAGATAATTTTCAACTCCAAACAATAAGTCGAGAAGCTTCAGACATACAAAATAATTTTAGCAATTTTAACAGTATCATTTTTATATTACATATTCCAAGAATAAAATACTGGATTGACTTATCCTACCAATAAAGATGAAGAAGATTGATCAGGAAATTGAGAGAATTTAATGAAGAATTGAATTAGTGAAATCTCCAGGGGACAGGCCATACAGTTAAATAAATGAAGGAACGATTAAGTGCCTATTGCAAGACCAAACGAGAGCATTCAATAAGACATCAAAACTCTTGCTGTGATCTGCCAGCACTGTGAAAAAAATGATCCCTGACAAATACAGAAGAGACAACAGGGAAGGATCTATGGGAGACAAAGAAAACTGCTAAGAACAGACTGTCTGATGGCAGCTCTCAATTTCTGTGATTTTAAATGCAAAGCAATGTCTGTTTCATGATTCCACTGAATCACTTACAATTGATCCAAATGTTTTCCCACAGTGTGCTATGTAACTTCTCTTAATCACTGTGTTTACACAGGACAACTTTTTTCATTCCTCCTTTCTATTTGACCACCTTAGAGCATTGCATCCCTTCATTCACTGTATAAAAACAGAAGAGGTAGAAGTAATTGCCATAAAAAATGAAGTATAAGCCTCTTTCTGATTTTACAATGTCCTGTAAACTATTCACCTTGTTGATTCAATTGCTAAATAGTAAACACAGGTCCATGTACTACCGTGGGAACTAGAAATGCAGTCTTTCTATGCATTAGTTCATTTTTTATTTTGTAAAGTGTCATAGAAATATATAAAATTGCAGCTGCCTTTCTCTCCTTAAACAAATTGGTCAAATGAATTATGTATGACAATTCTGTCAAGTCAACAAGAAAATCTTTTCCACCCACTGTCTGATCCCTCCTAGTCATCAAGAAGCCCGTCATGAAGTAGTTCAGTAATGAGGTTTGCAGGGCCCAGCTCCCAGTGAGAAAGGTGAGAATTAAGCTCTATTTGACAAATGGGAAGGCTGTTTATCTGAGCTCTGCTCATTCTCCTGCTAAGTCAGTGTATGCAGCTTTAAGGCATCTAAGGAGAACTATGAAAAATAAAACCAGACAAACCACACTGCTGCTCCACATCAGCATCCTTACTGCAGAGACATGCAGGAACAAACCCTGCCACCTGCATGTCAGCTTACAGTGCTCTCCTGTAAGTCCTGCCAGTCCAGCTACTGTTCCAACAGCCAGCACTGACTATGCCCCAGAATGAAGTGCTGATGTCCCCATGTTAAAGGGGAAAACTAACACTAAAAGCTGCTACTGTAAGCTAGTTATTACATTATGAGAGGGCCATAGAATAAGGACTAAGAGAGACTTAAACTCCTTCCTGGGAAAATATGGCATTACAGGTGGCAAAGCTGTGAAACCAAAAACACACCTGCATATAGCATGTGGTTTTAGTTAGTCTCGTTCTTTGTGCTAACCAGGCTTCACTTCTCCCAGCAAACAGAAATCTATTCCCACCCTGTAGAATTATTCAGACCCTGCACATGCAGACACACAGAAGGCTGCACACTTGAGTATGTAAAATTCTGCTTTCTCAGCTGTTAAAAATAATCAGTGAAAAAAGTGTGTATCTTAAATGTGTATCTACAGGATCATAGTGGACAGAAGTCTTCGTGCCAAAGACAGACCATTTTGACTTCTAATAAGCTCAGCGGTTTTATATGATGTATCTGCTGATGGCCCCCAAAAAGGTTCCTGTGATATTTGCTGTACAATAGCAGCATTCCTTCTGCAGCCTTCCCTGGCAGATGCCATATTTTGCTTTCCTATGTTCACACACACAATTCATTTCAGGCACTGAAATGACTGTTGAAACAAAATTAACAACAAAGTATTAAAATTAATCAGTGTTTTCCTAGGATAACTATGCAAATCTAAAAACTCTAGTAAAATATTTATGGTATGTTTTATGGGTTTGCTTTTGTTTTGTTTTGTTTTGGTATTTTGTTTTTTTTTTTTAATGAGAGTTTCCTAATTATTGGGAAGTAATAGGAGCAGCCTAATTGTTAGGCTACTCTCAAAAGAGAGTACACTCCCCATTTGAAACCAAATACTTTTGCAGAGAAAACTGCAAGACAGATGGAAGAAGGCAAAAAGAAGCAATGCTGCCTCATACATAATGTGATGTGTTTACTGGGTTTCTTGGCATAATAAGCATATTTTTACCTTCTTTTTTAATCTAAAAACTGTTTCACATTCTTGTACCTCTTACTCAAGGAAACATACAATAAGGGATTAAATGTAGTAGCAACCTAAATTTTCTATTTTGTAAAGTGATTGTTCTAACTTTGAGGTGTGTGATGCTTTTAAACATCAACAAAAATGATCCCATATTGAAAGAATAAGCCCACACTTACCTGATGAGATGTCTATGCGGTTCTTCTTCACGTGGGTGACGTTGATGTGGACGCTGACCTTGCCCTCATTTACGTCAATTTCAACGTTTCCCAGGTCATCTGCAAAGTTGCTGAAGACAAGAAGTCCATCTGGGTTCCAGGTTCGGAAAAGGAAATTGACTGAAAACAGGTCCTGGCTTGGCCGACCCGGAACCTCGAGGTAACTGGTGGCATTGAAAAACACTGGCACTGTATGTGGCTCCACACAAGAAAAACTTAAATTTCCCTAAAAAAAAATCACATAAAAAAGCAAACACATAAGCAAAATGGCAAGATTACACTAAATTCATGGTTACCTCTATAAAAATAATCTAGACTTCACTCAGCCTAGAGAGTACTTTGATCAATGCATGTTGCATATAAAGATGTGCTATTAATATTATTGTTACTATTATAATGTTGTTGCTGATGTGTCTGATTTTTCTAGCAGTGGCCCCATTATATTTTATACTGTACCTACACAAAGTAAAAGGCAGCCTTTGCCCGGAGATGTTGTAGTCTAACTAAGACTTAGATGAAAGCATTAATATTTCCAGTTCAAAGACAAGGAAAGGAATCACAGACAAACTTGGGTTGTCCATGGTTACCATAGAAACCTCTAACAGAGCAGTAATTATAAAAATGAGCCCAGCTTACCCTCCCATCAGTGTGTCAGTCAATCCAATGCACGAGGCTGGGAAAGAAGGAGGTGTCATACCTTGTGAAGAGCCAGCCCCTCTGGTTTGTTTACTACTGGATAATACTGCATAAGCTAAAACTTCATTTCATGAAGCAGAAGGATTTGGAGTAGCTGATCATGAACAATGCCTATTTGTTGTCAGTAAATAATTTTCTCTGTACGAGAAACTACAATACAGTTTTGACTCTGTAAAATTTTACCCTTCAAAAAATTGACAAAAATACAGTCAACTTTATTGATTTAAAAGGTTTTAAAATGCATCTGTAAACAAGACTAGAATTAGGGACATGAATTTTTCATTCTGGTTCTCATGTCATTCCTCACAAAAGACCAGAATGGTAGGATGTATTACCATTCTTTTCCTTAGAAAACATAAATCTTTTATAGCAATCTATGTCCAGAATTAACTTTTAAATGCCTGAATGCAAATATACCAGGAAAACTTCCTCTGCTGAAGAATTCCTAGAATATGTGGCAAAGTGGCTCCTGTTCTGTGGTTAGGTTTTCTGCTGCCCTGTTGCAGGAGAATATTTTGTGGCAATTTTAGTTCTGCTTGAGAAGGAAGAATTTTATCTGATGCAGTATGGAAATTATTACTATGATCAAGACAGCAATTCCTTTGATATTTATTTGTACACTGAGAAAAATATTAAGGCTTGAGCAACAGTTTTGGGAGTACACAGATGTTCAGATATAAGGCCCAGTTAACCACGGTTCAGAATCCCAATAGGAGTCACTCATCATCTTTATTGCATAGCTATTTTTAAACGCCGTATTACTGACTTTCTGATATAAGCTTTTATGTCACAGTTTTGGATTTGTGGTGTATAAATGCATCTAAAGTTCATCTTGAGGGAAGGCAGAGAATTTGGAAGCAAGATAGGAACTTTGTATTTGAAAATGTGTGGGAGAAAATACCCAAATAAATTCTTTAACAAGTAATTCTTTTCAATTGGAGATGGGCTGGATGATGTCAATGAGCAAGTTTTAGCACTCAAAGGCCAGTAGAATTAGCAGTATCCAGACTATCAGGTTGGCAGCTTCCACAACCAATTAAGGAACACTGATGTTTCCAGGAATCTGGATCTAGAGAAGAGATTTCTTTCAACTGATCTCCTAGATTTGTTCCTAAGCTAAAAAATCACAAACCCTCAGCATTAGGAATCATGTTCTTTTCATGCACCTAAGTTCCACGGACAGAAAAAAACCCCAAACCTTCACAGAATTAAAAAAGTAATTTGCTACAACAACTAAACAAAGCTTTTAAATAACTGTGTGATGAAAGAAATGACAGATAATTAAAGACGAAAGACTTCCCTGTGAAGCTACTTGGCTATTCTGGGTTGGTTTTTCTGGGTTTGGTTTTGGTTTGTTTTTTGGAGGGCGGTGGGGGCTTTTTACAAGTTGCCTACAGATTTTAATTTTACATTTTCAGCCAACTAAGCATTAACCCAAAAAATTAACTTGCTTGTTTGAATAGTTCCAATCTGAACACTTCAAAGTGTGCTACAGAATACCTTTGCTTAAATCACAGTGTCTGCAAACAGTAAAACTGTGGAGAGTGTGTGCAGCCCTCGGTGCCCCTTCTCGGGGTGATGGTCACCCCAAGGATCAGGAACCACTGCGACATGTCAGGGCAGTGCTGTGGGGGCAGAGAAGGCAGCAGCGTGCTTTAAGAGATGACATCTCACAGTTCAGTCACAGGTACCAATGAAGAAGTGCTCAGAGAACACTCTGTTAGACATTCTAAGAGTTTCTTTTGCTGCCCTGTTACCCGAGGAACTAACAATTCCCTTGTTACAAGACTTTTATATCCAATTGACACCCTCATGTCATCCTGATGTTTTGGGCACTTGCATGTGTCACACCCATTAATGTCAATGACACTGAGTGCATTCAAATCCTTTTCCACATCAGTGAAGGCATTTCCCATGAACAGCCTCCCTGCATAAAACATTTCTGGAGGAAGCAATAAATAATTCTAATTCCTCTGCTAGTTAGCATTTTCCCTCCTGAGCTATTCAGATTAATACGAACTGGATTATCGATTCCCTCTATGACTGCAGTTCACAAGACAACTGCTCTTTTAAGTACAGTCTATCTTATATAGATTGCTCACTGGTTCTAGGTCAAGAGTTCAAATTAAACTGCAGCTTGTCTCTATAATACCCTCCCCATTTTTCAAAGAGAATGAGATCCTTTTCAATAGAATCAGAGTGACTCGCTGAATAGTTCTCTGGGCAATGACATCTGGAAGTCAAACATATAGTGTGTATATATATTTATATATATGGAAACTGTTGGTCTTATCAGAGAATTTTTCAAACTACATTGAGAGGGAAAAGCTAAAACCAACTTAATTTGTGTAGCTTGAGCTTTGTATCATAATCTTTATATGGCAAATTAGTGTTTACTTCTTATAAATCAAATTTGCCTATCCAAATTCAAATATTATCCCTTGTGTAAATACTGCTGAGTCTTAAAATCTTTCCCAGTTAATAGACCTACTGGCTGAATAGGTAGTTTCCAAAAGAGAAGCAATGAGTTTATTAGGACTACACTGCCTGTTAAATGAGGATGGTTTATACAGTAAAGGCAATGTACTGTATGGTGATGTTTTTCATGTTATTTTGCTATTTTTCTCAAAATAACTTATTGCACATTTTTGATCTTAACATGATGTTTGGTTAATAGAAATAATTCAAATAAAACTTAAGTTTGTATATGACTGCACTCAGTAATACATGGCATAGGAGATGCAGGATTGGGTGGAGCACAGACCTGGTGAATGTAAGGATGGAAACTGCAAATAGGATTCTCCTCAGCATTTTTCAGTTACAGGCTTTGAAACCGGAGAAACTGTTCCATTGAAACTAAATACAGTTAGTATTCACATTGCTTGCCCTTAATATACCTCTGGGTAGGAGAATCTGATAAAGTGACTAAATTCCTAAACTCAAATTTTTCTCTGCTACTTCTGGTTAGCTGCATATCCTAGTCTTCTCTCAGTATTGGTACATGGGTCAGTATTATTCATTTATGCAAGTAATGGAAGCCCTAGAAAGCTTGTTATATTTTAGCAGAGAACACAGAAAAGATGCACTGGAAGATTGTTTTCTAGTATGTTTCCTGTTTCTGTTTTAGTCTTATTCTTCCTAAAGAGCCTTTGCCACTTTAAGTATCACAAAAGGCTCACAAACTTTTTTTTCTCTTATTCTTAACCTCTAAATCTAAACCAAATATCTTACTGAAGACAGTGTTAAACTGTATTTTAAATTTCAAATACTTTTAATTTGCCTTTTCATTCTTACTCTTCAATAAATTTAGAAGATGCTTGATGGTGGCTTTTTGCTCATAACCTGTGCATATATGAAACATAGTTATTTTCTTAATTTAAGTTTTTCAGAGGCAAATCAAGACCATCATTTTACCATCTCTGATTCTCCGGGCCTCCTCATTCTGCAAAATTAACTTGTCAAGTCCCTTTCACTGTGGGACTTCTGAAATTCAATTATCTTCATCTCAGAATATTATTTTGTTCTGTCTTGCATCTCTTTAAAATCCTTCTTTCCTTCCTTGTGGTATTTTTCTTTCCTTACTTTTTTTCTCCCTTATGATATTTCCCATCACCACAAAGCTTACTTTGAATGTGTTCAGCCTCATTTAATTTTGTCTGTCTTGCCTTTTCAGATAATACACCGTTTGGGGTGGGGTGTGTCCACTGTTATGGGTTTGTACAGAATCTCCTACAAGGGAGCTTTGATCCCTGTTGGATTGCTTAAGTGTCATCATCACCATAATAATGCTTAACAACTACAGGAGTTTCAAACAAGTCTATTTTTCATGCTAAATCAGGCTAAAAACTAGAAGAAAAAAAAAAGGTTTTGTAAAAAATATAAAAATTCGTATCGATTTAGAGTAAAATTGATTTTGCTGTTGAAGAGCTGAAACAATTTAAGTAAATCTACGGAAAACAAAGGTCACTTCTATTTTTATAGCCATCCTCAGAATTGGAAATCAACAGACCCATCAAATTAAACTAGCATGCCATAACCTCTTGATGTAGCACTAAACTTGCCACAGCTTCTTTTGAGGATTTCACTTTCATGTTACAGGTAACAGAATTTTAAAAGCAAAGAAAGAAATAAAAACAAGAATGATGATTTCTCTGAGGCTTTACAGGTCTGCAGGCAATGCCACACTTTTGGAAGGCTGGGATTTTAAAGGCTAAGCTTTGCACTACTGGAACTTCTCAAGTAACACCTCTGCTCAGAGGGAAGCTATAAGGTAATGTCCTACTAACTGGCAGTGGATTCGACTGTGCAGAATGGAAAGATTGCTTCTGTACAAAGATCTTTTCCTAAATCAGGCATCAATCTTTGAAATTAAGGGTACATCACAGCTGAAAATGCCCTGCAGGAAGCAAAGCACAGGTAATTAAGAAAGAACAAAAAAGTCCCAGATAGAAGAGTTCATGAGAATGGGTTGAAAAAATCCTAGAAGTGGAGTCTTCCTGCATGGCATATGTACCATGCTCTTTGCCTTTGGCAGTACTGAAGAAATTCAAGTATAGAGAATGTTCTAGACATCAGGCTGTATTCCTGAGTTTGTACAGGCCAACATCACATATTCAAGATTATCCTTTGTGCTACCTCTGCATTAGGTACAGTGTTCATACAACTAGAGGGACCTTCAGTTTTACCACCCAAGGAGCGATCAAATGGTAGTCAATCCTTTGTATGGCATCATCACCACACATGCATAGCTTTACTCTTCATCACAAGAGAAAAGCAATAGTGGAACCCTACAGATTGGTAGCAGGGCTTTGTGAAGGCTGAAAGCTTGTACAGAAGAAAATCTTGAAAAGTTATTCAAACTGTCTCAAACTCATGGCAATAATACATTTATTTCTTACCCAAATTGCCTTATATGCCAGCAAGCAGTTCAGGAACACTTAGAGCCTTAAAAGCACAGTAATTAAGGACCTTCTTTCTCAATCACCCTGCCCATAAAGCCACAAGTCTGAACACAAAGGAAACTAATGAATGCTTAAGCAAGATCAAAAATAGAACAAAATGTTAATAATAAGCTCTGCAATGTTAATAAGTGAAAAAATAATTTTCAAGTCTAATATCTTGAGGCTTTTCAGCCTACCAGAAAAGCCTGTAGAAGCATTCCCTTCCAACGACTTTTGCACTGCAGCAATCCAGCTAGCTCAGAAGGAATAAAACATACCAGGATTTAAAGCCACAAGAAAGCTGCAATTAATTTAACAATAAATCTTGTCTGCACTGGTTTTGGACTACTATAATTTGAGAGTAAAAGAAAGAAGTACTTCGTGATTCTTTTAAAAAGTAGTTATCTGATACTAAATGTTAATTTTGGAAATATGAAACAAGACCCAGAAGTAAAATGCTCAGATGTGACGATGAAGATACTAAGTCACAAATATACATACAGTAAGATATTTGGGTTTGGGGTAAAATTTGGTTTGTGTTCTATATTATTCAAGTATATCTGGAGGATATCAGCTACACACACTCACAACCCTTCTAGTCTTGTTTAGAAGGAGAAGCAGAAGTGTAGCCTCTTACCACATTTGAAGGTTCCAATTTCTTCCTCTTGGCAAGGTCAGTGATATTATTGCCATTGTAGTTGATGCTCTCCATGCAGCCTTTGAAATTCTTCCTACTGTTAGAACTTGGCTTCCCAGAAAAAGGCATGCCTCCAAAGGTTATCTTTGAATGAAACAGAAAATGGGCTGTAGTTACACTAGAAGGCAAAGACTTTTAAACCCTTTTGCTGTAGATGTATTTGTTTTCTTTTGGAACACGCAAACATGGGAAATGAGAGAGCTGGCTACACCGTTTACAGAAAGCAGATTTATTAAATGAGCACTGCAAAACCAGGTAAGTATCTGTAATGAATTTGTGATTGCAAATATTTATGGCAGCAAATCCCAAGTATTATTACAAGTGTCCAAATAGTGAACACATCACAGTTGTTCAGACATGGGCTGATTGTTACCAGACAATGCGCATTTCAAACACAGGAATTGGAATAAATGTCTATCCCAGTAATTCTAAACAGAAGTAGACATGAAATTAGCCAGATAATCTGATTCAAATAATTAATTCAGCTCTAACCATGTGCCAGGCTCAGACTCCAGCACAGCAGTGGTGAGCTCCAATACGGTGCATTATTTTCCCTTCACTCTTATATATGAACTTCATCCAGAAGCATTTACAGAATCACACAGCTAAAGATGCTGTCTCATTATACAGAAGGATCTTCTGCTACCACAAACATGCTTTTAGGATGCGGTTATAGTCAATGAGGAGTTACACATGACTTAGCAGGCCAAATCAGCACCACAGAGAAGATGATGATAACCACTCAAACACTTGGATGAGACAAAATAGAGAAGAAAGAGTTTTGAAGAAAGTAAGAAAAACAGCAAAAACCCACATACCATGACAGTGAGTTAAGAGCAACTTATAGGGGTTTTTTTTAACCTTGAAAATGCAATCAGAACTAGTGTTTATTCCTCTTTTGTGTTTATTAAACTTTTCTGAAAGAGATTAAGCTCCAAACTATTTTCTCCATGAAAAATAGTTTTGATTCTTTCAGATTTATCCACTGTTAATCACAAAGGCAACACATTTAGTCTCTGATGACTAACTCCAAGTGAGATAATTGAGAGAAAGGAAGCAGAAGAGGTTTAGGCTCTTGAGTCTGTGTGAACCACAGAAACACAGACACACACACTTCAATAAGTTCCATTAAACACAAGGGGATCCATGTATATGGAGAACAAAATGCACCTTTGGTAACTGCCAGTGAGGTCTCTCAGTGTCAGAGAGAATGGGAAGGTGAATTAACTGAATTCTACTCTGAGCATGGATAAACTTATTGCATGCAATAATTTTATATATTTTTTATGTAAATATGCTCTGTACAAATATGTACTATATTGCTCAATCTTGCCTTACGGAATTCAGTGTAACTTTTTCAGTAGCTCACCCACTTGAAAAATTTTAATAAAATCTATTTATGTAAGTTTTCAGTATCTCAGTTCAGGTCCCTCAATAAGTAATAGAGGCACAAGCAAATTTGCTCATTATTTTCTCATTATAACTGCTAGAAAAGAATGTATTCACAAATATTTGTTGGAATGTAAGTAAATATTTGACTGAGTAGCATTTACAATTGTAAGTAATTTTTTCAAATATTCATATATTCTTGGTCAAAAGATTGTTTGTAAAAATATCAACATAGAAGTTAATTCAAACTTTTTTCCATTACATCATTTTGATTCCCTCTCATTGTTTAAAAAGTTGTAAGGGTGGAACTTACATACTTGACTCAGCCAACCACATCAATTCTCATCAGAAACAGTAAAGAGTGCAAACAAAATTATACAAAGTTTGCAATAACCAATGTGCTGAACTTCCTGTAACAATTCAGAGGAACTGAACAAGTTGATAACAGAAGATGCCGCAGTGTAATCAAACAACAAATCCACACTTAATTATAACCAACAGTTGTGTGCATTCACCTGGCTGATTAAATAAGTTTCCTTACAACTTTCCTAACTCCTTATTGCTTCTTTATAAAAAGAAGCTACTGATGCCATATTTGTGAAAATACAAGGAAGTATCTGCCTACCTAAGATCAAATCAAGAACCATATTAGTAAAAAGGTTCTAATCTGCTTCATTTGCTAAAAACAAATATTGTCACCACAGAATAAAGCTTTCTTATTCAAGTCTAAATTTATTACATGAGTGGAATAACAGACTGTATGATATTTTTTGTAAAATCTACTTCCTTCTTAAAGCAGCTGCTTTTAGAGACTTTAAGTCATGTATGCTTAGCTTGCTGAATAGCACAGATCTCCCACTTTAAAACAAAGGGCCAGATAACTGTTAATCCAGATGGTATATGATGGGCTAATGAAACATAATTTACACTTAAGAGAGAGCAACACTGGAAAGAAAACTTCAGGAAACCTAAGGGAAAAAAAACAAAGGTACAAAAAAGTACCAAAACATCTTAAATTATGTTAGATTTTATCCTTATTGGACTTATCTTTATAAAACCACTTTGAATGAAAAGTTTCACTGTCTACCTCATAATCCAGGTCCAGGTAATCAAATTCCCCATTGGTTCTGAAGTGCTGCATGTGTCTGTCCAGGGTGAGGTTGATGTTCCTCCCGTGGCGCTCTATGACGATGGAGTGCCAGTGGTGATCGTCCAGCAGGCTGCCTGTCATCACAGAGGTGTGCCCATAAATGGAGCCAAGCTGGTTGCTGCCTGAGAACAGAAACAGGAGCAATTCTCACCTCACACCAGTCAGACAAGCATTTCCCCCTTGTTGTGCTGATATTTCGCCTGAATCACACAATAAACTGGAGGAAGTCAGTGTGCTGTGAGGTTGAGCTCTGCCCAGTGGAGAGCTGCTGCCATCAATACAACTAGCTGGAGCAGACACAGCAAGGATCTGATCACTGAACTGTACAAATATATTTTATGTATGAATTCATAACAGTAGTTATTTGGAGGCAAACTGGAGAAGCAATACCAATTTCTAGTTGTAAAGTTGTTTTCAGCTATGGGTGTTCTGTCTTTTCAACCCTACACTACAGAAGTGAGAGGCTGTCACTTCTTGGCTGTGCCCTGAGCTGCACTGGGACTGTACTGGTTTGGGGCTGCTGAGGAGGACATGGAACCTGGGAACAGACTGGCAACAAGAAGCCTTTCCAGTCTGAGTCCTCTGCCAGTACAGTGCACCAGCAAGCAGAGAGGAAAGGGCTCAGTGCAGACTGAGTGAGTATCAGCAAAAACCCTTTTCTGCTAATACAGCTCATTTCCATCTCTTCTCCTGCAGCAATCTCCCTATTCTGGAAGTCAAACTAGTGGCATGAGCACAGTTGTGCAGTTCTCTGCTGTGCTATCCAGGGTGCTTGCCACTGCAGCTGTGCTCGTCAGAGATCACATCCCACTGCCACCTGACTGACACAGCTAAGCCAGCCCAGGCTGACAGCATGCACCTCAGCTGAGCAGCAAGACTAATTCAGCACTGCCCAATAACTCAGTGCAATATTCCACGTTCTGAATACCTAAAGCATCTCTTGAGGCTGAGAATTTCTCACCATCAAGTATGCCTGCAACTCAGACATTAAGGTGTGTGCATGTTGATAATACACTCTGGCAAATCCCTCTTCCATGGCTTCAGATATTAGTGCCCTACAAATGGCCACACTGCCTTTATGCTGGAGACCACTGATCCTGTTGGTTAAAAGATAAAATAAAATTGCATGCATGTCTTTGAGCCTCACTTTCTTCAACACAAAGTCAGATGCAGTGCAAAGTGAAGCCTAAACCCACCTATGTCTCACCATCCTTTCCACACCCCCTGATTTTTGAAACTAAGTCACTGGCTCTCACCAGGCAAGATGAACATCCTTTTCTGCTGTCTCTGCTGCAAAGACAATACTTGCAGGCAGAGGAAGAATAACACCATAAAGCATTACTTCTGTTTCCTGAGTGTGTGCCACAGGGCCTTGTCCCTTTTATCAGCCTAGTGATGTAAGAACATCCCCACCAAGCACATACATGGAATTTATAACAGCTTGTAAAGCCAGACTGAACTGAAGAATACCAAGCAACTTGGAAATGAATGGGTTACTGCTGCAACTAACATGGTTAAAAATAGGCAATTACTATAGGAAGATGTGCTTTCCTCCCCCTCATCTGCTCATGTTGATCTTTATAGAGAGAAGGAGAAAATGCTGGTGGAAATAAGTACTATTTTATGTAAATAAGGAATGGAAAAAATTTACTCTTCACATGTCTGTAACAGAACTGAGGAAAGTTGTGTGAAATCTTTTTCTAAGGTTCTTTTGTTTGAAGAAAAGAATACCTGAAACCAGATAAATGTGGAGTTTTTTTCATAATAAATGTACTTTCTAAATCCAGTCACTCACAAGCCTGTAGTCTTTTACTGGGAGGGAAAAAGGATGCTTGAACCAGAGTAACATACACAGGATTTTATCGTAAGATTGCCTGATAAAGCAGTCTATCTCCGTCCCTTTCATAGTCCTGCTTCTCATACTCCAGGAAGGTGGAACCTCAGCTTCACTTGGCCTGTACCTTCCTACATTGACAGCTTTTATTCTACAGGGTTCCTAAAGGTGACTTTATTCTTCTTGAAGTGATGACGGTGTCCTTCTCTCACAGAGAGCCACAGCTGAGGCCAAATATAATTCCAGCAAGCTTTTGGTTTTTGTTTGTGTAAATGCAACATATTGCTGACTCTGCTTTTCTGTATGATCTTCTTTTCATAGTATCTCACACAGAGTAAAAAAGGAAAGAGTGGAACAGAAAAAAAAAGTCCCAACACATAGAAAGGGAATTAACAACATTTTCACCAAATTATCTTATTAAATTATGTGGGTTACCATAGGATGAAGACGATGAAGCATTTGACCTAAAACTTCTGTGGGAGAGTTAAAAACTACCACAAAACTTAAAAAATCAAAGCATACCTAAATTTAGATTTAGAACAAGTTTGGCTTTCTTCAGCTCCAAGGTGATGTAGTCTCCTTGCTGCCCTTCTCCATGGAAGATTACACCTTCACTTTCAGAGGTCTTAAATTTCAGAGAGATGACATCTTTCAGTGTTTTCATTTTCTTGTTCCTGAATCTGTATGGCAACACAACATGGCCATCAAAATTGATCACATCAGCCCCTAAAGAAAAAGACAAATAACATTGCTGATGAGCCATTACATATTCCTGTGGACACTGGAAAAACACAGGCCATATGCAGATTGCACCTGAACAGCATAGAAAACGTGGAAGTGTGATATGCATTGTAAATACATCTTCTCCACCACAATTTAATCCTATAAAAAGTAGAAGCCAGGCAGAACATAAATTTAATCCACAGAATGTAAAAGAAAGCGGATTTGGGAGGACAAAGACTACAGCTGTACTCAAATACTTGTGGTTTCTCTCAAATATAGTTGCTGCCATGCACGTTTTCCTAATTACAGTTGAAAATGAAAGACAAATTTCTGAGTTGTCATTAATAATTCATTTGATACCTCTTTAAAATTCAGTATGGGTATCTGTAAGGACTGTAAACAGTAAAACATGAGCCCAGAGAAATTGCCTGGCAATTATAGACTGCATGTAAAACACAGACATAAGCCTTGTCTAATTCAGGAAATTGTGGGTAAGTTCAGAGATCAGCTAATTTTGAGAAGAAAAAAAAAAATCTGCCATTTGAGCTAATTCCAGGTTTGGTTTTACTCTAAATATGTGAAGAAAACCGAGGGATGCAATCAATTAAGGTAATCCAATATTCATATAAATATTGCATAATGACACTACAAAACTTCATGCTGTCTTATTTTCATGACTTAATTTCTACTCTGAAGAACAAACACCTGATTTCCAGATTTTTCTGGATGCCAGATCCACAGTAAAAATAGCTGCACAACTTGACTCCATTCAACAGATGGACTTGTGCTGAGTATTGAATCTTGTAATTTAAACTAAACTCAGTAAAAGATTTCAAACAGATACTTATCTCTAAAAAATTACACAAAATTTCTTTGTTTAAGAAATTCCCTTTGTAAACTGCTAATTAATAACCCATCATCAGTGTCTCAGCTACTCCTTGCATGAGCATTTTACCCTCACTGTTCACAACTAGTAATGTGAATAGTCATCAAATAAATTCTTTAAAAGGAATTAATTAAAAACAGTTTGGTTTTTTCCAAAGAAAAAAATGTTTTCCATCCATATTCTTCAAAAGCATTCCCACTTCTTTTTGACATACTATATTCACAGCAGTCATCTCACACTCTGAACAGAAACCAGGGTGGCATTTTATCATATATTCTTGCACCACACCTGCGTTTTGCCTGTTTCTGTGGGCTGCTCTTCAGTGACTGCTTGCAACTTTGTCAAATTCCTGACTTGTTTTTGCTATTATTGTGGGAATTCATTTAAATCTTTCAAAAAGCATAGAGACAAACACATTTCTGTTGTGCAATTAATGCAGGAGAATCTTTTAAAACTCCATTAAAACACTACGTATATTGTGCCTAACTGCATATATTTCAATTTGAATTTATATGGCCAAATCTTCCTGAATCTGCAGAGATTTCTGACGAAATAATAAACTTTGATCCCCTTATTGTTTATGCCAAGTAAATGGTGAAGAAATTTTATTCAAAACATAAAACATGAGCATTACAAATTGACTATATAATATATATCTTGTTTTTGTCAGAATGCAGCCATATATATTAGAAATATCACTTTTCTTTATAAAATAAACCTTACAATACACATTTCCATAATAAATACATACTAAGCTCTAAGTGCAAACTAAAACTCTCAGCCTGATCTGGTTATTCTGAATGACAAATTCCAGGAATGTGACTCAGCTCAAAATTAAATATCAAACTGGCAGGCTGCATTTCTGGTGCAATAAATCCATTTGAAAGTTATCAGCATGAGGAAGGACAGATTTTTTTCAGGCATAGATGCAGGTGCGTTCAGCAGCAGCAGTACAGCATTTCAGAGGTGTGGTTGCCTTGTACATGCTCATGACTCAGGTAAAGCCACTGCTTCTGGAATTATTACTTTTTCGAAGAAACAAAGAAAATGGTTAGAAAAATGTTGCAACAAAGATTTTATCAACCTGTTGGTTTTGCTTGCCTTACAAGCTGTCAAGAGACCCAAGAAATTAATTCTTGAGGTTCTTGTATGTAGTTCTTGGAAAACAACTTCTAGAAAAGAATGAACTCTGTTGATAGAAAAAATAACTACATTAAAGTTGCTCTTTAATCACAAAAAGCATACCTTTATGAAAAGAAAGTTAGCTACAGAGATCATACTGTTTTGAATCTACATACAACTGCCTCGCACAAATGCTATAAATCAAAGAAAATTTATGGACATTACAGTTTAAGAGACCTTCATGCCAAATATACACAATAAAAATATGATTCCATATATATTGTCAGAGATTGTCTTCCATTAAAATTTGTTAAGTTTACTTTCTGATGCCTATAGGAACTCCTATATAGGGAATATCATCCTTCCCCTCAGGCCAGCTGGCATCACTTCATAACATCTGCAAAACTTGCCTGGACAGTCAGGATCTGATTACGGGCTGACCAGGACAGGAACTCGGTTTCTGTGGGTGTGTGGATTCACAACACGACGCCCATGGAAAGGCAAGGGGCACTTCTGCACCTGTGCCGTAATTGCAGTCATGCACATGTGTTCTTCAGATCATTCATCCCAGGAAATTTGTATTACACACTTTAATGAAAGTTGAGCAAAAGTGGTGCATTTTCCCAGAATTTGTCCCTGAATTGCCAGGTTCTGAAAAGCATTCAGTTAAAGAAAGAAGCAGCAGTAATCTTTGCTTAAGCAGCTTTTTAAATTTTTTTATATGCATAGCTGTGCTGGCAGCATGCAAACAGGTCTGCATGATAATTCAATCATGTAAAGATTACATAGCAATTACGTTTAAGAGTTATCATATGTAGACTGTGGTAATGACTTGTGTTCCTTCTGTGATGACATTCAGCTATTTAATATGATAATTACCATGGTGCAGAATGGTACTCAAGACAGCAAACCATATAATTCCTATCACTGCAGTGTAAATACATAATTTTTCTCATTCTTAGCCACTCAACTGTCAGCATTAGTAGGAAAGAGACCTAAGGCACCACATAAAGGATGTTCAGCTGCATTCAGTAAGGTCTGACTGTTCTCAGAGGGTACTGATGCAATGGAGAAGACATTTTGAAGAAAAGATAAAGTGAAAAAAAGAGAAAGAGAAGAAAATGCAGAGAGATGGGAAAGAGAAACTGAGAATTTCCTTTTAATTACATTAAATAGGAAGTACAGATCTGACTATTTTCAATTTGATTTCTGCCCTACTGGCCTTGCTCTTATATGGGTGGATTAGAAAACCCTGCTGACACAGTAAAAATATACCATTACTTTCAGTGGGCTGGGAGATATGTTAGGCCTTATCCCAGTATATGTCTGAGATGCCACACTAAAACCATTTCATTAGTCAATGGCATCATCAGTTCTCCCCTAAAAAATAATAAAGTCTGAAAGCCTTCCAAAGATTGGCAGCAAACTGGATGGCAAACATGACCTCATTCCCAAATCTCAGAGGAGAATAAATCACCAATCACAGGTGTCTGATTTTGTCCATTACTTTTGCAGGATTCAGTAAAATCTGATCAGGGAATCAAATCTGTATGAATACGTTTCATTTGATGCTTCAACACAATTTAGTAATTAATTATAAATAAACAGTCTCAAATCAGACTCAAGCTCCAAACCCCCTTTATTTCCTCCCTTTCCGGTGAAAGAAATAAACTACCCTCAATGTCAGCACATGAAGAAGAGGCAATGCTCCTTCACGACGACTCAGTACTGAGACTTCCTCACAGCTAGTCAGAGACTTTGATCAACTGCCTGGAGTTACTAAAAACTCCCTGCTACCTGACACAGTAAAATAACAGTGATCAGAACAAAGCACAACAGCAAAGTGCCTTCCAGAAAAATGTTTACCATACAGTGAACAAAAACCATGGCAATATGTTTCTCCACCTAAATTGCAAATTTAACATGTACACATATTTTTAAACTGGTACTGATCCCTGAATGACTGACTCTTCAAAGCCGAATAATTCACTTGGATAAAAGTTGCAGAACTTCTGTGCTACTGACACACAGCAACCTTACGTGAAATTTTCTCACTCCGTTATCTCTCCTCCATGATTTCATCTGCTTAAATCTTCTGTTTAAGACTAAATCAATTTTAGAGAAATGATCTTAACTTGTACCACTCTTTTCTTAGCCCATAATGTGAACCTTACATCTGATGTACTAGTAGCATAGTAATAGGTGGCATTAACCATGCACGGAGCATCTGTCCTCCGAAAACATCAGAGAAGAATCACAGCATCTCTGGCTGGGCCAAAGGGTTCCACATCTGTAGTTTCACTTGTAGCTATTAGTCACACACACTAAAATACCATTCTGAGAAATACAAGCACATAAACAGTGTATCACTTACATATTTTAACAGCAAAAAAAAATATTTTCTTCTAACAAAGCAAAGGATAAGGCTCAAAATCATACCTAAACAAAATCTTATTTTGTTACTACTTACAAAAAAAATTATACATACAGAAATTACTGCAGAAAACCCTAATCTAACTGTTCAGGAGTGGAATATATTGCCACTATGTTAGCATGTTGAACTTGCCACTGGGGTCATCGCAGCTCAAGCCTCAGTGAAGCCAAGTGAGCTGAGCTCGTGTTGGAGATGCATTGCTACATTTCAGTGCACCAAAGCCATGAGGAAGCCACGGCCCAGCACAGCAGTCAGGGCTGTCTCCTCGGTCACGTTCTCCTGCGAGGAGGCAGAGCCCCAGCACTGTGTCCGGACGCTGCCCAAAGGCAGGGCACTCATCACAGGGGTGAAAAGACCAACCAACAAACCAACCCCAAGGGCTAATGGAGATACAGATATATCTTGCATATATAACAAATACACTTCTTCATATTCTAGAAGCACACAGTAAAGGAAAACCAATCCTAAGTTTCTGTTGCGTGTTTAACT
Source organism: Acropternis orthonyx (assembly GCA_035583155.1). Lineage (NCBI taxonomy): Eukaryota > Metazoa > Chordata > Aves > Passeriformes > Rhinocryptidae > Acropternis > Acropternis orthonyx. Next base: position 54,288,216 of record JAWWEU010000081.1, on the reverse strand, counting down.
CCCACTGCACGGAATCTGAATCCTGTCATTATCTGTCAGTGATGCCAATGCTTGAAAGAGAAAAGATACCTTTGCTGGGAGGTGTGGAACTTATCCCTCGCTTTTCTTTACATTAGGTACAGTGTCTATAAGGCAGTGCAGTATCAGAGTAACAAAGAGTGGTTTTATAGTGTATTTTTAACTCAAGTCTCAGGTAAAAGACACAAACTTTAGTCATGTATTTTATATACCTGCCAGAAACTCTGAGAGTAAACCTGAGAGGAAGTATTCCCTAAGGTGGCGAGAATCCTTTGCCAAGTTCTGAGTATACAATATCGACTGCAGAAATACCAACAGCACTCAGTACTTTCCAATTTTTTTCTGAATTTCAAAGCACAGACATTTTTTCCTATTCTTATTACCATCACTGTGGTTATTATAATGCTGGTATACTGCTACTCCTATTGCTAGTTCTTGTGCAAATGTCTCCAAACCTGTGCTTCTTTGTCATAATTTTCTGTCTAACAAGAAACAAATGCAAAAAGTAAAATGAAAAAAGCAGCAGAAGAAAAATAAAACTGAGGCAAAACAATGTACCGAAAAGCTGAAAGTCATCCTGTGTCCCCCTGTGTGTGCACGTGTCCTTCCACCACCTTTCTTTTTCCCGGAGTTGGAAAATTAGGTTCTTTCTGTAGCTAATAAGCTAAATTTTTATATAAGCTAATTGTTGCTTAAGAAAGACTTAGGAACTTAGATTAAGCCTCCAAATATGCCACAAAATAACTGTCTTAAGGTTGCATGTAATTTGGATGATTTTTCAAGCACTTAACACTATGGCTGATGATTTTTTAATTTCCAGATCTACTGGAACATGAGATTTTTCTTTCGTTAATTCTTCAAATTTCAAAAACAACTTCATTTTAAAACCAAATAGGAATATTTTAAAATATGCTATCAATGTGCTATAGATTGGATAAAAGACAAAATGAACACATTTAGAACACACTTTACAATTCAGTTTTAAGCTGACACATCCTAATCATAGTCTGCAAAATAGACCACACTGAATTCCATGCACCCACAGGGCCAGAGAGAACTGAGGAGAGACTGCAACCCAAGATAATCTTCACCTCAGACAAAAACTATTCCTTCTATAATCTACTCTGCTTTGTCACTCCAGAAAGCCAATTACAATGCATGCCATGACATACAGGCTATTTGACAAAGTCTATTCCTAGGGAAGACAGGAGACTGAGCACCACAAAACCCCACACCTTTCATGACAATGTGTTTCTCTGCCTAATATCAAATATTTAATTCCTTGAACAATGAGGTTGTTTGTTTCTTTCCAACCAGAAAATCTCTGATCTCACCTATATATTGTAGTGACATTTTCTAAACAAGGCTTTTTTACAGAAGTATCTTGTTCTGAGAATGTAACTGATCTTACTGTTGATGCACACTTCTCTTTAAAAGAGTTTTATTAAATAGTTCTAATTGGGGAAAAAAATTGGAAGACCTGCTGAATCCTGAGCTTAAACAGCTGGGTATTTTTAGATATCTTTAAACTACAAGGTGCAAATTAAGCTGTGTACGCCTTATCTCAAAGTTTCACTAGCATGAACATTGCCTGCATTCATCATGGATAAAGTGAGGGGCAGTAAGTCACAAAATCATTCCCTTTCACCAAAAGCAGTGCTTCTGCCTGTAACAATCATGGTTGAGCGGAGACCTTTCCAGGTCATAGTGCAATAGTATTCACATAATGGACAAAACTGAAGTTTAACCTGTGAATTTCTATACTTTCAAAAAATTTAATGTGTATAGCATTGCAAGGTTCATTTATGATCATGAAAATTAAAATTCAGACACCTTACAACTATGCAGTAGAAGCAGCAAAATGTTTCCTATGATTTACTCTTCTCTAGCTATGGAACTTTGAAATAAATTTGGTAAAACTAAATGTATAATTCAAATACTTTAAGGAAACTCTGCTTTTTGTATTTTATCATGCTGATTTACAAGTTGGAAGGTTCCTTACAACTGCAAATACATTTAGTTCTGTTCTTCTTTTTGAAACCCATCATTTGATATTGGTTCTCAATGGAAACATTGACGTATATAATTAAACTCTAAAACCAGGTACAGTAAAGAACTTAATCTACTTGAAAACAGCTAGCCTCTAGTAATGTTTTCTCTGCTTATTAAAAAAGTAAATCACAAGAGCTCCGGGTCAATAAAAAGGGACAATTCTGACTCTCACACACCAAATGGTGAAAACAGGTCTCAATCTTTATTAAACTGCTGAGTTCGCTCATTGCTTAATAAAAAAAACAAACCACTACATCAAAGAGAGAACTTGTCCAATGTCTTACATCATTTACACCCAATTTACTCACTGAATAAATGAGCTACAAAATGGACAAGACAATCTATTAAAACATTAAGGAAACGGATGACTAACTGGAGCCCTGATTTTAATGTTTACAGCTGCATGAAAACAGGGAGACATAGAGTTGACCTACAAAATGCTGATTTAAAATGTCTCTTTTTGATTTCTTTTTGAGTCGGTGCCACCCAGTTCAATCATCTCATGGTATATAATCTTTCCATGTCTTTTTATGTCTGGATGCTCTCAGAATACTCATTACTCAAGGCCAAATTCTTCTTTCTAACTCACATTCTCCATCCTTTATTCACATAATCACTCTCAAATACATATTCTTCACTTCTTCCAACCATGGAGCTCATATTTAAATTGAACTTTCAAAGTGAGCTGCATGCACAATGACCAAGGAATATGGAACATGGACAGTTTCAGGCTCCTGTACTCAGTTAAATAGCATACAGTAAAAATCTCACAGTTGTGACTCAAACTTCTGCAGCTGACTCTAAAAGAGTAAGGAGTGCAAGACTGGATCTCAGTTTTGGTCAGGGGACACTCACATTTATTCTAGTGAGCAGCCTCACTATTGTCTAAGGCACAAAATTGTGTGTCACTAAAACCATTTCTAACAGATGGATAGTCTTCTCTTCCTTCCATCAGTCTGCTGCTGCTACTAATTCCATCTTTCTGCACCAATTTATTTTAGGGAAACAGACACTGAAATGGAGCATACTGCTATTTTCAGCTACTGTATTTCAATTCAAATGATGAGTTAATAGATGAAAATTCTTGAGCATAAATGATAGCAGAACAACTTTGCCTATTTATACAGTTCATTTTCATTGCTGTATTTCCAAATGAATCAGAGACAAATACCTTGTGTTTAGCACAGCATAGGAAAAGACCACTGGAACATGATATTGGGCAGATAATTCAAGATAAGTAAGTCAGTGAAATATTTTTCTCCTCCTGCCTAACACCCAGCATACCTGAGACGACAGAATCAGAATATGCTGAGTTGGAAGGGATCCACAAGGATCATCAAGTCCAACCCTCAGCCCTGCACAGGACCATCCCCAAGAGTCACAACACCTCTAATGCATTCTTTACTCTGTGTCATCTTGCACATTGTGATGAAAGGAAGTGTATGGGTTGGAAGCCATCAGATTTGAGCCCCAAACTCTTACCATGCATGGGTCAAGTGTCAACTTAATGGTGGCTGAATCCAGTGCCTTTCTATTTCTGCACCTATTTGAGTCTGTATAGGTAAAAAGCCTCACTCATATTCAAAGATATGAGTCAAAGTTTTATTTTCAGACTATCTACGTTGATTAAGTTCTGCTTTTGTTTAGTGAAAGTCTAATAATTTAACATGGAAACAGCCCCTAGTGATTAAGGTGCTATTGTAATAGGGCATACACTTACCAATTTTAAATGAATTAGTGCTGCATTTAAATAACACTTAGCAAAAATTTAAGGACCTTGTACTGCCTCAGCTTGACTTGCAACACTGTTTACATGCTACAGAAAGAAAGAAAATCCCTCAATAATTCAAAATACAGAAATATGAAATGCTTAAATTGCATGTGTATATAACTTGCACGTGTATAGAGTCAAATAGTTCCCTGAGAGGGAAAAAACATTTTTGTTGCAGGAAAGGCTCTCCATGACAGGAAGTACAGCAGGTAAGAGCACACAATCACAAAATCATGAAGTTTCAAAGAGATCTCTAGAAATCACCTACTACAACTCACATGCTCAGAGCCTATTAGCACATTTTATTGACATAAGCACTGAGTTTCAGTTAACTGGGTTTTCACCTTTTTTCTGACTTGAAACAGGAAACAGGAGATTTGCTTTTACTGGCAAGTAGTTTTTCTTCTTTGTGTTTATCAGGCTGCACTTTCCAAGGTCAGTGACCCAGGTTGTGTCCCCCTCCCTATTGCCAGACACTACTTATCTATATCTTCTAGCAGGCTTTACAGTCCAAGATTTGCTGGTGTTGCAGAGTTTCAGACCTTCAAATTCCCCACTTGCAGAACATTCTCTTCAGTGTGTTTGCTTATGGTATCCCAGCTGTGTGACTGGCTGTTCCTCCCCTACCAACTGCACCCTGCATTTCAGGCTTCCTTGCACAGTCAGAGCCAGCAATTCAGTCTCCTCAATGGAAATCTCTCTGGATTATTCCCCATCACCAACAGCTAAAAAAAGACAGAAGGATGAGAGCTTCTTCTCGGGAAGAGTATAAGGAACCTGCTCATCTCCGGTGAGCATGGATTAACGTGCAGGAGGTTGCAATACTTACAATCACAGAGACTGAAGTACATTACTGTTGTAATTTCAATTCTTCATCCATGACTACTGATTTACTTTTTATGTCCCAATGAGTTATTTTCATTTCACTTTTCAATCTCTAAAGCAAATACCAACACTAGAATCTGAAACTATTGCTTTGTCTCCTCAAATGTTTTTGTACTGTTTTTCTCTAACAGAGCCTGTGAGGTGCAAGAGACAGTCATATACCATCTTAAGACCAAGCAGTCAGGCAGCTTTACTTCTAGAGAGTTACTTAAGAAGCCAGAAGCCTTCCCTGCATCCCAGAATCCTTAAATTACACAGTGTCCTTGCAAGCCTCAGGCCCAGGGAGCTGAATGAAATGCCTTCTGTACCAAAGCAGCACATACACAGCTCCCAGCCTCCATGGCATTGACGGCTCAAGCTTGAGGAAAAAAGGTAGGCATCAGGTTCAGCTCCCTTGGCCTGGAGAAGGAACTGGGGATGCAGCCCCTGGAGCTGACAGGAGAGACACCACTGAGGGGCTGGAGCTGAACGCCCTTGCCAAGGCAAGAGCCAGCCCAGGGGGTGTCAGGCTCCATCAGCACTGGGTGCCAGCGTGGGCTCATGGCAAAGCCTGGCTGCACTGCTGAGGCCATGGCACTCAGCTTGGCAGGCTTCGTCAGAGCTCAGGACGCAAAACGTCTCCACTCACACATCAAACTGCTTGCTTAAAGGTTGGGGAAATAAACCTGTTGCTTAATAGCAGAGTCAGATGAAGCAAGGGAAGAAAATGGTAGTTTTGAAATGTCTGGAAGGTTCAAAATATAGCAAGACCATATCTCCAAGAAAACAAAGTCACCAAAACCTGTTGGATTTTACTTTTTCCAAAACTAAAGGGAGGCTGTGTATCAGCACACATACAGCTTTACTTTCAGATGGGAACACTGTTAGTTTGGTGGACCAGTAGTCTGCTATTAGAGGCAGCCAGACAATGTTTGCAAATGATTTGAAACAATATTTTCTTTCAGTCTTTCAATTATGTAAGATTTTTTCAGATGATGGAAAATAATGGAATACATTAATCAGCAGTTATTTTCAAAAATCTGCTAATGAGTGTATCTGCTTCTCAAAAAATAATTCTACCAGCTCTGTATGTTATTGACTCTCACAACAGTAAATATTCATGTTCACACAATGGATGAAATTTCATAGCCCCTACATAGGGTTTAAACAGCTATGTTTAATAAGATTATATTTAATTACATTTAAAAGGGAGAATAACACTCAAGACTGTTCCAAGTAGGCAAGAAATGCGTGCAAGTGTGTATAGACAATTTGCTCAAGGTTCCTAAGATGCTACTGTTCAATCATGAAGCAATGAATGCTACAGATGAATAAAAAGGGGAAGATGCTTTCTTAAAACTCAGAGGTGGAAAAGTAAATTTTATTGTTTAAAACGGCCACATTCCATTCTTTAAAACTGCTGTTCCTTTGTGCTGGAACAAGGAATTGAGAGAGATTTGTCTTATGGATTTGGTTACGTTAGGATGCGGTGTTTGAACATTTTTATTCACCCTTTATCCAGGCAACATTTTTAGAACAAATCAAATAAGTAAAGCACACAGCAGACAAATCTCTCTTGGTTTACTACAGTGGAATACAACCTAATATGTAACGTGATACCCACATATTGCATACACACATATAATGGATTTGGTTTATAAGGGAAAATTGCTTCCTTTTGGGCCAAAAAATTATTGTTACGTGTCTATGGGAGAAGGAATTTATAGGTATGGGAGAAGACTATCTCAGCAGGAAAATTGTAACTAAGGTAAGTGATGGACACAAGCTTTTTTCTGTCCATGTGACAGCATCCTGAAACAAAAATATCAGGGCCAAATGTAAACTATTGTCACTGTATTTTAAAATATGAGTTTTCAGTAGATGAAAACCATGTCAGTTAGAGGTTACAGGTCGTGTTCAGTTTGTGCATGCAATAGCTCTTTGTGCAGTCAGTGCCATTGCTCCTCTTGTCCCACAAATCTCCCTAAGTATTGCTGGAGCAGCAGAACATCTCAAGCCAGTTTGCAGATTCCTGATTTCCTCAAGATGTTCTGTCAGAAACTAGTTTCTTCATAACTAGTCTTATACCAGTGAAGGATTAGACTTCCATTTATTCAACAAAGACATCTGACTAACTCTTGCTCTATGCACCAATTCTCTTTTAAGGAAAAAAACCCTAAACATACATTTGACCTTTTTTCCTTTGCTGAGGCAAAATAAATTCTGAAATAGCGGTTAGGGGGTCAGCATATAAGTGCTTACATAAATGTGGCTTTGATGTTCAAATGCAGTAAGAACAATCTACTCTGCTAGAAATCAACAGGAGAAAAAAGACATTTTATGTAAATATTTAAAACTGTAATCAGGTTTCTATGCATTTAAATAAATTTGAAAACTGCTGAGTAATTACTGCTATCTAAGCAGACATTTTCATGGCAAACACATTACAATTACTAACAAAGAACCACCTTTAGAATCAGTGGAGGACTCACGCAATTAAAAAAAAACAAAAGAAATACCTCTCCAAGACTATCTCCACTGTTTTTTTCTGGTTACAAAATCCTAGTCTTGAATAAACACATTGATAACTATATGACTGAAATACAACTTAATAAGAAAATTTGCAAATTCTCTTCAAAAGCCCCTAAGAATAATAATTAAAAAAAAATTATACACTTAACTTTTACAGAAGCATTGGAATTATTTTTAATCTTTAATTTTTACTTATGGCTTACAGCCCATTTGGGGGGTTTCATTTGAAAATTTAAGACCAACAAGGCAGTATTGTACAGACAAGAGATGCACAAAATACTTGATGTGTAGCAAGCAAACATACTCAATGCCAACAAATGGTATACATTTTTGTACCAACACTTTTGCTTTAGATAAATAACTCTGTGTCACTGGCATCAGCCTGGTGCACGTTACCAGGCTGCAAGGAGAACGATCTGTTGAGCAGAAAAATAATGCTCTCTTATAACTGCTAAACTTGCTTGGAAAGTGCCAATCCAGTGCCCTCTGGCAGATTCAGTCTGGCCACCACTGCCTGGGTTTCCTTTCTTCAGCCTGGGGCGTTCTTTGCCAAGATCATGTTTCCTTCTCTGCTCTTGCGCTTGTCTGAGCCACTGCATTACATAATAGAAAGGCTTTCCATTGTGTTTTAGAGCTGTATCTGGTTAGAAATCAAAGCCCAAGGAGAGAGGACACCCAAGGTACATATCCTAAATCTGTTTGTCAAGCTATCCTGATGTTTTGGAGGAAGAGAAGGAAACAATTATATAAAACTATTTATATCGATAGCTTTTGTTCTGGAATGGATTATGGATCTTTTTGTTTGGTGTTTTGATGAACTGATGTAAACTCCCAGAGAAATTAGACACTACCCTTATCCTTGCATCAGAGCATCATTTCCCCCTCCACAGAATCTAGCTTCTCCTGTGGAAAGTCAGACTCACTTGCAACAAGGAATAAACAAAAGGAGAATGTAAAAGGCATGCATGCTCCTTTGTTGTTTTTTTTTTTTTTTCCCCAGGATGCTTTAAGGATTTTGCAAGATGCTTATGATAGTGAGGAAAGAATTTTGCAGAGATAAAACCCCTCTGACATGCACTGCTAGTCCCAGTTAATTAAGGAGTTTGCAGATGACTGCTGTGCTGCTGAAGTTGTGCTCAGTCTGAGATATCACATCATGTGGAACTGAACCAAAATTTCTTCCCGCTCAGCTTGTCAGATACCAAACTACTGCTGGAACACTTCTGGGGAGTGAAGCCTCTTCAGAAAGAAAGAGGTGCTTTCAGTGCACAGCTATAGAGCAATCTTCTATTTACTGTAAAAAGTAGGGAGAAGACACAATAGTGAAATACATGGGTCTCTAAGAGCTCTTCAGTAGGCTGTGAACTCTGTGTGACAACAGTAGGGCATGTCTCCATTACCTGAAGGGTAATGCTGGCCTGAGGGGAAAAAAATCCTTAGCTATACGGAAAATCATAAGCCTCCCAGTTCCTACTGACTTTTAATTCTTAACCTATTAAAAAAAGAAAAAAAAAAAGCCTCACTGAGTTTTCTAAGATATTCAAAGGAAATTTATTTCTAGCATTTTATTTTTAAAGAAAAGACATAATAAAAGTGAAAACAAGCAAAACCAACAACAGTCAAAAACCCCTCACCCATACCCCTTCCACTAATTTATTTTAATAACTGTGGGTCCTTCTGATAGTAACCTTTTGAGTCCTTAGAACTGTTTTCTTCCAAAGATCCTTGATCCCTCAGGGCAGTCCTGTGCAGGCAGATGCAATTAAAGCCAAGGGGAGATCAAATGGACTGTACACTCTTTTCATTTAAAGATGCTTAAACTGCTCCAGATGACCTTGTCTATACTGAAGAATTATTACAAGAAAATCCCATCACTACCAAAGCTATTTCAGCTTCAGTAGCATCAGTATTGCTCTGAATGTTAGAGTAGATCACTCTGCAACAGCAGTACTTTCAAGCATATCTGCTGATATCCTATATATGTATCTATATCATGGCAAATTTTATTTTAGTGCAAAATATCCTTAGCATAAACACCAATTTTTAGTCTCTCTAAATCCTATGGATAACCTTTATTCAGTCTTCTACTCTCTTAAGAAACAGTTCTGCATTTCTGCTAAATAGATGAAATAAACCATTTAACAATACTGGTATTTAAACTGACCTTTACAGAGAGACAACAAATATACTGTCCATTAACAAAGGCAAGTGTTGCCCAAATTATCTTTTCTTTCTTTTACAGGCTTTGTGTACAATTGATTCAGCAACATATTTAGATTTTGTTCATACATTAAGAGCTGCACAGTGAATTAAATTTTAATTTAAAGACAGGATTTTCCAGGTTCTTTTTAACTTCAATGAGGGAAAACAAATCTTTTCGCTTCTTCTAGATATGCCACTCATCTTCAGACCAGACATACATGTCAGTTTTGCAGTCTGTGTGAAAAGTTCTGTGTGAAAGTGTAGCATCTAGCTTTTAATACTTGCAATATCTCCTTGCCCAAGGTACCAATGGCAAAAATCTCACTGAACTCAATGGGCATTTCTCATTTAGTATTATATCCTTTATATATATATATATAATTTTATTTATATATATGATATATATGATATTATATTATATTATATTATATTATATTATATTATATTATATTATATTATATTATATTATATTT
>JAWWEU010000081.1:54261917-54278204 GCA_035583155.1 Acropternis orthonyx | reverse complement strand
CCTTCATGTACATAAAGGCTTTCATGAACAAGCCTTTCTCATGGAGCTTTAAGGGGGAAAACATAAAAGTGAAACAGTAATACAATAAAAAAGTATACACAACTTGAAAGAGAAACTTGAAATAAAAGGAAACCTACTGGGCTACTGAGCCCAGTTCAGTTCTAGGAAGTGATTGGGTAGAAACATTTTGCCTGACTGCCCAAATAAACAATTACATGGCTCTCATATTAATTAAGACAACTTAAAGACAACATTTTGATCCCTGCTATTTGAGTCTTTATGATGCCTTTCTAAGAAAACCAGACGACATTAAACCTGATCAAATATGCTGAATATAAATCTGTTATACCCTTAGTGCAGCTCATGGAGCAGTTACAGATCACTGAGCATAAGTGGTATTTCAGACTTTCTCTTCTCCTCTCTCTTTTCCCTTCCCTTCCCTCTCTACCAGCCTAATGGGCCCTCTTGCCCTTTGCGTTATATTGTTGTGTTAGTTGTATTTCCTGCTTCATGCTGAGAGAGCTGCCTAATTAGGAAGACCAGAGTCAGCTTCTAGAGAATTGCTGTTTAATACTGTTAGTTTATCTGTTAATTAATGTGCTATTCTTTGCAATCTAATTAGATTTTTTTTTCTGCAAAGATAAGTCAGTGAAATCATTTACAAAGAGATACAGGAGGAGGAGGAGGTTTGTGGGATGCTCAGAAGTATTTATTGTTAGAATTAGGTGTGATGTTCATGCATTAGTTACTGTCTCATCTGCTTTTGTCCAGGCCCACAACCTTATCAGGCTTTTGTCGAGAAGGATATAGTTCATTTCCTACAAATAGTTCTTATTCCTGTTAGTCAGCTGCTCTCTATCTCTGCCATGTCCCACCTTTTTCATTCCATTTCTTCCTCATTTTTACTACCAAGGCCATCTCTTTTTATGTTTGAATTTCACAGTTATGTACCTTAAAGTTAATTTGTGACTTCTGTGACATCATACCAAGATGACACTTCAAAGACACGCTCCAAAAGGGAACCTCACAAGAACTGAAGATGAAGTCACAGCCTCGTATTTCACTTACAGCCCTATAAATATATGATAAAGAAACGTGAAAGACCCCGGTCAAACCAAGCTCCTCTTCTTCAAAATCTGGCATTCATTGTGGTTGCCCTTTAACCAGGACTGGTGATTGTGGGAAATAAACTGAGATCCCACTGGTCAGTGCTGCTCACACCTCTCAGGGTCCCCTTGGCAGTTTCTCTGGAAACAAGTGATATTACCTGGAAACTACTGAAAAGTAAATTACTACAGCCAACAGAATTTGTGTTGCACTAGGTAGAAGATTCAAAGGACACATCTGACCACATTATTTTCCTTTCGTATTTATATATTAAAAATAATATTTTCTTCTTTTAAACTAAAAAAACCCTATTTGTACTATTTTTGAATAGTGCAAACAACCACTTGGTTAGTCTTTGGGTCTTCTTTTAAGCTGTTGTATTTTGGATCTTTTTTTAAATATTCTCATGCAGGAAATTGAATAATATCTAGGGGTTTCTTCTGACACCAAGAGCTATGAAATATCTGGAACTAAGGGGTATCTTAATTTAGCAATTAAAATTCATAACCACTTCACTTATGACAAGCACAAAAACTAAATGGGATCAACAAAATGCAGTATTACTTGCAAGAGCAGTTTATACAATTTAGCTTAAGTGTTTGGGATTGCTAAAGCATTTCACATGTCAGATTAAACACTGCACATATAAAGATAAGCTGGGACATGGGGCATCAGTATGTCTTGACTTACTGGAAATAACAGTGTCTAATGAGGCCTCTTTGTTCTCTATCACTCAGAGAAGTGATGGAGAATGTACTTAAGTAGATTCCACTTCATACACAAAATTTCTGCTCTCTGATCTGGCACCCTGGATTTTCAGGCCATAACAATACTAAGAGACCTAGAACATGGCCTAAAATATAATTCTGCAATTGCAACTAGTCTTTGTTACAAATACAAATACTTGTCAAGAGTGATTATATATTATTTTACTAATTTTTACAGAGTTGACTAATATGCTAGGAAATTCTGCATTATTTTTTTCCAGAAGTTATTTTTACTCATTCTTGCTCACTAAGAGAGCTTTTATTTTTAAAGTTGAGGATTTTATTGACAGACTTAGTTCTGCAGCAAAATCTTCTGATAAAAACATTAAAAAGATTAAGGCAAAATAATGAAAAGGTTACATAAACATGAAAGTAATCTCCATCCTTCTGTAAAATCTAAAATATTACACCAAATATACTAGCTGATGTCATAAAAACCAAAGAAAAATATGTCACATATGGAAATATTTATTTTGAATTTTTACTCCAATAAAATGTGGGCCTGTAAAATCAGCTCTAACTCATCTCACATCTCCTGTTCTGATTATAGAAACACAGAAGTGCTTCTTGCATAACTGAAAATTATGTGCTTTACTGAGCACAATTTCTATCTTCACAGGTGGCATGTAGCTTATTATGGCAAAATATTTAAAACATAACATCAATACCAGTAAGAGATAAAAATGACTCCTCAAAATATGTGAAATGTAAGGTTACTGAAGCCTGGAAGAAAATTTATTCTGATCTAGGTTGTTCTAATTAGCAATGGCCTGGGAAGAGACATATCTTTTTATTCATCATTTTTAATAGTACTGCAAATCCCGAAGATCCAGAACGACAGCTAGAAGGATTTTCAGAATTATGAAGACATACTCCCATCTACAAGTTTGAGAAAATATGAATCTCTAGACATCTACATGCCTTGCAGATATATCCCTAAGTACTCTGATGTAAATAATTCTAGGAATTGTACAGAGCAGCTTATCTTAGTCTAAAATAAATATTGCTAGCAAAGAAAGCGATCTCAACAACTCCTCCAAAAAACAACAATATGCCCCCAAGCCTCAAATGGAGAACACTGCTGCCAGTTCTAGAGGAGAACCATGTACTCTGCAGTCTGGTGAAATTACTAAGAGAGAGGCTCACCGTGGGTGTAGCACATTTACAAACAGAAAAATTACAGGCATTATTCTGCACATCTCTTCTGCCATTTTACCAAAGACAGTTATCCTATTTACAGCTATCCTGTAACTATTGTCTTGAAATAACTTCTCCACAGAGATTTCATGGGAGTTATGTTGTTGTCCTAGGAAGAAATTTGTCCTGCAGAAAAATTCATTCATGTTGGGAACTATGACAAAACTTCCAGATTTTAGCAGATTTACTTCTATTCAGATATGGCTGTAGGTTGGTCAAAGCCTACGGAATTTATCAGAGCAGGTGAAGCTTTTCTGGGCCATTCCAATCACGACTGGAAAACTTTCATGCACAGATGCCCTGAGGTATTGATCCAATTCCAAATCCCACCTCAGTGGCCAGGAGCTCAATAAGGCTAATGCACAGGATGTTGGCACATCCTGTACGGTGGGAAGCAGGCAGCCAGCAAAGCTCCAAAGGACGACCCAAAATTATCTTGCAGTCCAGCATTTTGCCCAGACTTTAGCCCTTCTGCAGGACTCTGGGCTGTATTTCTCCTTTCCCACTCCTTCTCACACACAGCTACACCCAGGGGTCCCTCCTTTTGTTTTTCTGAGGTACACAGAGTCATGCAAACTCATCCTATGCAAATCTGGTGTGTACCTTAGGACATACCTTAGAGGCAAATATGGGCCACTGAGACATTCCACAATGGCAGACAAAGCTGGCTGTCTCAAATTGTTGAACACATCTTTATTTGTTCCAAAACCCACCTGGAAATACAGAGTAAGAGGATGATTTGAGTCCCTCTCTAACTCTTCCAATTCAGTATGCTATATCCTTGCAAAGGTAAACAATGTCAATCCACTTATGCATTTAAAAATTATTATGAGTATTTTTCAGAAATGAATGTACCAAGACTGGAGGCCCTATAATAATTTTTCAGAACACTTGTAACATTCAATGGAAATGACACTTTGCCAAAATGTGTTATTTTATAACCTTATTAAACTACTTTATCTCTATTAAATTTGCTGATCCCTCCTTAAAAAAATAAAAACCCCATCTTAAGGGAATACTTGCATTTGGGTTCATAGAGTGTTCTGATATGGTAGCTTGACAGGCCAGCATGTACTCCACAGTGTTATATAAGCATTTTTTGACAACACTGAAGAAAAATTCTAACCTATAACACCTTTCAAAACAGATGGCTGACAAACAAGGTATTCATTATTAGAATAGCCTATACTATTAGATTGCAAAGCAATAAACACATTATAAATTTATTCTGACTTCCATAGCTTACACCTATCTAACACAGTACTATGATGGACAAATCCATCGTACGACTTGATTACATACTACCTTGACTATTAGTTCAGGGTTAATATCAGAAAGTGTCAGGCACACATCCACCCCTGCCAGTGTCAGCACTGGGGCTCTGTGTCCACACACCCACCACTCCCAGCGTCACTGCACTGGAGGCAGATAAAAAATTGGGAGGGGACAGAGCCAAGACAGCTGAGCCAGACTGACCAGAGGGATATTCCATCATGCTCAGCAACGAAAGCTCAGGGAAAGGAGGAGTAAGGAGTGGACATCTGTGATTATGGAAAGTCCTTCTCTTAGATTTAGACTTGATTAGAAACTAATTGCACAGCAGTAGAATAAACACAAGAAAATAATACCTATTTTGAGGCTCATACAGAAGCCTGGCCCTACAAGAGAGTAGAATAATTCTTCCCAAGGAGGGAGCATTCCAGCTTGTGAAGTGCCTTTACCATTTCTAATATCATCTACTTTTCTTTTTCCTTTCCCGACCTACTCCTGACAGTCTAAGGCTCTGACCTATGATTGGTTCATACTCTATTGTGAGCCACAGTGCGAATTTAAAATGGTTCATATCACATATCGCAGCTAGTGATTCCATGTACTTACTTGTCTGTCAAATTTATACCATAGGTAGATAATTTGCAACTTTAATAAGCTGAACTAAAAGAAAGAAACACCTTATATATGCTGGCAAAAAAATGCAGGGTCAGGGTATTATCTGTTCTCAAAATTCTCTGCATAAATATTTTTTTCAAAGTTTATCTATTTTTCTGAGAACTATAACAAATTTTAAAATGTGCATTTTGTTCTACTGTCTGCATTAGGGATATATAAATATATATATATGTGCATCTGGACATAGATGGATGCTCAGGAAAACAGATGGGAGAAGAGGAGGCATTCATCATATCTTAAATGCCTTTCTTATCATGCCACAGCAAAAGTCTGGTACCATGGAACTTCTCTCTGCTTTTCTAATAACCACCAAAGGATTCTTAATAAAAATAGTAGATGGCAAGTTTAGACTTTAAATGTGGAAAGAAAATTATCCTGCAACAGAATTTACCCTGCAAAAGAAAATCACCTTCCCTTGCTCTGTTTCTAATTTTAAGCTCCTTCTTTGTGTAGTTTAGGCTACACTCTAACAAAACCCTTATCCTCAGGAAAATAATGATCACCACCAACACTAAGCCACTAGACAAGTTTAAATCATATAATGTTTATATTCTTCTTTGAATATACTGATCTCAGTACAACACCTTCTGGCCAAATCTATAGTTTATAAATTATGTCCTTAGCCTTATTGTTCAAAATGTTAATATTTTCTTGCTCTTGAGCCACTGGAGAACACAGATATTAGTTCTGACTGGAACTGATAATACCTGAGACCTGAAAATATGAATCTTTTTTATAGCTTGCTGATTTATTATATGCATGACTTCCTTTGGCAAAGTCAGTATCTAACATTTTTTATCAGAAACACTCAACTATATTTACAAATTGAACATCAGAAGAGTTTTTTTCCTGTTTGTCTCTTTCTCAGGTTTTTATGACCACACATTGTGTGACAGTCCACAATATAAATGTTCATGAAAATATTAATGAAAACAAAATACAGTACACCAAATATACCAAACACAGGATTGTTGCTACAGGAAGCAGAATGTAGCTCTTACTGACTACTGAGGGACTGCAGATGTTCTGTACCTGGTGGGTGGCAAGTCCTTATCACCGGGCAACACCCGGGTACCAGTGAAAGACAGTTTGTCTGGCTGTGTTTGTTACAGGCATTCAAAGTACATTCTACAAATATTGTGCTTTTTAAATCAAGAATCATCACAGAGTCATCTAGCACGGGGAAGACCTCTAAGACCTTTGGGTCCAGCCATTAAGCCAACACTGCCATCTTCACCACTAAACTCCATTTGTTATCCTTTGAAATGCCTCCAGGGCTGGTGACTCAAACACTTCCCTGGGCAGCCTGTTCCAATACTCCACAGCCTTCCTGGTGAAGAAATTTTTCCTAACTTGAGGACATTTCCTCTTATCCTCTTGCTTGGGCAAAGAGATCAAACTCACCTTGCTACAACCCCCTTTTAGGTACCTGTAGGACACACCTCCCCATGTCCTCGGAGGGCAGTGTCACCCAGTGCATGAGTCCCTCTGTCAGGGGGCTCAAGCCCATCCTGTTCAGCTGTTCCCACCTCACCTCTCTATTTCACCACAGCCACCAACAGGTTAAACTGGCCAGTGCCTGCTGGCATGTGCTACTAGTGTGATTTGCTTAGGATCACCTCAGTTCCCCTTATGTGCTTTCCTGCATTGTATCGTTTCCTTTCCCTTGTAAAATCCATTTTGCTTTTAGTCACCTTCCAAATGACTACACCGGTGTTTCAGCAACAAAATATCTAAAGAGCGTGGATAGTGCTACTGCCCATGAACACACCTTAATAAATCTCATATAAGAACCCCATGTGACCAGTGTTGAGCTGCTAGAAAAGATGTAATCCTCTGTATAAACAGGCTTTTTTGATCTCTGCTTACACAGTGCACACAGGTGAAGGATAATGTTATTCTTACAACAAAGGTAAACACTGGATATCTTGGTTGAACTTCAACGTGGGTTGTTTGTGGACTTTTTAAAAAAATATTTCTCTGTTCTTCTGATCAACCACTATAAATGACAAATCAATGACTTTTATTAGGTAATATAATTGAATTAAGTTAGTACAGGTTTTAAGAAAACATATCTCTGGATACTATCAGAATCTCTTTGTGCTTGGACACATCATTCATAAAAAATAAAAAAAGGGATATTTTAAAAACAGTTCCTTTTCACTATGCAACACACAGTAATGTGACAACACACTTTAATTTTATTTTCAAGTCAGTGAAAAAATTCAAGGATTTATAAATGCTTCATTCACTTTTTGTTTTGGTTTTTTTGTTTTTTTTTTTTTTTTTTTTTTTTTTTTTTTTTTTTTTTTTTTTTTTTTTTGTGTTCATCTGGTGACCTTCACAGTGTTTTTAAAACAAGGGACACCTGCCTGCACTTTGTGATGACAGGGAGCACAGAAACCTGGCTGTCCTTGGCTTTGCTCTTTGCAGTCCCCTTGCTCAGGACCAGCAGCATTGGGAGCTCTGGCTCTTTCAAGGCACTTTGACTCTAATGGAAGTCTGTACTTATCTAATGATAATCACTTATTATGCGAAAGGTACTTTCTGTATCTAAATCCATGAGTAACTCAACCCTTTTTACCAAATGTTATCAAATATGCATTTGCATTTCAAATAAGAATGCTACTTACTTTGCCATATAAATAACAGAAGTCACCAGAAATTCATAGATCCTGCCAATGCAACTCAGGCATCTGGTGAGAACAAAGGTATAAGACACAGTCCTCAAATGACCATTTTTTTCCTAGTTAGTGCCATACATGTTTTAGATAAATAACGTTTAGACTGTGCTGCTGATTTGTCTCTTTCAGCTAAGAATATCATTGGAGTCTATTGAAATCTGCATCTTGTTGACTAATGATAAAATTACAAAATTTGAGTGTTTTGAAAAATCTGAAGGTTGAAAGGTTGAATGAAATTGTTCTAGGAGAACCACGGGGGTGGGGGCGGGGAGGGGAAGGGGCACTTCCTTAAAGCCATATTCAGTAAAAAGCAATTCTGAAAAACAGTCATTTCTGTAAACTAAACACAAAATCTGAGAAAATTCCTCTAGAGGAATCAGAATGTTTTTCCATGTTATTATTTCATGACAGAGAAGAATTACTAATTTTGTACAGCCTGAGGACAATAAAAAAAACAAAATGTGAATTGTGATCTGATTTAGTAACGTATTTTGCTAGCATTGCTAGAAACTACTTTGGATTTTTCAGAGAATATAGCAGTTAATTACCTAAATGTTGCTGTTCTGAACATTATTACATATTTTTATGCTTCTTCTATTTACTTATCTACATCCCCAGTAATGTATTTTAAAACCCTGACTGCACTGAAAGATTGCACTAGAAAACGGGAGAGGTACCAAGGAAGTGCAATAAAACACATGGAATAGTTTTATTTCTCTGAAGCATCTCTGTCCTGCAGAGGAAATGCTGAATGGTGGGTCAGGCAGTAATTGTTTAATTATTACTATAAGCAAGCTGCAGTAACTAGGTGTAAAGGGACCAAAGACTCTTTAGCTTATCCAATACACAACTGAATTTCTGCAAACAGTGAATCCTGTGAAAGAAAATCTTTCATTATGAATTTTAGTCTCTGTCTTCATGTAGGGGAAATTAATAGGGATTTTGATTTGCCAAGAAACACTGAACTAGTCTCTTCATTACCATCAAATTCATAGCTCCTGAATAAAATACAGAGGAACATGAGGAATATTATTCTATACACAATTATAAGAAAACAGTGAAGAGAATGAAGATGTTCCAAATTTAACCTGTTTTGTCATGAAGGTGCAGTTCACCCAAAAGGAAAACCAAATTATGTAAGTACCTAATTAACTGTAGGAGATAGATACAAAGATACGGACCCTCCAAACACTTCAAAAAATAGGGTTTTAAACACTTCTTTTAAGGAGCAGTGTGATGCTATATTAACAGCACAATTTTAACTGGCACAGTACTTAAATCTGATTTGGTTTATGTTATTTGAGTTTCTGTGAAGAAAATATTTGGATGGCTAAGAGTTGAACTTTATCCCTTAGTAGTAGCTTGTATAAGGTCACCAGCAAGTTGAGGGGTTTTTTACGTATATTTTTACTTCCAAGACTTCCAGCACTTAAGTTTTATTTCAACCTATAAAGTGTGAACTATTTTCAGTATTTTGTGCTTTACTCATGTTGGAATGGTAACCTTGTAGGAGACAGCAATGGATCTCATTTTGTGTGACTGTCACTTCTGGGTCCAAGGTCAAAGCATATCACAACAGTTCCTACAGTAACGTGGGAAGCCACGCTGCTGTCAGCTTAGGAAACTGGATAAATGAAATTTTGTGCAAAAAAAAAAAAAAGAGAGAGAGAGGAGAAACAAGGCACTGTTATCTATAAAGCTTTAAAGAAGGAATTACAGAAAACATAGGATGCAGCAAGTTCAGATAGATGGGTAAAAAAATGACAATTGCCCCCGTAATGCAGCTTTATACTTGTCAAAATTTTATGCCATTAATGTGCAGCTGGTTTTAGAACAATCCCATTGAACATTAAGCTGCATCAGTGGTAGCGTCCTTCCTACTTTGAAGGTTCCTTTTGCCAAGCAAATAACAATCCCTGTAGGTAACAAATGTAGGTCAGTGCAGTAAAGCCTCATATGAAAAAGGGCTTTTCTACTAATCTGGGTATCCTGTCAGGGTATATGGGCTATAACCCAGGTAATTCTTTAATCCCAGACCCGACTGACACTGAAAAGCAAATGTTGTCCAATTACAGCAACATTCTCGACAAACTCTTTTTAAGTATCAAGGAAGTCAGAGTTATCCTATCCTATCCTCTCATATAGACTGTTAACTTGAAAACATTATGAAGACTTTTTCAGTGCAAATTCCCCAAAATTGATTCCTAAATGCTGACAAACCTTTATGCTACTGTGTGAAATGTACTATTACATTAACTATTCAAAGCACTTAAAACAAGCTGTGTGCAATACTTACTTACAGTAAAGTTTATAGCCACAGAGAACTTTAAAAAACTTCTTTTTTTTTAAGTCTTCAAAAACAGATTAAGAACTTTAAGAGTGGGCATGCAAATTTTGATAGCAGCATTTATTGTTCTCATTGTGTAACAAGACAGGATCTTAGTATGCCCAGTCTTCATGCTGGAAGAGAAGACCTGGAAATCATGACTAAGAATTGCTCTTCTTCCACATTGTAAGGTTTCAGATCAGAATTCCAGTAAGGACTCCATGCAGATTTCAATGAAATAAAGAAGTAGACATTCTCATGTGTCCCTGTCACTGTGAGAAACGTGAAGCAGACAAATAAGGGTTGCTAAGAATCTCAGGGTCTACCTGTCCCTCTCTCTCACACACTAGCAAAAGTTGACTAAGCTTGACTATTTGCAGTCCCAGAAACTTTACAGACCTGAGCACTGGACACCAGCCTGACAGCCCAACCCTCCCAGTACAGGAGTTCATCTGTGCACCCCTTACTCCCAGTGC
Organism: Acropternis orthonyx; assembly: GCA_035583155.1. Lineage (NCBI taxonomy): Eukaryota > Metazoa > Chordata > Aves > Passeriformes > Rhinocryptidae > Acropternis > Acropternis orthonyx. The sequence goes on along the minus strand of JAWWEU010000081.1, from coordinate 54,267,700 downwards.
TAATGTACTTCTGAGAAGCATTTGCTTTCGTGCTATTTGAGAAACAAGAGCATGTGCTGGAACTCTTGTGAACTGTACATTTACTTTTGGGACCAGACAACAAATGGCCAACTTGGTTTTCTTCCATTTATTTGAAACCTGTAGCTAGCCAGGTTTATATGGATTGAATATGACATGAAGCAATTGTCAATATGTTTTCATTATGACAGTATTGTTATATATTTCAAGCTTTCAAGCACTAAGCAGACGAAAACATTTCTCCCCATGTGTCATTCTAGATTATGTCTTATTAACAAATACCAGATTGATTCAGGGGTCTTAGTGCAATGACTGTGAACAAAGTGCTAACTCCTTTGCTTTATTTCTGATAGTGTGTTTATTCTGGGTCATGACTTTTTTTCCTTCACGAGAATGGCAGACCACAGTGTCACACTGAGCACATTCTGCTGTGAAAGGCTTGGGCAAAGTTTCTTCTGGATTGCAATCGCCTGCAGAACTTTGAGGGGTTTTGCATGTTGCTGAATGTGCCCGAACAAATAGGTAGTTACGAAAGCTGGTCACTACCTTTTTAAAGGAGACAATATGCTGTGGTAAATGTTTAGAATTGAATAAACTTTTTTTTTTCCAAATTGATATACTGTCCTTGAAATAAAGAGTCACAAATTGTTTAACTGTGAAACTTAAAATCAAAATGCAGGTTTTTCCTCAAAAAATGCTAATTTCTGTCTCCACCCTATCTCTCACCCATCACCAGGAAAAAGAAAAAAATAAGACTTGTAATGTTAACAGTTAAAAATGCATAATGGAAATAAATGTCAGTTTTATAGCTTTTTTAATCCTCAAAATGTCTAATTAAGTTTTTAAGTTTTGATCAAAGATATAAATACAGAATATGAGATATAAAATACAGAAACTTTAATAATTTTTTTGGTTATAAAATTCAACTTAATGTCAAGCAAGGTGCTTGTTAGAGATATTTAATATATGAAGCAACATCTAAACAAAGCTGATTTACTGTTAAAAGATAAGAAACCTTGGGAAAGGCCTACACTTTAGAAGTATTTCGTTATTATTGGTTTTAGCACTGATGGATGAAAATTTTGCAGCAGCATGTTTTCCAGCAGAACCTGCTGATTCTCTGACTTAAAACTTTCAATAGCAAAAGAAAGAAAATACAAAGATAAATTGCATCAAACTCTATTTGAAAAATGTGTGACAACTACACGAGAAGATTTCTTATTTTACAGAAAAAGGTGACTAATTGTTGAGATATTCTAGTTTCATTCTTTTACAAGCTCAGTCATACTGAGTGTTTTCAACTTTTAAGACCTAAGAAAGCAAAACAAGTCAAAGAATGGGTATTAAATGCTTAGTTGTCATTTCTCACACAGCTGAGCAGTAAACTTTCAAAATTATCAGAAATTATTAGGAAAGGAAAAAATCCTTCAGCCTATCCTAATATAATTTTGGGGAGATGACTGTCCAAAGTTTAATAGGATTTCAATTGGTCAAAACAATTTTCCTTTGGCTCAAACTAAGGATTCTATTGGAAACATAGGAACTTGTACACCCAAATACAAGACTAATACTCACTTCATCCATCTCCTACCATAAATAAAAACTGAAAGTACATGGAAAAGACAGTTAAGATCTCTCTTGGGTGAAATAACCTGGGGGTATGTGCTTGCCCAGCTTGATAAAGTTTCTCTTTACAGCCGAACGTGATAAAACGAAGAGGTTGGTTTATTCACAGCAAGTATTTAATGTCTGCATTATGACAGAAGATCAATTGTTCAAATTCCCCCACTTCATCTGTGGAAAATATAGTGCTATAAGGAGCTATTTCATTTACTGTGTCTGCAGCTGTCCTGAGACACAGCTGTCAAACCCAGGGTCAGGATTAAGGTGGAGTAATACAAAATTAAAGGTTTTCAGTAGAACTGCCAAATAAGTCAGAGATGTGTTCAATTTGAAGCCTTGTGTGCACATACTCCATGAAAGAGGTGTAAGCACTTAATAACCAGCTAGGACAAGATCTGTGGGGGTGTTGACAACAGGTCTTATTACATGTTTGCAGTGGAAAAACTTCCAACAGACTTCCTTTCCCTCTGCTACCCCCAAAACTGGCAATACATTAGTGGGGACCTTCAGCACAGTCTAAGGCATGGTACTGTCTTCCAATTTTCATACTGGGTGATTTCTGCTACCACCAGCTTAGGTTTACAGAGGCATAGCCAGTGCCTGGGCAATTGTCCTGCTGGTTTGCTTTTAAAAGCAATGCTGTATACAATTAATACTTGTAGTTAATTACACAACTAATGATGACAAACACCTATCCCTTGAAGCTGCTACAGTAATCTTATTCCTAAATTTACATAAGTCCTTTGTTGAGTTCTGACTGGGGTGAAAGATGTATCTGTCAACTGAGTTAGAAATTTATCATACATCCTGAAACTGATAGTTCCAAAAATTATCTCAAATTAAGGTACGTCTACTGTCACATACCCATACTTTAAAAAGAATTACAAAGACAATAAGGTACAAAACTGTGATTATGTAAAACAGTTCAACAGCAATCACACTAACATTTTTCCAAAAGTGAGAATTGCCAGACAACTAATTTTCACTCACAAGTTGGCTACAAATTCATTATCTAAATGCATAAAAGGGACTGTTCATTTCTGCTATCATTCAAAATTCAGAAAACAATCCTGAATGTCCCCTTGTTTTTCACACTGTATTCATGAAAAATCCGACAGGGAAGGAGTGGAATCAGGAAACTACATGCCATTAAAGCAATGAGTCTGTAATCATAGCAGAGGCTTTTGGAGAAAAGAACTAAAAACAGAGGGGATACAAAAATTAGATAAATGAGAGAAAGGTTGCAGTGATAAACAGCTAGAACACAGACTTAACCAGGTGCCTTTTCACTCTCCTGGAACAGCAGTCAATAAAAGGGCAGTACTAGAGATGTTTATGAAAACTGTTGCCTCAGTTTAACAACCATTTACTGTAAGACATCAATAAGGTGAATTAATGCAAGTCAGGACTCACCAGAAGGCAGGAGAACTCAGCTGAATTTGTGACTGTAAATCCCCACTACCTGCTTCCCTTTTAGGATGTGCTGCAGCTCAACAGACTCTCTCCTGTCACACATCACAACATTCTCTACCACAGTCACAGAAATATCCTCCCACCTTGAAGTAAAAGAGCAGTTACCTCTCTGACCACTACATGTTTACTCAGAGTTTGCTTCTCTTTACTGATTCATTACCACTTAACAAAATACCCTGGCTCTGGCTGGCTGTAAACAAAGTGAATTATCAAAACAAATCCCTACAAAAACAGCAACACCAAGCTTGCATATAGGCTTGGTACATAAATTGCAGTTATTCCTATTCAATTTATAGGTTTTTTTTAGGTAAGGAAATTATTGACCCTCCAAGGATTTTTTTTTTTTTAATAGCTATGGCTTCAGAGAACTGGTTTCCCAAGTTCTTCAATGTATTTAAACCCAAAAGAACAAATAAATACATATTGTCTATCAAGGGGGAAAAAACCCAATAGAGAAGAGGTCCATATTGAAATAATTAAATTCCAGTGACCTCATCAATCTGGAAATGAAAAGACAGAAACATTATTATGCAGAAAAGTTTCTAGAGGATTTGTGGGATTGGATCCCATCTCATATTAAGCTATTAATTATTTTTAACAATAATCAATATGAAACTATAAAATCCTGGCTGATAAAATCTGGTGAATATACAGAATTAAGAAGGTACAAAAATTACTTATTTTTCTCAATTTTCAAATTGTTTACACATTTTTCAAAATTTCTACAGATTTCTTAATTATTTAAAGATATATTTTTCAATTACAGAATTGCCAAGAACTTTTGTGAAGTGATTGGTTCTCTGAATCTCTGGATAGTAGAGGAATGACAGCTGTTTAAAAACAGCTCAGACTAAGTACATGAAGTAGGTATATATGTATATAATTATGGTACACATAACATAACTTTTTCTTCTTCTTAATGAATATAGATCTCAGAATTCAATTTACCATGAAAATACACTCAAAGATTGCCTCCAAATTTGAATGTGAATTTCCATGCTTTGCTTATGGTTCTTATTTTAGCTGATGCCTAAGTCAGTAAAGGTATTTGACTGAACATTTTCCAAATGTAAGGCAGAGCTTCAAGTGTAATTGATATATGTAACACATGAACATATTTAAGGGAAAGTTTTCCTGCAGTGTTTAAACAGATCCACTGTGATTTTGTAAAGTATACACAAATTCTAAGTCTCCCACAAATTATTGTTTTTTTAAAAACACAGCTAAATTTACTTCTCACATTTCTACATCTATTTTACTAATAGCACATGCACTATAAATAAGAGAGAGGATACTATAAAGGTTTTAATCATCTCTGATGCATAATGGCATTCCTAAGAAATCAAAACTGTTGTTGTTTAAAGGATTTCCCTTCACCTCAATCTGCACCAAGTACAAACAGGCACTGAATAAGTGATCTCTGTACATCTTTTCTAGTCAATGGACAATCCATGAAGCCATTTACATACCAGATGAAATTAGACACAAAAGTACTTATAGTAAAAACCAAATTGAACTACATTCAAGAGAAATGATTTCCACTGTTCTGCTGTGCAGTCAGAACAAAATAAGGAATGCTCCAGCATCATGGAGCCCAAAATGTTGTGTCAGATCTAATAAAAAGGGCTACATTGGAACAGAGCTGACATTTTACCATACATATTGCACAGCACACTTGCGCCACTGTGAATGAACAGCTTCTTGTGACAGCCTTGGAAATGCTTAAACTACAAGAACAGCAGCAAGGAATCCAATCTCAGAAAGCTTATGGAACAGTTGACAGCATTATAGTTGAAGCCATTGAATCTAGGGGGTTCCTCAGTCAACCCAAAAATTTGTTGCATTTTAGTATAATTCAGTGGTACATGAAACAGACCAAGAAGATCATTTGACTGTGTATTTTCTTATGGACCTTTAGCATACAAGAACTACTGGCCTGGATACATGTCAGCAGGACACTGCAGGAGGCGTTACCTCATTCTCCAGTTAGTTGTGCCTGCAGGAGAGGCTGGATAGAAAGGTAAGTGTTCCATCTTTGGATGGGGATACAATCAGGAGAGCTGAAGGTAAGGCAAGGGTTGGCAAGGCACTGTCTGAGGGTTGAAATGCTAATGGGAGCATTTACACTGCTCCAGGGAGCACTAAGGACGTAGGAGCACATCTGAAATGTTTATACACTGACAGAAGCAGTATGAGAAATAAAGAGGATGGACTGACTAGAAGCTTTGGTGTGGTCCCAGCTGTGATGTGATTGCCCCCCGTTCTGGATGGGCCTGGGACCTTCACTGCAGAGAGCTGTTCTCCAGGATGGAGCCTTCACACCTAACTTACAGCTTCCCATGCAGCACTCAAGGTGTAACATGGCATAACTGCTCAGTTGTGTTCTGTTTTGATCTATTCTATTCTATTCCATTCCATTCTCTGTTCTCACTGTGAGTCAAGTAACAGTAAGATTATTTGCCTGAAATGCCAGCAGTCTTTGAAGGTGTTCTGGTTATAGTGACCAGGACCAGTTTGTCACTGTGTGGGTGTGGCTAAGACTGTGTATTCCACACCCTCTATGTATTTTCTCATGAACAGCTAACAATAGAACATTTGCAGCAGCTTCCCAGAGCCTGACCCCTCAGGCTACGAGCTGGGTGTTTGGGAACTTCTGTGAGATAAGAAAG
>JAWWEU010000081.1:54226375-54261803 GCA_035583155.1 Acropternis orthonyx | reverse complement strand
GGCTATTTCCTCTGTAACCTTGTACTTACTGTGATCTTTTTATTAAATTGTAGTTCTGACTTGCAGTCTTTTTGTGAATTGGGTTCTTTTCTCCTTTCAGTTTACCTTAAACCAGCACAGAAGGACATATAACACAAAGCTTACAACTGGAAACAGGATTTCATTTTAGTTTTCTGACTGTTTCAGAGCCGATGCTCAAAAGCATTAACACAGGCACAGGTGTAGCCAGGAGCAGGCTGAGGCATTCATCATTTTAGCTTGGAAAAGCATCCCTTGCAGTCTGGTGAAGGCAATTCACAGAGCTTATGGGGTTTAAGGGCATTTGGACAACTTCTTTAATACTATACTTTGACTTTTGCTCAGCCCTGAAGTGGTCAAGCAATTGGACTGCTACAGGTCCCTTCCAGCTGTCCTACTCTCTTCTCTTTAAGGGCAGTGGCAGCAGTGAGTGAAGGGTGAGGGGACCCTTACTGACCACTAGAGAAGGGCCATACCATGTCACCCATATGAGATGGAAGAACCTGACCTTTTCCCCTGTTTTAGAGGATTTGGGGAAAGGTTGGCATCACAGTGACCTAATTTTCCAAAGGTATGCTCATGAAGATGAGATTTCAGCTTTAAAACAGGACTATGTCCAGAAACTTAACTCCGAATAGGGATATACTGCATGTAATATCCAAGGCTCATTTTTACCTTATAAAAGCATTCCTATGAAGAGTTAAACTTGCTTTTTCTGACAGCAATGTTAACCCTTTGATATATGCAGTTTCTTATCAGAGAACACTAACCTTTGGCAGAGAGGAAATTAGAATGTATTCATAGCAAGACTCTGTTTGCCATGCTTAAAATAAAAAATAAAAGATGCATCATCTTCACCCAAATTTCATGGGGAAAGCAGGATAAATTGAACTGGGTCTGGAAGCAGCTGCATCCTTAACATGTTTTATTTCTGACATTCAAGAAAACAAACAGCAATGAGGCCCTTCAGGTTCCAAACCAATGGCACAGAACCAAGACCTATAGTTTGAAATCTGCTGAAGATTTTTGCTTCATGAGAAAGAAACCACCTATTTCTCGAGTAAGTCATCACAGGCAAATGGATCAATCACCACTTACAGGAGTGCAAGGAAATAATGCCAGGCAGAACCATTGTGAGTGTTCATTCAGGCACAAAAAAAGATTAAAGGCAAGACTAGAGTGATTAGTTTTTGACTGGATTTACCTGAATTCTACCACCCTTACTTTGTGAAAAAGCATAATCCTAATTTAATTTTTGACTTTTTCAGATGTTTATTGAGGGATATATTTTAAATCTCCATTCTCCTACTAACTGATTACAGAGCACTGTATGGAAGATCCCTTCTGTGGGGTATGTGGGCAGTTAGTAGAAAACCTACCAGCAAAAATTAGCCTGCCCTTTTCCACAAGAGAAAGATTTGACTTTAATAAACCTTCATCAAAATCTGCAAGATTTTATCATGTCTGGTGATACATTATGTTTATTTAGCAGGGACAAGTTTTACTTCATTCCACAAAAGAAAAAAAGAGGAAAAAAAGAGCCTTTTCAACCAAGCCAGCTGCCTACATCTTTCTAAAGGAAATGCTGAAGGACTAAAAAATATTGGAGTGTCATTGAAAACTGCCTGAGAATACAACTGTACAAGCTGGTGGGCCATATATTCATACAAAATATACTTCTTTTTCTCTGACTGCTTATACTTTCATTGACAGATAACAAATGAACCTATAAAGAACACACACAGTTGTTGAAGTTCTGAAAGCTGCTGTTCTTGAGATTATCCACCAATAACCTCGTTACAACGAGAAGTGAAAAATAATGAATTTTTCATTTTCCTGTAAAGTTGACTGGAAAAAAATATTGCATCAGATTAACATAAAGATGAAGAATAAGAGAGAAAGGTATCTTAATTTTTTTAATACAAATTCATTTTATGTCAAATCATTCTGAAATATTTCATTTTGAAAAAAAAAGTGTTAAAATTAAACAGTAATGTATTTGGAAATATTTCCTTTTCTGTTTCATCCTGAATCTTCTCATTTTAGAAGTATATTTCTGAACAGACTACAAAAAAAACCTATATTTAAAAATATTTTTAAAAGGCAGGAAATAGACATTTTAACATTTAAGTGGCACCTACTGCCAAAAGAGACCCATGTTTGTTAGTAGCAACGATCAAAGGTAATTAACAGATTGGAGCCTGTTCTCACTTGTTTTTCATGCCAGAGGACATGCAGTGTATGCAGGAACAACCACAGCCATCTCTTGCTGGAGAGGGCATGGAGGGAAACAATCTGCACCAAGAAGAGTTTTAAAGAAGAGGCATTTTAGGGCTTAATTTGCAAAACTCTAATGACCACCATGGCCTGAGAATGTCTGGAGGATAAAGTGCATCCATTTTCGAGACCTTTCAGAAGAAAACAAATCTCCTGCATAGCAAAATGGTAGGCAAAAATATGCTAAGAAGGAAACAAGTTTACCAATAGAGCACATATTCAAACAGATCTTTAAAAATTTGCAAGGAAAAGTTCACAGTTGATTTCCCTCACTCTCCACAGTTTAGATGTGAGTATTCAGCCATGTGCCTTTAATGTCAAAAAGAGAGTATCAGGCTATGTTTGCCATCGATGAGCTGTGAAGATGATGGCTAAAAATCAAACACATAGGCCTAAATACGTATAGAAATCCCCAGTACAGAAATAGTGAAATTTAAGAGAAAAGGGGAGAGCATTTGGATGCTTAGCAGAACACTGTCCCAGCCACTGACACAAGGCAAGCTTGTGTAGCTCACAGCAACCCATGTTAAATGATTATTTTAGTTCTGCTTTTCCCCCCCACAATAAAATCCCTGTATATTCACAGCACTGTCACTTACAGCGAGTTAGTAAAATTGCTAGAAATATGGTAACATATGATTTCACAATATAAGCACTTCTTTCTGCTAGTTAATATTTTTACGCAGCTTCTCCACTTTAAGTGGACAGAAAAGTCTGACCTAAGAAAACTTAGTGGCATGTTTCTTGTAAGAAATGAAGTATCATAAGGAAAAGTATAAAATTTTATGCAGATTACTGGACTACATTAATATCTTCACCATTTAGCTGTATATTCACATAGATACCAGAAGTGTGAGAGCAGAAATACGTATGCAGACATTTATATACATATAGAGTTGTATTTATTTAGACCAGGGTGTTTCAATAGCAAACATGACACTTCAAAGGTCTTTTCTGGCTCTTTTTTTACGTTACATGCTGGTGAAATAAAATGTCCAGGGTATGCTACTGAATCTGGCCAAGTGAAACTTGGTAAGATATGACAAAAGGGAAGAAACAGCAGCTTTCTCATCTACATTAAATAATCACTTTGCCATTTGGATGCAACAGATTATTCTAGACTGTGTGGAGGTTTCTCTAATTTTAAGTGTGTATGGCAAACCTTTGAGACAGTGACTGAGACATGGATGGTTAGTGCCAATAGCAAAAACCAAGGAAAAGAGACTTCAAATAAGTAAATATCCCAGCCACAAGTATAGGTGAATGTGGAATTAACTGCCAAGGAAACAATGTCTTCAATCAAAGCCACTGCAGCCAGACAGAATTAACTACAAAAACCACAAGACCTGTGCAGCCCACAGGTTTTGGCCCTTCAATACTTCCTAATGAGCTCCTGCAAACATTCACATGGCTCCCCTCTTAACAGCATCTCCAGACCTTACTTTCGTTCTTGCAGGGTGTTCACATGATCAAGGTTGAGTCCACTGTACTATCTGCAGAGTAAATGCTCACCATGCAAATATTCATTATTCCATGAATAACTGCAGGAGCGTTGTTAGTATTTTGCTTTTTTTTTCTCTCCCTCTCTAAAATAAAAAACAAAAAACCCCAAACCAAAACAAAAATCTGTCACACCCATCAGGAAACCAAAACAATAACATTTGACATAGCTCAGTACAAGCAGCAGAGCTACTATCTGCAATGAACATTGTGCCAAAGCAGCTCAGGTGACATTTGTTCAGTCCCACTGCTCTCTTAGCAAGCAGAGCTAGTTGGTGAATGGAAGCAGCTCAGCTTGCAGCCATTCCTGGAGCTTTATCATTGCTCCTGCCACCTATTTGCCTTCAGTACACTGAGTATTTGCATGGCTTTCTGCCATCTCTGAGTGCTTTTTTCAAGTATATCCCACATTTCAGAGCTGAGTCACCTGGAATGTGGAAATTCTTACCATCAGATGTGCAATTGCAACAAAAAGATCCAGATGTGTGGTTTAGATCCAGAAAACCAGCAGCCATACAAAACCCCTCTGTGAACAAAGGTATCAGTGAGTGTTTGCGCTCACAGGCCTCATACAGTTGTCTTACAAATCACAGCCACAGCCTATGCAATAATACACCTGTTGCCTTTTTGGTAGGCATTCATCTCCCATTGGATGGAGATTAAGGGAACTACTCACACGGCAGTGATCCTGAAGGAGCTTATTATGATCTTCACGAATCAGTAGTAAAGTGTGCTGTATTGTACTTGTCACAGCCTCCAGATGCCACGTCTTTGCTGCCTGTCTCAGAAATTCACAGATGTGAACACGGTGGAAGAAACACGCCATGTGCCACTGCTCTCTGTCTCCAGAAGAGAGCAAATAAAATTCTTCCATCAGTTCGCACTTAACTTATTTCAGTGGATATTTTGCCTTTGGTTATACTTTCTTCTTTGTGACTTGCTTTTTGATATATGATGTCACTGCAAGTGTAAAGATCTTTTTCCTGTTTATGGTGAATGAAATAGATCATTTTAATACAAAAGCTAAAAATCCCATTGACTAAATAGTGTTGTTTGTTACATAATAGTCTATTTGTTGTGATTTTTCAAGCTTACTTTGTTCATCCAACTCCTCCACTAACCTAGCTATTATGCAAATTTTTTACCCAATTTCACTATCTTTTTAAATAAGACATAGTCAGTTTTGCCCTATAGAGAATGAAAGTATTTTCTAAATATGGTATCACCATTTATTCACAGGAAAAAAATTACAAATTTCATTCTGAATCTTGTTGCAGAATGAGGCCCTAATTCTTTTTTGGTGACTTATATGAACTCTTCTGTTAGAAGACAACCCCACGCATCTCATCTACACAAAACACATGGATGAAATTTCAAAGACAGCACAGATTTTGATCTTTAAGCAAAACAAAACCAAAAGATTTGGTAATGTTATGAAATTCTCCAGGGAATAGATGTGAGCTCTAGTCCACCTCTGGAAATCATACCTCTTTTTTAACTCAATTTGCTGCACAAAGAAGGACATGGATTTACCTTTTGTACAAAGCAAATTAAGTGTGTATCTTACACACATAACCAAATCAAACAGGAACCAGAGATTATGGCAATTAATGGCCTGACCTTTGAATAAGCAGTTCAATACAAGGAAGCATTTTTGTAAAATAGTCTGATGCTAATGACCAGATTGCAGCAATATGCAAGGAAAGAGCTCTCAGAGTCACTAAGGGGATGGCTTCCCAATTAAATCTTGACTGCAATGTGAGAAAATATCTGATTTCTGTATCTGAAAATGTGTTCCCTAAAATAGCTAAATAAAAGAATATATTAATGATGAGTATATTAACTTAAGGGAAAATTACAATTGCAGTATATTTGGCAGCCTTTTTATTTAGGTAGTAGTTCCAAAATTTGAGATTTATTTGACTAGAATCATGTCTCTTAATCAGGTTTTTAAAACTGGTGATTATCTAAATGGCCAGTTCCTTAAATGACAGCAGGATTAATCTGCAAATCACACTGTTTAATGCCAGCACTTATATTTATATGGAAGTATATGCACTTCTAATCACAGGGTTAAAAATCTGGCCTCTGCCAAAGGACACATCTACATGGAAAGGTGCAGCATTATGCACCTGGCTCCAAATAATTAATGGGAGGACAAGCTGGGAAATTGTGCACAGTACTCCCTTGTTCCAGTAGTCCTACCCAAGGCCTGCCTTCCTCTCTTTTTACACAGGGACTTCTTATTTTTCCTTCTGAGCTGCTCTGCTGCTCTCTACTGATAACCATTTTGGGAGCAGCCCAATTCCTGCATGTAACAACCACACTGGATTGATTTTAGAAGAGTTGCTGAACGAAAAGTTCCTATACACGTAAAACTGTAATATATTATAATTAATCTTATATTTAAAAAAACCCAAAACAACTAACAAATACAACAATTACTGAGATCACTTCTAATACAAAGAAAGTGGCAATACTCTCAGCAGAATTACACAAAATTATGTTGGGTCACCTTAGCTCTTCTGTGAAGACACATTTTATCAGTACTTTTATAGTTCCATACATTGTATCCTTGGCAGATGCTTTTTATTCTCCTCCAAAAGTTCATCAAGCAAGCAACTTATCATTAAAGAACTAAGATAATTTTGTCAGCAAGCTGTGTTTCACTTTTTCTTACATTCACTTTTAGCCTCTAAAAGTATATATACTTACAGTATTTTGTCTATGCATTTCATGAAAAAACACCCCTTTTTTACCTATAAATATTGCAGCAAATATCATGGTTTATTGTTTGATTCTGCTACTTTTTTTTTTTCCGTAAAAGACAGTTATATTTGACAGTACACTAGATACTGATTTCTTGTATCAAACACCTGAATTTGCATTTGATGTACAAGTAAGGAGGTATAATTAAAAGAGAGTATTAGTTATGCTGGAAAATGAACCATGCTGTAGTGTTTGCTATACTTGAAACAGCACGTAAAATGTTTTAGCAGTGTGATGGTAAACTTGTTCATTAAGAGCCATGGACTGAACAATCAGTCCTACCTAAAACTTCAGAAGCTTGGTTTCCCTTTGAGTCAGAGTTAACTTTAGAGTAACCCACAGTTCCTCAGGAATCACAGAATTACAGAATAGAATGGATCAGAAGGGACCTTTAAAGACCATCAGTTCCCATCCCTCTGCAATGGGCAGAGACATCTTCAATCACATTGAGTTGCTCAGAGCCCCATCCAACTTGACCTTGACTTTTCCAGGGACGGAGCATCCACCACCTCTCTGGGCACTTTGTTCCAGTGTTTTACCACCCTCCTTGTAAAAAATGTCTTTCTTATATCTAATCTAAACTGATCTTCTGTTAGTTTAAAACCATTACCCTTTGTCTTATTGCAAGTGATCCTACTCTTGTCATTTTAAAAAGAGATGCATCCATGCATGCCCTCAGCATAAGCAGCACCAACACCACAGAAAGTTTGACTTTATTTCCCAACTAAGATCCTGCAGCTGTTGGAAAATTCTCTGTGCTTTAATACACTTTTAAAACAGGGCTTTAAATCACTGAATGGAAATAAGGAAAAACAATACCAAAACTCTATAGTTCATGGTTCATGCTGAATGAAGGTATGTAGTCTTTTAACTATCTAATCAAATACAAAAAAACCCAAAAGAAGTGAAATCACAGATTCTGCTTTTTGCTAGTCAGAATGGCAAAGAGCTCCCACATGTCTTATGTCACCCAGTGAAGTCAATGGATGTGACCTCACTTTACTCTAATGCCTGGTTACTAAAATACAAATCTCAAATAGCATTTTCCAGCTAAAACACCAGCAAAGCCAGGGTACTGCCTAAAAATGCATACTTAGAAATCATACACTCCATTTCCTTCAGGTTTGCAGACTTTCTTGAAGCATTGACTGGATTTAATTGACAGAAGGGCATGTCGAAACTACCCTTTTTTTCACAGACCATTATCAGTTCTGCTCTTAACTACAGAAGCATTTGTACCATTCTTCATCCAGAAAACATCTCTGAAAAACATGTCACATATTTAGACAATCTGAGCTACTCTGATGGAATTCTTATTTATCACTTTATCTCTAGCACCAGGCAATACATGATGCCCTGTTTCCATTCTGCCCCTCAAGATCCAACACAACATTTGTTTGAATACTGTTTTTCCTCAACTGTCCCATTGAAGCTTATATGAGAGTCAAAGCCTTCTGCTGAAGAAATGTGAAGATAAAAAGGAGCAACTGCAAAGCACTATCATGAATTCCAAGGTTATATCTTCCAGAGAAGTACAAACCAGCAACTCAGTTAGGGTTCCAACAAATATTTCAGGAAGCCCTCGGTAATAGAACTAGCAACCCTAGAACATTTTAACCTGTCTAAACTAAAAGTATTTGAGATTCAGATTTAATCTGAGATCCCAAACCAGTTTTTATGTAAGGGGAAAAGGAAAGGATCATCATAGGAAAACTTACAATAGGAGCAGCCGTAGACTTCAATTCTTAACCCAATCTGGCCCTCTCCATTCCAGTCCAAAGGAACTATCCTGACATAGCGGGCAATAATAGGATGTTGTAAATCATGCCGGACCACACTGTCGGAGTTTGTATTTCCAGGAAATGCCTAAGGGAAAGAGCAGGAGGAAAAAGAAAAAAATAAAATTATTGCATTACATCCAACTCACATGCTCTAAAGATTCTCTTCTGAGGGAAAACATCAGGTATTGAGGTCCTCTGAATGTCTAGGATACAATGAAGTTTTGTCTAGATGTTTCTTGGGTAGTGAACAAATGACCAGCTGATTTACCAATTTTCACAAGAGCACCACAACAGCAGCACTGAGACCTCTTCATCCACCACAGATACACTGCAGTCATGGAATGGCTGCTGCTAGGCAAGAGAGTACCCCTTTGGCATCATTAATCTTTTACTTGGCTATTAACATGTTAATAAAAGTGCCAAATCCAGAGTGGCTGTTCTGCGGAAGGAGCTAATCACTCTGCCTCAGTGAGACTACACCCAGCACTCATCCTGCTGTAAATATGAACATTGAAATAAATTGCTTACTACTGCAACTTCTCACATTTCTAAGAACCTAAAAATCCTGTTTTACTTTTGAGGCATTACTTGCTGCAAAGTGGATGTCCAGTTTCTTTCCTAACCACAGCTGTCTCCCACAGCACTGCCCAACTTTGGTTAATGCAACTGTGAAGGTCAGGAAAGGACAAAAGAGCATTCAAGGGAGTTTGAAAATCAATGAACTAATATTTAGGTCTTGATTTGCAGTTTGGTAGCTGGCAGGAAAATATTAGTATAACAGACTATATTTTCTTTTTTTTGTCTTGTCCATTTATAATCCATTCATGCAGTGATAGCAAATGTTAATCTCAACAATTTCAGGGGAAATTTCACACCTCTTCATAGGTAACTTGCAATAGAAATAAATGTCTTTTAACAGTGAATGGAGTAGTCATAAAGAACATAGAAAAGGTGACACATTACTAGAGAACCTGTGAAAATAAGAATTTTTAGCACTCTCATTAAAAAGATATTTTTGCTACAGAGAAAAAATATTCACATGGCATCTGAATAAATACATATAAAATCCCATAATAAATATTTATAGTGGAACAAAAAAAAACCAAAACCCAAAGAATAAGGAATACAAAATATACTCATCAAAATATTGAAAGAGAGAAAAATTTAAGTTGGTCCTTTCCATCCAGTTATAGCAACAGCTAATTACATGCCCAGATACTACTTACTCCAAGAAGGTATCTTAGAGGAGTAATTATTTTGTACCACCCACAGTAGATCCAGGTACATTCACCTTTATGTTTTTGTGCTGCAGCTATTGATGTGCTAAATGGTAATGATGACACTCACTTCATCGATGATTTGTGAGAGATGTTAATTAGTGTCTGTGAAACACCTTACATATCCAAGTGGTATAAGAAAATTAACAGTTCTGTCGCCTGAGCTGAGAGAAGACAACAAACAGAAAAAGAAAGTGTGGGAGAACGCGTTTCCGTGGTCACTGCCGTCAAACCTGGTACCCAAGCAGGGACCTGGGCGAAGACTCTGCCATGTAGGGGACTCCTCATGTACCATGGGGCTCAAGGGACAGAGTGGCTTTGGCTCCGCACCCAGACAGCCATCCACAGCTCAGCAACCGAGATTTCTCAACCCACGTGCTGGATGAGGTATGCTCGCACCTGTGAAGGTGCGTTTCCCACCCCACGGTTTTTCTTGGACTTTATTTATTTTCTTTTACCCAAAGCCATGGGAGTGTCCCTGTCAAAGCAGGAACGGGAGAGCTACAGTTGTTTGAAAAATCTAATGCACCTTCACAGCCACCCCATCGACAAAGCCTCCCTGAAAGCCCTGGTAAAATGGATGTCCAGAAATAATTATGTACTCCCTTTTAATATTATCTACTTGGATTGGGATAAATTAGGACATAAATTGTGGCAGGCCATGCAGAACCAAGATTCTTTAGCGTCACAGGTTGCTATCTCATGGCAATTAATTTTGGGAGTTTTGTCAAAAATGGAGTGGAGAAAATCAGTCGTTCTTGAGGAAGGGATAGTGAGGGACAGCGGTCGAAGCGCATGATTAGTGTTGGGGCAGGAGAGAGGGTCAGAACCCCCAACTTTAGCCCTGCCGCCATATGCAGCACCAACACAGAATGGTGCCACCTGTCCACTCACGACGCCAAGACTGCAGTTTCTGTGTATTCCTGCCCTGTACCTGAAACCTGTTTTGCAACATTCTGTTGTTCCCTCTGCCCTTGTGTTCATGAATAATGGATTAGCTCTAGATACCTGCTCTCCCTGTAATTAGCGTAAAGTAACCCCTTAGTTAGCATGATCCATCCCCCGTTTAGCATAACCCAGCATCCTAATCACAATAACTCTATATACGTCAAAACGTGTATCTGAAAAATAGATTTTGCTCATGTCCCCGAGGAGGGAATCCGTGTTACTGACCCTTACACCCTCCATGGGCCCTGCCCACTTCCGCCCTCCCAAGAGAGTAGCCTATCACAACATCCAGCCCAAGATGGTGGTGCCCAGGGACAAGCCTCACCAGCCTTGATCCTGATCAGAGCCCGAGGACCAAAACTAAACAACAAGCAGGAACTGTGGAGGACCTGGGATTCATCAAAGCCTTCCCGGTTTTCCACCAACACAATGGTCCACTGGTCTGGGAACCAATACCCTTCCTTGTCCTAAAGGGTGCTAAAAAGGCCATGATGGACTGTGGTTTAAACTCACCATACATCATCAGTGTTTTGAATTCCCTGTTCTCTGCATATCCCTTCACACCCAACAACATAAAAACCTTAGTTAAAGCCCTACTTACCACCATGCAAGTATCGTTAGTTCAAGATGACTGGAAGCGCCTTATCAGAAAGCACGCAGAGGATCTATTTCCTACCGCTGGCGTTCCCATACTCAGTACTGTTAATCCGATATTTGGAATGGCCCGTACGTTTCCAATCAAGTGCAGAACAGGATCCCCTTGAATGAGTTAACCCTTCCCAAAACCCTGGTGCTGCAGGCAATCAAGATGATGGCTGAGTCATCTGTCCCTGCACCTTCATTTACTGAAATCCAGTAGGGGCCCACTGAACCCTTTTTAGATTTCACAGAACGGCTGTGAGAAGCCATCTCCGGGCAGACTGAGAACCCCGAAGCCCAGGATGCCCTCGTCCTCAGATTGGCAGTTTAGCAATCCAATGACTTTCAGCCCATCTTAAAATCCCTGCAAAACCCACTGGCTATGCACATGATTAAAGTGTGCAAGGGTGTGGGATCCCACAATTATAGCAAGTCCTTACTCAAAGAGGCCCTCACAGTACTGCCCCTAAAAAGCTACTTGTCACCAGTGTAAGCAGGCAGGGCATTTAAAATAGGATTGTTCAGAGAATAAAAAGAAACCCCCTGCTGTGCCACCACCTAGCTTGTGCCCCAGGTGCAGAACAGGACTGCATTGGGCGAGTGGCTGTAGATCCCTTTATGACAGAGACGGAAGGCCAATATCACCCCAGGGATCACCCAGACCATCCAAAAAGCCAGTTCCAACTTCAGGAAACAGCGAGTGGAGCAGAGTCACTTATTCCGCCATCAACTGCCATCAGGAAAGCACATGCTGAGCTGGGACAGAAAATCCTATTGAGCAGCTGTCTGTTCTCTTAGTCTTGTTCTAGGAATCACAGAAGTTCATGAGGGGAATAAAAAGTTTGATTCCTTTGAAAATACATATTTTAGTGAGCATGCAAGGTAATGCTCCATATTTCAAGAGTAAATTCCATGTGGGAATGTCTTAATTTCATGTCGCTTGGCATAAACTCATCAAAACTCTCTTAATGTACAGGTCTACTCTTTGCTTTGTTTTATGCCTTGTTTGGTTGGGTTTTTTCTAATTAGAAATATTAGGGTCAGAGGAAGCTGAACACAGCAAGACATGATATTTTCTATATAATTTGATTAAATTATTGATGAGAAATGATTATGAAAATCAAAACTATATTCACTAGCTCACCAAACTTTGTGCCCTGATTTGTGTTTTATCACTCCTTTCTCAGCAAGACTTAAATCTGATACCTGCAGGTCTTTGGTATTTTGACCCAGTGACCTCTGCTGAATGCAAAAACATAGTCAATAGAAAATAAGGCAGCCCCTTATGCATTTCCCAGATTAGTACAATGCATTCCATTTAGTCTCCAATAGAATAATATCTTTTAAACATAGCCTTTATTTAAATAAATGGGGTACAGAAATACACACTTCGTGGACAATGCAAATATCAGGTCCAAATCCATCACTGCAAGACTGAAGAACCAATTTACAGGAGCTTGAGAATTATGCACTATTGTTGCAAAACCTGCTTTTCCTGCCAACAGATTTAAAAGTATAATTTAGTCCCACATGTCTAATAGGAGGTTGGATTTTTTTTTTTTTTTTTTAACAGGAAGTGAATCTCTTTCTTAAAAAAAACCCCCAAAAACTAAATATTGAAATGTACAAAACTAATTTTTCAGAAAAAGGTGGAAATACCTACATAAATAAAATTAGTTTTGCAGATTATTAACCTCATTAACTCACTTAGTTATTTTTTGCCAGATATTAACTTTTCACAGTTTTTCTTTAACTCAAACCGGCAAAATGATGAAAATGGCTCACTTGTCTGTAAAACAGGTAGCACTGTCTCATGAGTCCAGCTCCAAAATCCTCTGTTCTACAAGTCATTTCTCTTCTTGTATTTGATACTGCTTTATATTTCAGCTCACATTGCAGTGAAAAGATTAGGAGTGTTCTGAGCAACAACCACCCTTCTCAAAGGCAGAGCTCCACAGTGTTGAGAGTATCTTTGCAGATGCTGAGCATGATGTTCTGGTACAGGCCTGCTTGCACAAGTCAGCCTTTGTGACAGATAGTAGAGATTATCTGTCCTTAAGTGATACATTTCGGTAAGCTGGTTCTGTCCCTGAGTGAATGAAGCATTTAGGGAAGTTAGTTACAAGTAGTTAGGATAATGAGCATGAGAAAAGAGCATGAGAATGTGAAATTGCTGACAATAGATAGGAGGGGATACTAACACAATATCGTGTGATATGCAGACACTAACCAATGATTATGTAGCTTGCTGCACGTGAGCCCTGTAAAACCCTATATAACCTGTAAGATTTAGCAATAAAGATGAGCACTGACTATACCTCTGTGAGGACTCGTCTTTGACTCCGGAAGCTCCCTCACATCACCACAGGACAGCAACGCAGAAAGAATGAAGAAAAGTAAGCAAACACGGCCCCAAATCCTTCCTAAGCAGTGCTTTTGAACACACATTGAATGGAGTTCTCAAAGTATTCACTGAGGTTTGTGTGAGTGCACTCCTCAAGAGCATAATTTGTTTAGCTCCAACTAATTTTCAAAAATTAACAGGCATTTAAAGGACAGATAATACATTTTAATGGGCCAACTAATTAAGTTTTTAAATAAATCCAGTTTAGTTTTATCAATATGCTTCAGCCACACCACTGTACATAGAGACACAGTAGATACATTCAATATAATTTTCTTTGCATCAATAAAGAACCTGAGAAAAGTGAAGTTAAGGATTTGGGAAATTTAGAAGGAAAGTGAGGGAAAGCTAAGATTCAGACTCCTTTTTTCCCCCTGTATTTATAGAACAATGATATTCTAAACAAGAATTCTAAGTTTTAAAGCTAAACGATAAATTCATTGTAGTATTGTAGAGAAGTCGCATACAGCTTAACAGTAGCATTTAAGCAAAATTGACCAAATGGTTTCAGTTTCCCCCAAAAGAACAGTTTGCAACAGTTTTACTGAACTCAGCTGTGTGGAGACAGCAGATGAATTACAAAATCTCAAATTAGGAAAATGTTTTGATCACCTATTACAATAAAGGATTAAAAAGAAATTCTTAGCAATAAAAAAAATTATCTCTGAAGTAAAGAGGTTTAAAAATGAATGAAATGTTATTAACTGAACAAAAATGCAAGTTTTCCTGCTTTAACCAAAGAGTAAAATAGTGAAAGAATGTCTGTCAGATCCTCAACTAAATGAACAAAAAAGTGTTTGCAATCTTTCAGCAGTTTGTGAAGCAGAGGAAAAACCTGCACTTCACCCAAAATCATCATCACATATATACCAGAGAACATAACTTACTTAAGGGAAAAATTAATTCTTCACCTGACTCAACTCAGGTGAAAAATTCTCATCCAAATTAATGATCTATTTAGATACAAGTATTAAAATTACTTCAATGTAGGCTCTTTTAGGCTGATATAAAAACTGGGCAATGAATGGAATAGTAAGATGATTTTTCTTTTCCTGTAAAAAGAGGAATAACTACCCATTTTCTTTAATTACTAGCAATTTTTAACTCTCATTATATACTTACTATTATATTTCTGATAGTTATATTTTGCCATTGGCATTTTACGCAAAGGAAAGAATAATTTATGGCTCTGAATTTCTGAAAAAAAAAAAAAATGCTTCTAGCTTTATTTTGACAATGCAATAGTGAAAACACTCCAAAATGTATGTTCCATGGCACTATAGCTCTATCAATGGCAGAAACAGGATTTGCATGTAAATTTGCATTAACAGAAGTACCCTTTTATAAAATATGGAAACATCTGCAGGCAGCAGAATATGTCTGTGGGAAACTTAAACAGGTTTTTCTTAAGGACCCCAAGGTGAGTTAAGCATGAAGCCAACTAAATCCTAAAAACTTTAGTTTATAGAAAATCCCCCAAATTCCAGAATAAATACTTTTTCAAAAAGTAGAAGGATTTTAAACTTGAGAAGCCGACAGTTTTGGTTATAGCTGTCATCCCTCTGACTGCACAGCAAAAAAAACCTGGAAACTTTCTTCAAGGAGTTCTCAAGACTCTGCACCATCAAGGAGAGGAGCAGGCTGGGTGGGTGCTGGAAGCTCTTGGCCACTGCAGTGGGACAGCATTTGGCAATAGCAGGGCAGGAGCCCTGGGAAAATTCACATCATACACTGAAACCCACAGCAGATTTCAGAGAAGACAGGATGTTTCAAAAATGTGTTCCTATTTTACCACATGGACACTAAAAAAAACCCCCAAACCCTAAAAAACCAAGCTTCGTAAGTACTTCCTTGCTGGCAAAACATTTTGCTGCCTGACACATCCAACCCAAATATGTCATGCAAACTCAAATAGCAGGAATAAAAGCACTGGGTAAAGGAAAGTACTATGAGATTAACTTCAAAAAGAAGGGAAAAAAGAAAAGGTGATAAACCCAACATGTAGTATGAGAACTGTTTGCAGAAGGAAAGAATAATAGCAAGTAAAGAGAAAAAAATGAATGCATCAGAAAGCAACAGATTTGGGTTTGCTCCATTCTAGCTCAGTTTTGAAATGCTCCCGTACTTTCACATTCTGTGTGGTGTGAGAAGAGGTGATAGGAAGCCGTAATCTTTTGCTTGGAGAAACATTTCTTCCTTCCCTCATTGAACAGCACAATCAGTAACACTACAGCTTGCATACTCTACTCGTTCCCTAAAACCAAACATGCTGAAAGCAAAATATCACTTCTACAGCATTCTTCATAATCATCTCATACAGAAATGCATCTGAATAGAAAAACAGTATCTGAAAGCAATTAAAAACTATAGCAGGTATTTCCCTTATCTCAAATGATGCACCTTCATCAGGTGCTGAATCTCATCTTTGAGATTCATGGTTATAAAATGACCAGAACTCTTCAGAGCTCAGGATTAACCACAAGTGTATCAACCACACATTACAATGCTGATGATGGTTTGCTCATGTGAACTTGATTCTATTGTCAGTGCAAACAGTAAATTCCCCAGTTCAGTAGTTATCCATATACTTCCCTCAGCCACATAGCTCTGTTTTATATAATATATACAACAAATGTTATGTGTGTAGTACCAACAATTTCTGGAAAATTACTCACATACTTAAAGTAAGGAGCATCTACAAACAGGCTTTTACTGTAAATGAATACACTTTCTTCTTTTTTTTAAACCTATTCTCAAAATGTTTCCAACTATTTTTTAAGCAGATCCATCATTTTGTTTACATTACACCCTCATAACCTTTACTGATTCCTAGAGAGTTTATTTTCAGGTTTAAATCCTGTCTTTTTGTAGACTGAAAACAGATTTTAACCATGTATGCATCATAATTTAATGTATAATATCATGCCATTATCACTACATGCAAAGAATGCCAAAAGCTGTATTTGTTGCCTTTTACCCTTTCATATCTCCAAGCAAAACTAAATGATTCAGCAACATAGCATTTCTGATCTTTATAACAAAATATGCTAACATTATTATTTTAACAGGAACCTCAAGAAATCTCTCTGAGTTTCAAGAAATTTGTAAGGAATGGTATCATCTTCTGTTCACAGATAACTCACAGATTTCAGTTTTGTACAATGAGCCCTAGTAAATACCTTTAAAATTTGAAGGCAGAGAATTAGAGGAATCATAGTGCAAGTTTTGATACCCTGGGCATAACTTCAGAAAACTGAAAGAAAAATTACAAATAGGAGCTTTGTTATCAAATCAGTCACCAACAGATCACACTTCTCTACCTCCTCAAATTGAACATAACATTCCAGAGATGTGCTGAATATCTCACCAGCAAATTTATCCTTCCCTTTTGGTGCAGGCACCAAACACACCATGAAAAATTTCTACTACCGATATTCAAAAAGTTAATAGATAGTTTTCAGGTCTGCATAATGAACTGAGAATTTCAACCCCTGTGCCGAACCATGCAGGTTTTGCTCAGCACGACATAAAATGGTGAAAATCTGAAAGTTTTTAAAACCTAAGCTATACACGAAAAAAATCTTAAATTATCATTAGGGTTGTAAAGTCAACACTGTTAGTAGAAATAATGTTTCCTGCAGAGTCTTAATGAGTTCCTGAATATCATTACTATATTCATTTATTTCCATAATTACCTGCTATTTATTCCCAAGCGATTCATACAGTACCTAGAGAGAAAATTGTGATTATTCATCCTGATATACTAAATGACTGAGGTTGCACTACCTTTAGGTTCTAGGGTGTTGTTTTTAATTCATTTTTAAACACATTCATGTTCAAGAAGAAAAACAGATGAGTTTGATTTGGAAAATTTGCCAATGAAAGCTTGTTCTAGTCTTTGGCAATCTACTCCCAAGGTTTAAGATCCAGGACTAACATTTTGATTTTAATTGAGAAAATACAACCTTAAAGCCATTGATTATTGCTGCAATCTTCATTGTCCAGATCTACTGACTGCATCATTAGTAAAAATTTGTTAACATTGGGGAATAACAGTTATCTTGCTCTTAGTCTTAAATAAACTAAACAGATTTTAACTCTTAGACATTGCAGGACTTGCTCCAGGGGCAATTTAGGATTTCATAATAATGAAGACTGACAACTTTGAGACAGCTCCTTTCTTTGCATGAGAAACTGAAACAGGTGTGGTGTCCAAGCCTGTGGATTGCCAGAGGGGAAAGGGCTGTTTCCATGAAGGTAACATATGGGGTGTGCCCCACAGCACAGGGGCTGGATTCTCTTTGGGACAGTGATTTGGGACAAGGAAGTTGCAAAAAGTTTTCAGTGGCACTTAGTAGAGTTTCTGGGGACGCAGAGTGATTAGGCAGTTTGGACTTAATCTTTCACTGTCTCAGTTCCACATATAAAATATGGAGTAAAAAATGATATATTTTATTGAGTTGTAAAAATAAAATAATACTTATTAAGCACTTAGTCAAGTATTCACACAGGAGTCTAAATTAAAAATCTGAGCCTTTTGTGGATAGTGAAGCAAAGTGGGAGATAGGAATTAAATTAAAACCTTGCCACTCTTCAGTGGCTGCACAGTAAAATATAAATTTTCATGGGCACAGTATAAATGTATTCTACAAAAGAGAGAATATGATCAACAACTTAGTTTCAAGAGTTGTCCAGTGACTGACTCATGTTAAAAGAAGAAGAATACAAAAATCAGTGTGAAATGATTACACAGACAGAACAACACCTGCTTTTCTTCGTGGGAGTTACGAGATCTTATTCATTAATACACACACAAAAAAAATTACTTCTGCTGCACCTTGTGTAGAATGAAAGAGAGACAAGGAGGAAGTGTTTCCAGAATACCCAAGCACAGCTGCCATCACTTGCTGAAGGAGGAATAGCTCTCTGGGCACTGGCTGCCAGGCTGCACAGCTCTACAGCAACAGGAGTTCTCACCTGGAGAAGGACGGCAAGAACAGGGGAACCCAGAGTGGTCCTTGGTTTCTTTTCCTCTCTAACACTGATGTACTTAGACATTTTTTCACACTTTAATGCTTTTGAAACAGCTTTTTACCAATTTTCAGAGCAGTAAGTACTCCTTATGCACCACTCATGCCAAAGCTTATGGTGTCCCTTCTGCACAGCTCCACTGCTCTGCTGGGTTACTCTGCAACCCAAACCACTGAGGATGTTACTGGAGAGTGCACTTGGGGAGAGGCAAACAAAAACTCAGCAGGGACATTCCACACTCCCTGCGCTAAGTGCATTGGATTATAAGACTCAAACTCCCTGTAGGAAAAGGTACCAAGGCAAAACCTATTTTAAATATTGTTGAGAGTCATCTATATTCAGTAAGGACACAGCAGCTAAATAAATAATATTTTTTGAGCTCTTATTGGTTACATATCAATCTCAACAATGTTCTTAGCCCGTGATAGAAAACACTGATTTGTGACTTCAATTTATAACTATAAATCAAAATTACCATACTTGTTGTTTTCATATTCTTTCCTTCTGAGTCATGAGTAAATCAGGATGGGCAATTTTTAAGATAAACTTTATCTCAAGTAGTTTTCATTCATGTGTGAAACCACAGAAAAGTCCAGAGACTGCTTTCCAGATCCCTGCAATCCTGCCCAGGCTCTGAGCATGCACACAATAACTGTGAACCAAAACATGTGGCTTTTCTGAAACAATTAGTTGTAAGAATGCAATTGCAAATCAAGCTGGGGGGAATAAAGTCTGGTTAGTGTGTATTAATTGCTTCAAGTATAAAGTTAATATTGCCTTTTGAGATAAAATAAACTTTGAAGGCAAAAATTAAATATTCAGGTGTTTTTCTACTATACATTCTGTATCTATTTAACGCTGGGATTATAGTTAATTGCAACTAGCACTTGTATTCTCCACAATTCAGATAAGCTTCCCAATAGTGGGAAGAAAGACTGGATAACAAAACAAAACAAAACAAAAAAAACCAACCAACCAACCAAACAAAAAAGGCAGCTGTCTTCAAACATGTCTCAGCTGTCCTTAAATCATACCAAAACATTACAAAATTAGTTTAAAACTATAGAAACTTGAAAAGCATGCATTTAAAATAATTTTGAGTATTTTGTTTTTGTTTTGAATGCTTCCAAGTTATAATGTTTATGAAAGAAAGAAAATGCATGTATAATATTAAATCACTGTTTAGTAAACAGTGAATAGAAGGAAAAAGAAAAAAAGGAAAATTGGTACTATTGCCATCTAACACATCTCAGTTTCTGGCTGTAGCTGCAGTACTCTCTGAACATGTCAAGAGGAAAAAAGTAAAATTTATCTAAAATACCTCACATACACTGCAACCAAGAACTCCAAAGACTGATGCAGCTACCAAAGTTAACTATGACACAAGAACTCATTAACCATTTCCTTTCCTTTTCTCCTGTCGCCCCTAGGCAGAGCCCATACTCTCAGAGTCACTACCTCAAGTCAAGATCTTCTTGACAAGGGTTCACAGGTTTGTCTTTTGATCTGTGACCCAGGATATGAGGAAAAAAAAAATCTAATCAAAATATAAGTATGGGAAACATCAATGAAAAACATGTGGATCCTTTCTAAAACTCAGCATAAGGCTAAAAGGGCTAGAAATGCAGAGAATGATAAGCAAAATTACATGCAAGCAAACACAAAATTCCTGTCTCAGGAAGAATACCTGCAGTAGGACTCCTCTGAATAATCCCTTCAAACTCATTAAAGGAATATTAGTAGGAAATCCACACAGGCAGAATTACAGTATGTGACAGTCCTCAAATATGCCTGCTCCTCCTCCAACTCACATTCTGCAGCTGCTTGTCTTTCTAGGGAAGTAAGGGCAGTTTTAACCACTTGGCCTTTTGAAATTATACCAAAAAGCCACAAGAATATTTTACAAGGGAATGTGTAAAGAAATATGTGAACTTCTTTTCTTTGTTTGTTTTTTTATTTTCCTTTTCTACACTGAGAATGACAGAAAGATTTTGGAAGAACTGCAGAATACCTGTGTTTCTGTTTAACATCATTCTCAGTGTTCAAGCCAAAAGGGCCTGGTATCCACATCAGAAGTTCAGACTAAGAAGCAATCTTAGATTGGAAATCCCTGTGAATTTAGTAAACTGTTAGTCGTCTTAACAAAGAAGACAATAACAGAATAAGAAATACTGATGATCCTATTCTTGCTCTAATAATCTGATTTCATCCCATTACTTCTTTTGCAACTGTATGCTTTAGAAGTTACATTTTTCCCTTTGAAAAGATAATATACATCTGCAATCTCTCTATGATGTTGTTTTGTTCAGGTTCACATCCACGACTCCTCTGAAAGCGACTGTAGAGCCACCTTTTGGGTGAAATGTTCTCCAATAGCTGTTAGCTGAAATAGGACTTCCATAAATCAAAGTCCTGGTTTAATAATCACCAAAAGTGAATCTAGTTTGAAAACAATAATTGGAAGAGGGAACTATTTTAAAATTTTGATCACCTGTCCACTTTTTTACCTTACGATTCACTAAATGAGTAGTAAAGAGATGTAATGGCCCAATTTTCTCCTAACAGAAACTTCCTAAATTTAATTTAAATCTATGTTATAAATCTTAGAGGATTGAACATTTAGAGTCAATTGATCACTAGTTGTGTGCAAGTCATTTTTTTCCCTCTCAGAGCACAGGCGATTTTATCTGACTCACATATTTCTGGTTTATTTCTGTTTGGCAACCAGGGTACATCCTTCCCTGGCCAAGGAGGCAGCAACATTTTGTGTTGAGCATGACTTCAGTGCAGTCCCTGGAGTCTCCCACTGGTCAGGGCTCAGCATCTCTCTGTAGCCACTCAACGAAAAGGAGAGCTGGATGTCAAAAGATCAACACCTACTCCATTAGAATCATAGAATCGACTGGGTTGGCAGAGAAATCCCAGATCATCGAGTCCAACCCTTGGTCCAACCCCACTGTGATTCCCAGCCCATGGCACTCAGTGCCACATCCAGTCTCATCTTAAACACCTCCAGGGACGGTGAATCCACCCCGTCTCTGGGCAGTCCATTCCAATGCCTGATCACTCTCTCTGTAAAGAAATTCTTCCTGATATCCAACCTAAACCTCCCCTGGCAGAGCTTAAGCCCGTGCACTGTTGTCCTACTACTGGTTGCCTGGGACAGATACACAGTGAATCTTCTTGCATATTCTTTTCCTTCCAAACCTGAACCACATAAGCACTGCTGTTACCCAGTTGTGGCAGCTGTTTTTGGCAGCACCCGCTTCTGCAGTGAGGACACCATTACCTTGGTGCTGCTCACTCCTCTGGCATATCCCTTTCTCTAACACTGACCTGAGAGAAACCAAAAATACTCTGTGGCTATCTTTATGAAGGTGGAGTGGAAAGACAAAGGAGCCAGGATCTCCCTATCTCTCCCTTTCCCTGGCTTCGAAACTAATTTAGTCATCGCTTGAGAGTGTTTTGAAAACATGCTTGCAAGTGCTCAAAACAAATTTGGAGTTCTTCAGATGGAAGAGGCTATCATAATGTTTCTCTACAGGATCACAGGAAGCTCCTGCAGGAGATGTCTTTACAGCCATTTGATAAAACTCTGTAAATACTTGTAATACCACAAGCACAGCAGCCAGGAATTATGTGCTTTGTTGCTTACTTACTGTGTGAACCAAGACAGACATCCCAATTTCTTTGAAACTCATTCTGTCTGTAAAACAGAGATAATGCTCTCAGAAGTGTTTGTTGAGAATTAATTAGCTATTATTTATGCGCTGATCCTTTAAAACAAAACCAATCCATGTACTGCTTTTACATCCCTGCTCTCTTAAATTAAAACAAACAAACAAAAAAACCCCAACAAATGACAGACATTCATTGATTTCTGTGGCCAGAAGGGAACATCATGATAACCTAGCCTAGAGTTCAGTAGCCACAGTGCCAACCCCCATGCAATAGTTTAGGTAATGAGTTTCTCAGTCTGGGCTATAGTGCAACATTCATAAAGTCATCTGGTTTTGATTTCAAAACTGAAAGTGATGGAAAATCAAATTTATCACACCCCTACAAAAGCTCTTCCCATGGTTACTTATATGCAGTGTTAAAAACCCACATCATTTTTACTTGGTTTATTCATCCAGTCATTGGATCTCATTGTATCTTTTGCTCTGTATACGAGAATGGTTCACTATCATGGATTACTTCTCCTTTGTAAGAACTTCGCAAACCATGATCAGAAAACACTGACTAAGCCTCTATAACATTAAAATCATCAGATAATTAAACAAAATAGATAATTTATCTGGAACAGCTTGCAAAATGACAACATGATCTGGCTTGCCAAACCTATACAGGCTTTCTTTTAAAGACACTATCTTTCCCTCCTCCTTCTGCTGTCCCACAATGGGTATGTGAAATTAGACTAAAATAACAGCATGCGTTTGCATTCTTTTTTTTTTTTTTTTCTGTGAAATTCATTCTCTTCTTGTTGCACTGTCTTAAACACCAGGGTTCAAATGCCTCCTAAAACAGGATCACCAAAAGATTTCCAATGATCGCTCACATTACTACTCATTATTATCTAGCTGGGATTGCTGCATTGTACTGTAACAGAAAATTTGCAGGCAGTCTCCAGTGTGCTTCATCCAAATTCATCTGTGACTGAAGACAACGATAGAACAATATGGGAACAACACGGTAATAATAGCTCATACTTCCATTTAAAAATTGTTCCCCCTTCCATTTAAAAATCCTCTTTCTGTTCAGATAATTTCTGTGGGATCCAAATGGATTGCTTAGTGTAACTGATCAAAATATTAAATAGCTTTCATATTAATATGGTTAATATCTAGTTTTTAGGAAGAATATCACAAAATTCAATTAATCTTTGATAAAAGATGCTTGGTTCTTTAAAGAGGCCATTTCACACTCATATATATACAAAATACAATCATCTAGACTTGTTAATCTAAACTTCCTCACAGAAAAATAAAGGTGGAAAGAAAGCAACAGTGATAGATCCTTGTTTGCAGCAGCTTTTCATAAATTCTCTTGGGAAGCCAACTGAATTTCATTGAAGGGAGTGAATCAATGGTCCTTCATAAAAAGAAAATCAATTAGAAAGTCATTACCTGAAAATTAGCACTCAAAAAACAAAATTCCATTTTAAAGCCAATTAGACTACATGCCAGTACTGAGTTGAATTGCATTTGCATTGATGTATGCAAAATGATTTACATCCTTCATCCCTAAGAAATGTAGAGAATGAAAAATTAAAGAACATATTTAGAGGCACTACTGAATTTATGTTTTGCAAGCTATCTATCTCAAGCAGCAGAGGACTATGCTGGGCTCTAGAACAGTTTTACATGGTATATCTAGGTACTGATGTTCTTACTGGAGTTACACCACTTGAGGAAGCCCTACTTTTGCTCCCTGTCATAACAACACACAGGAAAACAGCTGCTGATGGAAAACGCAGAGAGGGGGCTGAAGGCAAGCAAGTACCTCAGTAGCCTTTTTCTCACAACAGCTTGCCATAGTCCTGGCACAGTTTGTGTTTTGAGCCACGCTGGAAAGGCAAACAGCGTTAAGTGTCGAGGAGGAGTAAGCAGCATCTCACAGCAGAGCTGAAATGTCACCCTGGGCTGCAGTTGGATAATCAGTCCATCCTGCCTACAGCAACAGGGCTGATCCACTATGTCTGGGTGTGCCAGCACAGAAAGAGTGGTACACCCTTCCCTCGCAGGGCTGGCTCTGAGTCACAGGAAACAGCAGAAATCAGCCCCTGAGGATGGGATGCTGCAGCTCTCACACTGATGAGGCGTTCTGGTAAGTACAACACAGGGCATCTTTGCCAGGGAGGGGGCACTGCCTCTGCACCTGCAATCAGACGTTTGGCTTAAAGACAGGAGATGAAAATAGAAGAAATAAGACACAGTGGTATGAACTCATTACAGAATATTAAGCACATCTTAATCACATACTCCACATTGTGCACACACTTGTGTAGAATTAGGTTAAATGGCTAAAACCTAAGTGCAACCCTGAAATGAGGTATTTCTCTGAGTTGGGGTAAAAGTGTTCAGCTTCAAGAGGTAAGGTGACAGCAGC
Organism: Acropternis orthonyx; assembly: GCA_035583155.1. NCBI lineage: Eukaryota > Metazoa > Chordata > Aves > Passeriformes > Rhinocryptidae > Acropternis > Acropternis orthonyx. Next base: position 54,237,051 of record JAWWEU010000081.1, on the reverse strand, counting down.
GGTGATGACGGTAAGTCCAGGGGTAGCTGTTGGACTGTGCTGGACAAGGGGTTCCTGAGCTCAGGAACACCTGAACAGCAGCCAAAGCCCTGCCAGGACCTGGAGAGGGGGTTCCCAAGCTCAAAGACACCTGAGCAGCAGCCAAAGCCTTGCCAGGACCTGACAGCCATCAGGAGCTTGTCAGTCGAGCAGGGGCATTGCCAGGAGCATCCGAGGGAGATTTAAACAGCTCTAGGGACTGCAAGGTTGTGGATGCCCCAACCCTGGCAGTGTTCAAGGCCAGGTTGGACAAGTCCTTGAGCAGCCTGGTCTAGTGGGAGGTGTCCCTGCCCACGGTAGAGGGGATTGGGACTAGATTATCCTTAAGGTCCATTCCAATCCCTTAGCATTCTATGATTCAAGAGCTTAATGCAGGTGCTAAATTCAAGTACCCAGTGACAGATGTGCCAGAACACCAGGACAGCCCCACCAAGCTGGCAGATGTGACACAGCAGCTCTGACAGTGGCCAACAGCCTGGGGTGCCTCTGCTGTGCGGGGTGCGTAAACTAAGGAAATGGATGGGTACGAGACTAATGGTGCCCTAGAGCTCTCTACTTGTCTTCTGGTACTGGAAAATTAGTTCAGAGAGGAAGTTCAGATAAAGGTCTACCTGTTTTGGTAACAAGTACTTGTACAAATAGATGTATTCCAGGTATTCTGTGCCATAGAAACATGCAGAGTAGAAGGTTCATATGCAAATCCATCTATATTTATTTCTTCAGTTATACTGATTATTAGTTTTGCCTTTGGGTTCAGTTATTTCAGATGACTAATGCTTGGGAACAAACAATACCAAAATCCTATTAGATTGCATTTATGCTGGCATCATTTGTCTGGGTCAGCAAATTCATTACCATATTTAGACAGAATAATTGAGAGAAATAATGTGGCTCAAATAATTTTGTTCAATCCATGATTCCAAAATCTAGCACAAAAGCCTTCAGTTTAAAGCATTAACCTGGATCTATGAGGAGGTACTGTAAACAGAAGAATGAAAAAAATGCAGGTCTGAAATTAAGGCAAATAATACAGAATGAGATTGCTTGATTTCCAGCCCCCCTCCCCAAAGATTGTTACTGGATTCTGTGTTTACAAAATCCAGAACCACCACATACCAGGCCCTTATTATTCCTCATTTAATCCATAGCTAACAAGACCTATTTTTAAAACAGTGCATCCTTATATGACTTTCTCATACAGGATAAAAGATGGTTATAAAATCAAAATATATCTAAGTTAGATGTCAGTGTAAGAATATAAAGAAAAGTTTCCAAATGTTCATGTATATTTCACAACTGTAGCTCAGGGGTTTGGCTCTACTTGCAGCTAACCCCAGTGTATCTCAGCAGAACACCTAGACATCTAAGTCACCGCCTGTGTTTAGGAGGGTGATTTGCTCACTCATGAGAGGTGCTCCTAGGAGGGGGGATTTTAGAACTTTTCTCTCCAAGAATACTGAGTACCTTATCTTTTGCTCCAACAGGTCAATCAGTAAGTCAGCTCTGCTTTCTTTGCACATCATCTATAAATTAGAATGCTGAGGGCTGACTTCTCACGTACTTTTTGTGTTAAGGGAAAAAGAATTCTAGCAGGAAATGATGAGAATACATAAGAAGCTGGTTCTAATTACAGCTGTGCAATGCTGTATTCCTGAAAGCAGCATTAAACCCTTAGGGCTATGCTGGGAAATTGTTGTGGGGAGCTGTTACTATGCACTTGCCTTTGACAGATACATCTTGACATAACATTTGAAATATGTGACCTGGCCTGTTCTAGGGCCAAGTAAGGAACTGCATTTCTATTCAGGGGAAAATTTATAAATTCAGATATCTACAGGCATCTACACTATTTATGTTTCTATGTAAATTATAAAGTTATAACGAACATGTCTTCTCAGACAAAAAGTGTACTGGTCCATTTTATAAGATCACAGAATTCATAAATGTAGAAAGAGCCAAACACTAAGTACTGTAATGGTAGTATTGAGCTCTCAAAAACTAAAAACAGGAAAAAAAGAACTCAGTGGGGAAGGGAAGAAGAAAGAGCAGCAAAAAAAAAAAAAAAGTAATTTGCAACTATAGAGGCAGCAAATACATCCACATTTCTGTCAACTTCTGCTGACAACGGCCTGGGAACAGCAGAAATCTGGAAATTAGTGGCTGCATTGAGTAGTTGCTGGGTCTGATTAACTCTTTAGTTTATTTCAAGTTGATTTCATGTTTCAAAAAGAGCAAAAACTTTAAGTACTGCCTGCTTGATAGACTCTCTCAGAACGCATAGTAGTGCTTTTCATTAGTGAAACCTTGCATGTACCATCCACTCTCAAGTTTGTGCAGTGAAAAAATAGAGTATTTTCAAAAATTCCCTTACTGTAATTGCTAGACAGACTTGAGTTTTTAAAAACAATAAAATTTTGTGTGAATTTTTAAGAGGAATTCACAAGCACTTTTCTAAACAGAAATGGTCCCAACATAACAAAAATCTCTTCTGCTGGTGAAAACCTGCACAGCCCTACGCTCCCTGCTTATGTCTTCGATAAAGGCCAAATTATCCTCTCCTTAAGCAGCAGGGCTGATCATACTTTACAGGAACACAGAAAGACGAGTTGTATGGACCATATTATCATATACCAAAATGAGTAATAAATCTGTCTTCAAACATGTCAAGACAACACAGACTGCCAGACACTTTGCAATACCAGCAGATAAACGAAGTTAAACGCATTCTTTGCATTCTGTGGATGAAACTGGGTGATCTCCCTTGCACATTTCTTCTTTCTACAGGATTTTGTCAAGAATTCAGCCTGAAGCAGTTCTGGAACAAACAGTTAAAATGGAAAGTAAAAAAATCACAGAGGTCAGACAGTACTCAGCCACGGGTTCTAAAGCAACTTGAGGATGAAACCGCTGAATTATTAACAATGGTGAATAATACAATATTCTCACATAAAACTGCTTTGGTGCCTCACCATAGGAGGGTGGCAATTCTTAAAAATCATCCCCTGGATAGCCAGGGAAACAGCAGATCAGTAACTTGCCATCTCTGTCAGGCAAACTCTTATGAACTACAATAAAGAATGGAATTACTGCAGACCCCTGAGTAATTATGATCTGCTTGAGAAGAGTTAGCTTAGCTTTTACATAAAATCCTGCATGACCAACCCACTGAAGTTTACTTAAAGGTAAAATATGCATATGGATAAAAGAGTTCTGGTCAATGCAATCAATTAATGCTTCCACAAGATTGGAAATTACCCCTCATTGAGGACTTTTAAGGTGATGAAGCAGCTATAGTGTGAGGTTAAGTCCTTAAATGGTTAAAAGAGAAGCATCAGACAATGTTGAATTCCAGTTGTGGAAATCTCGAGTGGGGTTGTGTTGGCATCTCTAGCATTCAGCACACCCATAAACTATAGGGAATGAGGTAAGAACAGAGATAAGGAAGTTTGCTGATGGTACTAAATTATTTAGAGTGAGTGGTAAGGGTGAGAGAGCACAGTGAAGAACTGCAGTAGAATATGTCTTATGAGCCTGAATGACTGAAATTAAGCTTAGATAAATGTAAAGTGCCACATGGGGAAAAGAATATCCTAATTTCACATAAAAATGATGAGCTCTGAGCTAACCATTACTATTTAGAAGAGAGAGCTTAGGATTATAATGGGTAATTCCATGAAACAGTCATTTCAATGCTCAGTAACAGTTAAGAAGTAAATTAAATGCTAGTACAGGAATACAGAAAATACAGTCAGGCCACTGGAAACAATGTCCATCTACACTTCGAACATAAAGTGAAGGTCTGTGCCCTCATCTCAGAAAGGATATAAAAGAGGTAGGAGCCAAAACTTCTGTATGAGAAACAACTAAATAATTTGTAAGCCTTTGATCTGGAAAATAGATTACTTTGTTGGAATATGGAGGTCTACAAAACCACAAGGAATGCAGAGGGAGCACAAGAGGAATCAACTTCTCAAACTCTCTGACTAAAGATAAACTGAGCATCAAATGAATGTGCATTCAAAACATTCAAAAACAGATGAAACTCAGAAAAGGGATGGCAACCTATAAAATTTATTCCCACAAAAGCCATGGGAACTATAGGCCTGTGTGGGATTAATAATGGAAACTGCAAAAGCACACAGGAAAGGATCCACTGAGGGTTACTAAATACACAATATCACATATGACTCAAGAAGTCTTTGAGCTGAAACTAATTAGAAGACAGAATCATTTCACATGGAAGCATTATACATATTCTCTCCAATTTTCTTTTTCCCCAGGCATTTCCTTATGAACAATGTGGGAGACACAACAGAGGAATCTTTCATCTGATTAATTATGGCCATGCTTAAATTGTTCTTGTCCTATTCTGCATAGCACAGGCACATATTGTTGAGTCCCTGCCACACTGCATTAGGAAAGATAAAATTGATCATGAAATTTTTATTTTTTTTTTAACTCCAGCAGAAATAAGTAAATATTAATGCCATTTTATGAGGCATTGGAAAATTTCCCTGTTCATTGTATGAGCAATTCACCTTTATAGCCCTAAAACATGGAAGTGGTATACAGAAAATACACCCAGATGGAGCAGGGAAACCAAGTCTGTCTGACTGGAGAAGGACAGATCTGCTCAGCACACACAACACAAAGGGAAAAACAAGAAACCTTATGACTACTGCTTCTAAAATAATTGAATAAAGTAAATACTAGCGAGAAAAAGATAAAGATGTGATAAAAAATTCCAATGGTTATCAAATATCCATTACTAAAATTAGAAAAGAAGTTGGGAACGTGTTTCTGACTAGTGACAGGGGTGAAATTCTGACATCAACTTCAGAGTTAGCAAGGCTAAGAAGTCTAACTTGGAGAGGCAGAGCCTTCATTTGTCTAAGTCCTTACACAAATGTAGTTGCCGGCAACAAAAACACAACAGGATATTGCCACCTGAGAGTCTATAGCAGATCCCTTTTCCATGCTCATATGATCTTTGTTTTTTCTTTTTAAACTGATAAATAAATTTTAAAATAATATATAATCTCACTTTGGAGAGTTTCAACAAGTTTTATGACTGAGTTGTGCCAGAATGCTTCAACAAAGTAGGCAATGTATTTCTGTCAAGACTGCTAGCTGTGGCTTCCATCACAGTTACAGAAAATTAAACAGAAGAGTTGTCAAATACCAGGTTACTTGATGTTTAATTCATGTGCAAACACCCACTCCAGCAGTTTTCAGCATTTGATGCACTAGAAACTGTTTCCCACAAGTGGTCTCTATTCACAAGGCGAGACAAGCAGTGTAAAGTTGGTGCCTGAAAATTAGTTTGTTTTTCTTGGATGATAATGTCTGATAGGCTAGAAGACAAAACTGCATGTTTTTCTTGTAACATGAAGTAATTTAAAGAATGTTTACAGCTCTTCCTGTCTAAATCCAAGAAATATATATTCTCTTTAAAATAATTTAAACTACAACACAGTTCCATTCAGTGAGGAACACTTCACCTATGGTCTGTGAGCCAATGCAAGCACATGATACATATACAAAAGTTAAATTTTCACATGCCTTAGACTATATTAGAGAATGTTGCAGAAGAATTTTACATCCCTATGCTCTTATTTTTTGTGGCATTTTCCTGCTCAAAATTTTACTTTCTCTCACAGACCTGCCTTTTTAAATGGTGAAGACATTAATGAATGTAATTTCTACTCCACATGCAGCTGACACTTTCTTGACTACGACAGGGCTTTCTTTATACAAATCCAGAAGAGCAGACAGAACTTGGGTTTTTCATTTCTTCGGCGTATTTTGTGTCCCCAGGTGTATTTCCAGTCCCAGACTACACTACGCATTACAAGGTGCTTCGATACGTGAGTGGGAAACAGCAGTTTTACAAAGGAAAATAAAAACCTTTTCTTCTTTGCAATTTAAGCTTTTTTCAAGGAGATATTTAACACTTGAACAAGTTTCAAAACCACTCCAGGCAGTATGACACAAAGTAATTTTAACACGTTTCAGTACATTAGGTTTAAGGAATAATACTTACTTCTTTTCTCTAACATTGTCCGAGTCCCTTGCCTAAAATAAATCACTGGACATAAGGAAAATTTGATATTTCTCTAATAGCAAGCTGTATTTCCTGCTTGCCTCCATGTCCCTCCATATAATGTGCAGTCACAGTGGTTGTAAATCCACATATATGTACTAAAATTAATTTTAAAATGCCAGAAAAGCCTAGTATTTAGAAAAAAAAAGTTTGAAAATAATGGGGAATTCCTAGGTACTTTGCTTTTGAAGAACAGACATTTTAGGGTTATCTGAACACTGAATTGAAAGCTTAACAAAAAGGAAATAATATTTAAATAATGCTCCAGACCTTGACAGCTGACTCTAAATTTCACTTCTTTATATTTCATGAATTCTTCTGTAACTTTAAAAGTGAAGTTGTTTTTCTGCATTTTTACTGCACCATACTAAGCACTGAAGCAAAAGGTTTAACTTTGGCTAAGAGTTCTGTGTCATAAGCTGCATGCATGTTCTGTCACCCACTCCATGCACTTGCTCCAGTGCCCCTGAAACAGAGTCCCACACACATTTCATACTTACATTTTTATGCACAATACGATGGAAGGACCCCGTCTGCATCATTAATGGTTTGTTGATACTATACTTTGTTATGTTTTCTTCTTTCTTCGTATATACACAACAGGCAATGAAACAGCAACGCCAAATGACCTGTCTGTTTCTGTTTTAGTACCAGGAAAGAACTCAGGCAAATGTAAAAGGCATCCTGAAATGTTCTGTAAAATGTGCCTTCACTGATTGGGAAAATTGACTAAAAAATATGTGATGGTTTCTTGATTTGGCTAGGTTGTTCCTTCATTTCCAACTAAGTCTCCTGACATAGTTACTGCAGAGGATGGATTTTCAAAGATGAAACTTGGCTATGAAGAACTGATCTGCCCCATGATATTCTGCTTATTATCAATGAATTAATCAAGTAGCTTCATATATATTCGTTATATCTCATTATTAATCTACTATATAGTCCTACCCAAGTGAAGGCATTTTTAGAAGGATAGATTTATGGTTTTCTCTGTTGCACTCTTTTATATACCAAAAATATATTCTGTGAAAATCATCAAATCAACATATGCCCCGTAATTGTCCTACAGTCGTGAAATCTAATTGATGCTTTATTGATAAACTATGACCTTTGACTAATGAAAAAGGGACGCAGAAATTATTCTATTAAACTGCTCAGAACTTACTGTTGTGTGATATGTCATCTATCAGAATTTATAATTACTTTCTTAGGCATTAAAATTTCAACTTTCAATTTTATTCATTTTTACTAGAGTAATAAAAAAGAGAATGACACTACTCCATCCCTGCCTTGAGGATTTACAGCAAAAACTCAAATAATCAAAACTCGCTCTCATTAGGTTATTATCCTTTGCTCTTCTCCACTTTTTACAGGCATGTGATTTAGCAGCACTACTTAATAACCCCAAAAAGCACACCAGTAAGTAGTGTTCTGAACTCAGAGAAAAAGATATTGCCACATTTATTTTAAAGATTAAAAGAACCCATCAAAACCTAATCAATTTCTGTATAGTGTTCTTTTTGTCATAACAAATGATGGCATTTCCTTTTAAGTGTTTAAGGCATGACAAGGAAAACATATTAAGAGGTCAAGAGCTGTCTAATGTTGCAAACTCCTGCTCAGTCTGTTTCAAACTGATTGACTTTACCTGACTACTGTCTGTCTGCTTTCTATTCTTCCCTATTTTCTCAGTCATGTTTTATAGATTGAGGTTATGCCTCCAGTGCTAACGTATTTATAAAAAGTGTACAGTTTAACTAGAAGACAGCATTTGATTTTGTTCTATTCCAAACAGAATCCTCGGGCTGAGGGGGAAAAGGTTTATTTTTTTTTTAGCTCTTTGTGCCATCTGATCATTTTGAATACTACTGTAAGAAGAGACATATTTACTCCACCAAGATAACTGCTTAATACTCTCATTAAAAACATATCCAAAGATAATTTTATATGTGCATGTACTATTTTTGCTGAAGCCCTCATTCTGTTGCTCTGTCAGTCCACCATGGATCTGAAGTTTGTTTCAGGCAAGATGTCATCTTTTCTTCTCAGGGTTGTTATCCGTTGGGTCCACACTCTTTGGCTGGCAACTACTAACTTTGGAACCAAACAAAGCTGGGGAAGATAACAATACAGAACATAGCCTAAGTTCAAACCATTCTCGCTCTGCAGACAAGCACTGGGCTAAGCTGCAGCTTTGTCCCAGGGACAATTCTCTCCTAAGGGGCAGGAAGGCAGGTCACCCCCCCAAAAATCAACACCTGCCCTCCCATGCACCCTTGGTACAGCCAGGGACAGCATGGCAGACACTCCTGGATCAACGACACAGCTCCATGGCTCAGGCAGCACTGCAGACCCTGCTCTGGCCATGCCTCCCCATGGAGTGCTGCTCCTGCTACCCCCCCCACAGGATCTTTCGGGGGAGTACCTCACCTGTACACGATGTGCACCACTGAGCCACAGCCCGAACTCTTTCCTCCCACTGGTCCATCACTGGTTTCATCTGGACCATAAGCATCTATCTATAGCTACCCAAAGATCTTCCAGCTTAGCAGTAACATAGGCAAACTTCCCAGTGGAGAACCAACACGCCACATTTCAAAAGATGTCTGCCTTGCCAACCAACACACGCCAGCTTAGGCTCTCTCTAGGCAAGACCACCACTCACAACAGGCAAAAAGGTGCACAGCTGGATCCCTTTGCAGAAGAACCTGCCCCTCAATAGTTCTAGCCTGATGCAGCTGCAGCTCAGCTGTGGCCATGCTAGCCACAAAAAGCAAAGTCCCCACAAGTCACAGTTACACAGCCCCAGGGGCTTTGCTCTAGCCAATGCATACCCTCACACCAGCCTGGGAACACTGTCACACACCACCTCGACAGACAGACACCCCTTCTTTTTAGCAGAAGCAGAACACAGAAAACAAGCTGGTCCACCTTCCAACTGCAGTTCCACCCCTGCAGACACATGCTTCTTGAAATTTCATTTCAGGATCTACATCCATCTGAACCACCTAGAGAACAGTCACAGCAAGCTCACTCCTGGATTCCACCCACACTAACAGATACCATCAAGCCATGTTTACTACTCACAGCTCAAAACCAGACTGAGCTGCTCAAGAGAGAAACTGCAGACATCCCACAACTCTGGTTCTCTGCAGCACCCACACAGCACCACAGCACAACTCACAAGGGCTGCAGTTCATACACCACCCTGTTCTACTTCGCTAAAAGCTTCACATTCACCAAATTCACCTGAAATTCACCCATTCTCATACACATACACACAGGTGATCTCCCCCTATCTAGATACATACTGTCTGGACTACTAGCACTCCAGGGACACCAGGCAATCCTGCCATGCCAGGGAAACCAAGGAGGCCAGAAGACTCTCTCTCACCCCTTGGCCCAGAGAAATCTGGACATCCATCCCGACTAAAAGGTCCAAGTGGCCCCAAGAATCCCACTTTCCCAGGAGATCCCAGAGCACCATCAAGACTTGGGAAGCCCTTCACACCAGCAGGGCTTTATGGACTTACATCCCCAGTCATGCTGTGAGAAATAAACAGGTGGTTTTATTACAAGCAAATGAATTGAACAGGGGTTTACATTTTCGGGATTTTTTTTTTTTACTAACCTATAAGGCGTATCGCGGAGCTGTAAGATACCTGATCCTGTCTGGAGCTGGTATCAGGGAACCATGCGGATGGGAATAAGGAAACTGTCAACTGAATATTGGTAAGGAACCCCCTCGTGCCATGTGGCTGGTCCTGGAGGCCACCATGCTGCTTGGGGCCCCACCTCCCAGCACGGCACAGCCAACCAGGGAGAGGGGAGTGCCTCTTCTGTTACATAAATGGGGCGGGACCTTGGAAACCTTTAAAAGTGCGATTTTTGAATTAAGGGGGGTTCTCAGGATCTCAGGGACCTGGGCACCCAGTGCATGCTGTATTAGAACTTTCCTTGCTCATTTTACTTCCATGTTTCACAGATATTTTTTGCCATATTCTAAATTTAATTAATGAGATTTTTCTCACAATGCCTTTGGCTCCAGGAAGTCCTGGTGCTCCTGGAAGGCCAGCTGACCCCAAGGGTCCCGGCTTTCCTCCAATGCCAAAAGGACCTCCAGGGCCAGGAGGTTCCCCGCAATCCAGGGACATCTAAACATCCTGGATGGCCTCGTTCACCTTCAATACCTAGGAGGCCTGGTCTTCCATCTATCCCTTTTGGTCCTGGAAATCCAGTATCACTTGCAAGCCTTTCACCACCCAGGAATCCAGGTTGGCCACACTCTCCTAGGGCTCGACTCTCAGCACCAAACACATCCTCAGGAGTTCCCCCTGTTCCACCCAAGCCTGAAGCACCCATCTTCCCAGGCAAACCATCTGCTCCATAAAACCAAGAAAGAAATACAAAATATCTGGAAGCTTTCAAAAGTCAACCCTCAGTCCCTATCCACAGATAGACTTGCACCTCAGTTTAGGCAAACCTGCAAGTTCCTTCAGGGGAACAAAAGCAACATGTAATGTAGCTTTAACTC
>JAWWEU010000081.1:54166547-54226275 GCA_035583155.1 Acropternis orthonyx | reverse complement strand
AGACTTGCACCTCAGTTTAGGCAAACCTGCAAGTTCCTTCAGGGGAACAAAAGCAACATGTAATGTAGCTTTAACTCTACCTTGGGAGAAGGGATCTTGCTGAGCTCTGCTCAGAACAGCAGTGAGGCAGCCACTTCAGTACTGCTCTTAGAGCACTGGGGCAAGCCCACCTTAGCAGTGCCCTTGAAGGCCAGCAGCAGTGAGGTGCCCACCTGACTGATGCTGGGGCACTTGCTTGGGTTTTGGAAGACAGCAGTGCAGCATTTGCTTGTGGGGTGGTTGGTGGCATTGCTGCCACCTGTGGGGGCAGTGGTACAGCTGCTGCCACCACTGCTGGCTGTGGGACGCTCTTGGCAGCCAGCAGTGCTACACTTACTGTCACACATGCTTCCTGAGACGGGCTTGAGCAAAGTTTCTTTCCTGGAAACAAATTTCACCATGCTGTGCCAGCACAACAGCACTGTTTCAGAAATAAACATATTACAGACAGATTGAAACACAAAAAAAGGTGATGCAGCTATCTTCTGTTTCTGGATTCTAGTTGCACTTTATTCGATTGGCTCCTCATCTCTTGTCCAGCCATGCATCCTAGATTATGGAGAAAAACTCAAAACTTGATTACTATCTACAACTCAAACCACAAACGAGAATTCAGTCTCCGTTTACCCAGGCTTCACTTTAGTAGACTAACAAGGGCTAGATCCCTGGAGCAGGGAACTTCCCTTCCCCTCACAAAGGTCAGGAGGGGTCCAGCTCTACCGTGCAAACTTCTGGCCCCCCAAAATCTTGTGAGGAGGGGAAAAATAAACAAAACTCCACCTTCTCTCAGCTCTAGGCTGAAAGTCCCAGCTTTTGTGTGAGGGAAGGCTTTACCCTGCCTTTGTGCCAGGACAAAGGCAGAAGACAAAAGAACCTCACCTCTCCACGAGAAGAAATTGACTTCTTCAGACAACCAGAGAGAGCCATGAGGCACCCCACCCAATTGCCAAGTAACAAATTACTTCTTTTGCATGACCTTCTACGGCAATTTTTCTTTATGAAAAGACGGTCTTCACCAGAAAAAAAAACTCTCAAGTTTTTACCAACAGCTCAAGAAAAACTCTATTTCTGGGAGTATCTTCCCTCAGCTGTCCCAACTCCACAGTTCTTCTCTGCCCCCGCCTCCCGTGGAAGCACCACCCTCTCCCGGGCGCTTCCGGCATTTGCCACACATGCCACACACGTGCCCGGCCGTGCCCTGCCGGTATCAGAGAGCACAGCCCAGCACCCACACCTGTCCCAGAGCCGGCACCACTGGTGCTCGGCAGGGCGCCCACAGCACCGGCACCCGCCTGGCACAGCCCCAGCACAGGGGCCCGCCATGCCTGGCAGCTCTTGGCACGCCGCAACACGCCCAGGACTATTTTTAAAAACCCCTCTTATCACTAAGTTCCCCATGTAGTCCATAGGGAGGGGGTAAATAGTCCCAGAGGTCCCATCTCTTCCCTTTTCTGCCTTGCCCTCCCCAGTCTCCCCAAAAATTCCCAATTTCTCCTGTCTCTCTACCCGATCTCTCTACCCACTAATCTTTTGGAAACCCATCATTTGGCCAGCATGATGGGCCAGGTCTCATCGACAAAATTGGATCACTTTCCCGGATCCTTCCCCTGAGCGCAAAACACAAACCTTGCCCTCAAACCTGAGCATAATCCCCTCTGGGCTGTTGGGATCTGTGCCTGGGGTGAAGTTCTGTGACTCCCACCCCTCCCGAGACCTCCTGTGTCTCAATTCTCCAGCAGGACCTCTCCTGTCTCGCTCCCAGCCACCCCAAGCAGTACTTAACACCCATGTTCCTACCTGGGCCTTGTGCACAAGAATTATGGGCTGGGCTGCCACGGTAACCATGACAACTTCTGTCCTTCCTTCTTCTCCCCCATTTTTGCTTCGGGAGTCCCCAGTCTCTGGGTCCCTTCCTGCACTCACCGCGGGGCAGGACATCAAGTCATGAGCTGCTTAAAATTATAGCAGGGCGCACCATTCAGTCCTTGATGTCCCACCTCGCGGGGCCAGAGGCCGAGATCCCGCGACGAGCTGCCAGTTGTGAGAAATGCTCACACTTACCAATAAAATTTAGAAGGGGACAGTCTTCGAAGCAAAACTACACTTTTTATTTAAGAAACTCAGCTGAATTGGTGTGTCCCTCTGGCCTAGGAGACAGACACAGGTCAACAAGAAACAGAGACTTTTATCCCCTGTCCTGGCTGGGAGGGTCCCTGCTCCCGTTCCCACTGGCCAGTACTGGGAAGCCACAGCCTGGCCCAACCCCCCTGCCCGCCCCAGACCCCCCAGCCCCTCCAAAGGTGAGAAAAACAGGCTGAAACTTGCCTTAAAGTCCCAACCAGTAAAGCTTAATTACCCTCTCCTCAACATGCAATCCCTTTGGCTTCAGCAAAACTCCAGTTCTGCTCCTAACAAGAACCAAGTACAGGTACAACAATTAATCGAAACCACAAGAAAAGTTGCAGCAGGGGAGGTTGAATCACATGGAATGTCAATCAGTTAACAAACTTCAGATTTATTGCCCTCCTCTAGTGAACAGAACCGATGGGTTGTAAATGGTTATCTCTGTTGCATATATGAGCAGTATGGTTCATGTGAGATCTACATGCCCTGAAATTCAGAAGTATTTTGGAGGTAAAACAACCTTTAAGGTATATTATGGAAGCCTTCAGCCCCACAAGACTGTTACTGGCCATACAGAATGTGTATCTACATCAGCAAGACATTACAGAATGTCCCACTGATTCCTTAAGTAGTTCCAATTAGAAATGCGTTTCACTTACACCTTCTGTATGTGTGTGTTTGAGCCTTCCCCGTGGCTCTGAGCAATGCCTGCCCAGAGAGGTGGCTGCGTGGCACCCGCAGGCAGCTCAGCTGCCCCAGCTCTGCCACTGTCTGAACACAGCACAGAGTAAGCCAACAGAGCACTGTGCTGTCCTCAGGGCACTCTGTCCCACCTGAGGGACCCCTCACAGCATGGAATAACCTAGTCCATAATGACTGTTGAATAACTAATAATTAATGAACACTTACAGGAGTGCTGAGATTTAGAGATGGTGCTTTAACCTTCAAAAACCAGTAAAATATCAACACTATTTTAAAGACTTTATACTACTCTCCTAAAGCACAAGTGTTTTCACATGATTTTTGTTCCCTCATCAAATCCACCTTTTGTTCATACTTCTAACTACAAACATGGAAATACACTAAGTTATTCTTTAAGTATTTCATACTTTGCTCTAACACCATCAGCTTTTTCTCAGGTTTTGCTTTTTGTGTAGGAAAACAGAAGAAATTTCTTCGATATTTACACTTTGTAAGCACTTTGCTTTAGCCCGACATCACATTCACTCTTAAAAAGCTTAACAGTTTTCACTAATGAATTATCTCCCTGATAAGATAGTCCATTATTTTTTTGTACTAACAATTCTATTTTTAGTACTTCTCCCTTATTTTTGGCCAGCTTTTTCTGGTCAGAATTTTGACTTGGTGTTTCTAGTGTTTCATGACTTCGTATTTCTCATTCACAGCTACTATTAAATGCCGTAATTCTGAGACAGAGGAATACTTTGAGCAGCATCTCTGAAATCACTTGTCTGCATCTGGTGTGCTTTTCCTTCCAAGACTTGTGCAATTTACACTTCCTGGGCACTCGTGGTTCCCAGCAATGCTGCAGGTCACACAAGACTGTCTCTGGTTCACTTGCTCACAGGCTGATGTCTGGAGAAAGAAGGTAGTTACACTGACTCAGTCAAGAGTAGATCTCAGGCAATGAAATTAACCTCCAGCACATAATAGGAGAGTCTTCCCATTCATCTAGGAAAGGGAAACTTGGGTACAGAAGCAAAGCACAGTGCACCTATGGTATCTATCCATGACACAGTTAAGAATGCACATTTCCCAAAGTATCTTGGGCTTCTGAACATGCACTCTTGGGTCCTCTCATACTTCAAATACTTTTATGCTATTTTATACTATTCCTACTTTTCCTTGCACAAAAACTGCATATTTCTAAGTCATTTAAACATAGCTGAAAGCTTATTTCTAGGAAATTAGGACTTTACAATAAAAAAAAAAAAAGTATATATCTATATATACTTACACATAAACATAGATGCATATATAAAAGCCAGATGGACTTACTCTATTGGAATGTAAACGTTTTAGTACTTTATAGGAAGACGGCTAAACCAAGAGACTGTGAAGACTGTTTCTATTAGGAAATGCAGTAGTGTATAGACTGGGAATAATTGCACTCAGCAGTTCTAACTTCTTCTGCCACTGTGTTTACTGGTGTGAAATGACTGCTCAGCCTCCCTCATTCCACACAATAACAGAGTGCCTTGTCTGCTGAGCTGTATTTCAGCCACACATTTAGTTTCTTCTTTTCATTCAAAGGAAAGACCCCGCCTAGAGACTGTCACGTGAATCCTAATTGCTTTGCACACGAAGTCTTATTATAGTTGTGATTTTTTGGGCCTTACTCCATCATATAAACATGATGGCAAAGTTTCCTCTGTGGCTTGGTAGTCAATGCCAGAAAAATGCCACTTGACTGTGACTCACTGACCAAGAAAAATCATTGTCATTGCAAATACATTACATTTTCTTTTCTTTAAAAATATTAAGCCCAACCTAACTTCCGGATCTACCTTTATTTTACAATTTAATCATTTGATAAAAATTCACTTTTAAATAAGCATTTGTTTTAAATAAACTGTAATTTAGAAGCTTACTGATCTTTCTTACTTCCATTCTTTCCCCTTTACATGCACTATTTCACATATAAATAAAAAAACCAAAAAGTGTTGTGAAGCTACTGAAGTATTAAGTGTAATAGTTAAGTTCTATACATATGGGGTATGATCTGGAAGGCAAATTAAAAACCATAACAATATTCTAATTCATAAAAAAATAACTGTCACTTGCCAAAAGCAATCACTATTTCACCTTGATCTGCTATAGCCTCTAATAAGGTATTCTAGCCTTAGGAAGTAACACAACAATAATTTAATAAATTTCATGGGCTACATAAAGTTCTGTTAACAGTATTTTAGAGAAGGTTATGATAATGTAAGAGTGTAGAGATAGCGGATGGGAGAACTCACTTGGCATTAAGAGCAGATAAATTTAACTGCATAACTAACTGGGGAAAAGGCCCTGCTCTTCCTCTTGTGTTATTTCTTTCCAGTGGCTTCCCTGCTTGAGCATTTGAACCTCATGTGACTGCAGTTATTGGTCATTTGATGCATCATTAAAAGATCTCTTGGAGCACGTATAAAGGATTTTACACAAAATTTATTCTTCCCCTGGTCAGTTACACTACGAAAGAGAATGCCTGTGCTCAGAAAAGGATCAGAGACAGTTGCTACAGGACAGATGTGTACCTTCAGCATCCTACCTTCTCCTAAACAACAACACACACTGACAAACATACTTAACAGTAAATCCCTCTTTTTCTTCTTTTCCTGCCTTCCTTTTAGTTCCCCGAGGACAGGATGGGAAAAGATGTCTGAGGGGGACTGAAGGTCAAAGGGAGGAGAGGACACAAGCATAGGATAAAAATCTGTACAAAACTATAAAAATGTTCAGCTGTTTCAAGGGGGCAAACCAAACAAACCAAACCATGCTTTATAATGATGAACTGCTCTTCAATACCTCAAACCAGGGTGACCCAGCAATACATTTTTAGGTTTTCTGAGTTTGTTTCAGTTGGGATCTTTACATCCAGGCAACTATGTCAAATGGAGCAAAACCTTAACCCAAGTCTATGTGAGAAAACCCTTCAAACCACCTTTTTAACATTTTCATTTAAATGTGTGGCTACCCTTGATGATAGCTGGATGCAGTTCTAAAGCAAATAAAAGGAAGCATCAATAACCACTTCAGCTGCCTGATTGCCTCTACCTTACCTGAAGTCCTCTGCACAGTCAGGCATGAATACAGGCTCCAGTGAGAGGTTTTCAATGTCATGAAGACAAGACTATGTTACATATAAGTGATGAAGTCTAATGCCAGCTTGCTGGTTTGGGCAGCTTAAGGAGCTCATACTCTGACATGCCAGTAGACCTTTTCCTTTCACCTTGTTATACCTAAGAAGGAAGATATACTGGAAAATACAGTTGTCGGTTTTTAACAGTACAGTTTTTAATTCACTTTTTAAAAAAATCTTTTAGTTGAGATTCAAGGGCCTTACAAAGCAGAACACTTGTTTCAAATTCCTACATTTCTTTGAGTGCATACACTTAAAAGTCCTTGAAACACTTGGGTTAAACAGAAATGATTACATATTGAAACTACTGGAAAAACCTCTAGTAGTGTTCCATTTAGAAATATATCCTGACAAAGGTCCTTATTTTTACAATATCAAACATCTGCTTCCCATCTTGACATAAGCAGGAGAATAGGACAGTCACTGATGTTACCAATAAAGAGAAGGGAAGAAAAAGCAAGAGGAAGGATGTTCCCATAGGGAAGGTTAATGAAGCAGCTCAGGATATTGCCAGGTTAGAACAGTCTTGGTGAGGATGGTGGACTGCACAGACACTGTGGCTACTCTTCTTTTATGTGACAAGGAGCAGAAATGGCACAGACTGGTATTAATTGCTATATTTTCTTAGCTTTTATAGTATGTGTCACCTGCCAGAGAAAGGTATGAAGTAGATTCCCTACAAAAGAGGTTGAAAGAGTGTAATAACCTTGGAAAATATACCAGCAAACTCGGGCTTGAGAAAAGTCCCTGAGGAAAACACAGAGGTCAGCAGCATTTATTCACTCTCCCTAAAAACCAACCAAACAAAACAACCCAAACAGGCCAAAACCACACAACCACAAAATAGCAAACAAATAAACCAAAAATACCCCAAAACATTTGCAAGATGTATTTGTCAAAAGAGACCACAGGAAAGAGTAAGTAGGTTTGCAGGTTTAGTAAGACAGAAATGAACCCAGTATCTATAAGCACTATTAACATGCAGCAAAGGACCTTTGGTTATGCTTTGGGTCCCCCTCTTTTCCCCCCTCCCACCCCATTTTTTATAAACTATTCACATCAGAACCTCAGAATCTAGTTCTTTTGACACCGGAATTCAAAACTCATTTCCTTGTGAGGCTTGGTGGTGTGCCATCCTGATAGTCAAGCTCCCTGCTTGATTCTTTTAACTCAGATTAAGCTAACCCAGGGATAGTTGTGTTCTGTATTCTTATTTCTGCCTTCTGCTCTGCCACTGTCTCCTCTTCAGCAATGCTTTGCATTTCTTTAATCCCCTTCACCTTTGGGCAATACAGAGCTAAGCACATTTTCAATACTCATCACTCAGTCTCAGAAGTTATCAAAGTGACTACCAAAGCACTAAAAAAACTCAGGGGCCTTCTGAAGTTGGAACTCAGTAGATATCCAGAACATCAGGCAGCTACCCAGTGAGCTTATCCACCCCTGTAAGAACCCAGGAGAATTAGGATTTGTTGATTGTGAAGAAGGACTGGTTAAGACACACTTTCTTTCTGCCTCCTTTGTACTTATTTTCTGCATAACTGGTGACTCTCTGAGCTCTTCCTGTGGTTTTAAATGCAATTTTCTGTTTTTTTCTTTTTCTCAGTCCATCTTGTATTCATTTCTGCTCTCATTTTGATGGCCTGACCTGCCCTCTGAATTATTTTTGCACAGCTGTTTATGTGAATAAACAGTAAATGAGCTTCACTATTTAATTTAGGAATACCTTATAGATTACACTTAAAGAGTATAAATTTAGCCCAAAGTAGCTCACATTCCTTCATGCAAAGTTAAAAATACTTTCAAGCATAAGTGTGCACACAAGTATATTAATAAATAGTTTATTTTAGAAATAATCTGTAATCTAAATATTAAAAAGGAACAACTAATCTTGTCTCAGAATGCCATGGTAGGTTTTTGTAGATACATTATAACAGCAGATCTACAGTTTTCAAGTCCTATGAAGAGAGCAAATGGATTTCAGACCAGCTAGAGTATGTTTTCAAGTTTTCCCCCCTGCTTTTTTCAGAAATATAAAAACATCCACGAATTTTAGAGCACAGTGTAGTTTCACCTTCCATGCTAGTTATAGTTGATACTACTGGGAAGTAATAAGCACACATAAGTACTTCTTAAATGCTGTCAGCCTTTAAATAAATCATTCATAAAGCATTCTTTACTCTCAAATAAGACTGAGTTTCAATAAGCGAGTAATTACTATAGTAATCTAGATCTTTCCATGAGATAGGAAGGGTTCTCCATGAGAAAAAAAGGAAAGGAAAAAGAATTGTTTTCCAGACTTGTTTTACGTCTCTAACCCTGCTACTCCTTTGTCCTGAGAACTAATAATTACTGTTTAATTCACCTTTGATTGTGAAAAAATACATGTTTTATCATCTTACTTTACCCAAAGCATATTGCAAATACAAAGCAGAAGTAAATACACAGTTTACTTTTATTTTGTGTTAGTCCTACTGAAACATTAACCTTTCTGTAACACAGGATAACTCTATTCCTATTATTACTTTCTTTCTTCCTCATCTGCCTAGCAATTCGAAAAATCAATCATTCCATGCAAAACAAAATTTTTCCATTAGAACTTTTTTTTTTCTGACATAAAAGAAGGATTCTTGGAAAACAGAGTTAAGAAAAACAAGAATGAGAGTTCTAACAGAGAGTTACTCTTCTCTTAGGGAAAGTGGCAGGATCACACAAGGCATTGCTCAAGCATCTGTGGAGAGGTCGGGGAACCAGGCTTTGCTGTGGTGGGCAAGGACAGATATTATCACATTATTAACCTATAATATGTTCTTGACAAAATAAATCTCCCCTGTTTAGCCTTGTGTTAACATGGAGTATCTTTCTCTGAACACTCACCATCAAAATAGATGGGCAGGGCATGTGGACACAGTGGACTGAGAGTGCAAAGTTACCTATCCTTTGAGCACACGGGTCCAGAATTAGGAACCAACACTTTTCCACTTGGGCAGAGCTAAAAAGGACACAATCAGGGTGAGGAGCACTGACTGCTGTTCCAGGGTCAGGCAGTGCATCCCTTGAGCCCTGCTGGGTCAAGTGTTTTAGAGAGACCAAAGACGACACTGGCCCTGATCAGAGGAGCTCACAAGACTCTTTTTCCCTTGAACTAAAAGCTTCCACACAGTAATTGTGTTGAGAAACGCACCATCACTGCTCTTAAATAAAACAACAAAGGAAGACATTCGGATAAGAAGGAATCTCTAGTTGGCCTGAATAGGCTCAGGACACATCAAAATGCTGTCACACATTGCTCCTGGGAAGCCTTGCCTCCTGGGGACACCTTCCAAGGGAGTCTGCTGCTGAGAAGGGCTCGGGCTGATTGCTGGGGCAGCACCTGATGGACACACACTCGTTCAGCCTCATCCCTCATGCCTGCTGAGCTCTGCTATAGCTCATTCTGAGTGCAAGCAGAGCCCAGACAGGCACACACTGGTATCTCATGACACCCAACAAAGGCATTTGCGTCTGCATCACATCTGAATATTTAAAATCTTTCACTGAATTCATATTTCAGCGATTTTAAAGTTGAGCTGGAAAATGCTCCCTTACATTATTCAGTATTTCCCTTTGAAAATCCAAAACTTCACAAAATCAAGAGACAGCGTGCACAAGAAGAAATAACTTGCTGGGAGTCACTCTTGTTCCTGATTGATCCCTACAAATAACAGGTCGTCAGGAGTGTTCGACTGAGCAGCTGAACAAAAACATCCCAGTACATCTTATTATTATCTACTAAGGCTACAGAGGAGAATGCAGATTTCTTCCCTATATATTATTGCAGGGGGAAAAGACCAAAACAAACCCACACAAACAAACAAACAAACCCAACCCACAAACAACCAACCACAAAAAAACCCCAACAAAACTAACCCCACAGTTCTGAATTAGTATTTGCCATGTCCAAAATTCTAGCAAATTGACATATGACACAGAGGAAATGAGAAAGTTCTTGATACCTGTATTTAAAAGACAACAGAATGTACCTTACAGAAAAAAAAGAAAAGGGCTTGCAGGTGTGGGGTATATTTTTCTTTATTTTTGTCAAACTATAGATGACCAGTGTGATTTAATTTTTTTTTTAATGAACTCCTATTTTCTTGTACAGAGCATCATCTTCGTATGCTTAGGAAACACTTCTGCTGCCACAGAGATGTAGAAAACCACACCCTCGCTTTAATACCAAACAAGCACAATACTACAAACCCACTTAATAAAAAGCTAACACCAAACAGAAGGATTTCTTTCACCTATTTTTTCCAAAAATTCCAAGCAGGAAGGGCTGAAAAGTCAGTCAGGTTACATCCATCTGGGTAATTTCAGGTTACCAGGTTTGCTAAGGTTGCTGAACATGATCTCTGTTATCTAAATTTAATTAAATTTCAATTAATTTATCACTATTTCAATCCAGCTGTTGTC
Source organism: Acropternis orthonyx (assembly GCA_035583155.1). Lineage (NCBI taxonomy): Eukaryota > Metazoa > Chordata > Aves > Passeriformes > Rhinocryptidae > Acropternis > Acropternis orthonyx. The sequence goes on along the minus strand of JAWWEU010000081.1, from coordinate 54,215,789 downwards.
TCCTGTGCTCTTGTTCTAGTCTTTCCCAATATTACCAGATTACAAGATTATTAAAGTTTTATTGATCAGATAAAAATATTTACTTTTTGAAAATTACAACATCTCTCCATGTAACAAAATAGGTATTACAAAACAAAAATTACTTTCATTGCTGACATCCAAGAATGAGAAGAAAGGCCCTGCCCACCAAGAAGACTCAATGAAAGAGCAATCAGAATTCAGTCGTTTTTCTTCTACAATAATCCACCTGTGATTCTGACCAAAAAACAGCTTTGGAAATTATTAGTAATCCAAAACTTCTGCAAACAGGAGTTAAAAAAACCCACACTGATTTCTTAAAGTAATTTTAACAAGACCATGAAAGTGAAGATTTTAAGGCACTAACACCAATATTACCATGCTGGTCTCTAACATTTTCAGTGGTGTGACTTTACTAAAAATATAGGTAAAAGCTAGAATTTTCTTCTTTCCCCATGGCAGTCCAGCCAACTGAAGAAAGCAAAATGAAATAAAAATAAATGAAATTTTAACTCAATGTTCAGCATCAGAACTCTGGGACTCATTTCAGCATTGTAATATCAGATGTACAGCATTGACATGAAGGCTTCAGAGGAAACACAGTTTTTTAAACACAGTAGACCAAAAGACTGGGAAAAGTTGTTTACCTGGTATGTATTTGTTAAATTGCTTAGACTTTTACAGCTCAGCTGAACAACTTCAACAAAAATAAAATATTCCTTATTCTTGCCAAACCCTGAAGTGTGCTGGTAGGTGGAAACCTTAGGGATTTTAACTATCTGATCAACGTCTGACAGATTTCCATAGATTCCAGAAATCCATTAACACAGACGCAGCAGCAGAACTAACAAACTGCTAACAAACAGAAGAAAAGCACCAAATAAAGATGTTTTTGAGTAAATTATTAATTAAAAAATCAAATACTGCAAAGACAAGGTTAAAGAAATAATTTGCTTCTGTACGTAATTATTTCTGACTTTTCAGGAAACTAAATTTGAGCAAACCTTTATCTGTCTGTCCTTCATGACCTTTCTGACACCTGCAGAAATGCGTTCTGGCTTTTATTCTGCCACCTGTGAGACTGGAAATGAAATGCTGCGTTGGATCACACAAACCAAGCTGTAAGTCAAGCAGAAGGTAAAATGAGCACACGGAGTCTGTTGCCCACTGAGAGTGAGCTGGGGAAACCTGAAACAGGAGCCTGGATTTATGCACAGCACAAACACATACAGGCACAGAACACAGAAAGGCCACAAACAACAAAGGTACTTTGGATTCAGCCAATTCTTTACAGTTTTAATTTGGGTTATTGGTATTTTCTAAAAAAGCAATATAAATGGTAAAAAATTCAATGGCCCAGAAAAAGCATTAAGAAACTGAAGGCCCATTTCCTTATGGTGGGCCTTGTTCAAATACTACTAAAATACATGTAAAATTTCTTCTGCATTCTGTTTTCATGGCACGCCACAAGAATAATTACTTGAGGTTACAGGTAATAGATAATGACAGGCATAAAATGCATTATTTTATTTATATATTTTATCAAAGTATAGCTATAGATAATGAAAATAATCTGGTAATTATCTTTTATACTGGGATATCTCATAGTTTGATAGGTTCATTCCCATTAATGGGGACTTAATGCAACAGCTGATCATTCTTTCAAAGGCAGAAAAAACACAAATTGCTCATGCACAGACCAGTCATATCTATAAATTTACTCAGTTCCCATTTAATTTTCCTTTCATATTAATGTCAGCATTTCTCACTCACCCACCACTGCAGATTTCCTCTTGGGAACAGGGATGGCTTCACTTTATTATCTACAGATCAACACCTGTCCCTCATGCACAAATCAGCTAAAGAGGCTACAAAATGAAAGTGCTGCAAACCATTCCTGTTTTTCCTTTCCTTAGTCTGAGCAAATCTTAAAAAGAAACTTCTCCACAGTTCTGCCCTTTACCATGTGCCTTTAACAACACATATACACTATGTCTGTGCACATCTCAGGACTTTGCGAGGTGGGTGCAATCAGTTCCAGGTGTTTTGTGTACCTTGACACATGGAATGATATCTATTTGCATTAAATTATTACTACACATTTCTGAAGTCTTTGCAAGTTATCTCCTTATGAAAAAAATCTAAGTAATTTTTTAAGTTATTGAAACGATTCTTAGTCCTACCAGGCTGTAAAGCTGAGTTTCTTTCATAAGAGCAAGCCTGATTATAGAAAATGGAGAAGAAAATTGCTTAATTAATACATTTGGCAAACCCTTAAAAAAATCACACAGAATAGCTTTTGCATGAAAAATAACAATGTCAAATGCTGATGGATCACCATGAATGGTAGGTAGTTTTTGTGTTTGGAGCTTTGAATGCTACGATAGGCTGAATCTGAGCAATTCAGAGATAGAATATACTAGGCCAGCAGGAGAAGAAAGAAATACACTTGAGGGAGAGTGTTAAAAGAAAGGTATTTTCACACAGAATCGACCCAGTGGCTTGAAATGTCAGAGACTGTGAATCTGGTTCACTACTGTGTTTTACCAGATTCAGTAGTACTAGATTTGAAGAAATTGAGTGCAAAAAATGTTGAATGAGAGCCTTATACAGCAGGGTCTGACTTGTCTTCAAGAGGTATAAGATGCAGAAGGCTGGAAAACCATTTCAGTACTAAAAGAAATACATCTGAGTATAGGTGAGGTATTTAGACAGTGAACACCATTAAAATTCCCTGTGTATTAAGCACATATGCAAGACAGCCATTCCATTTCTCTATTTGATGTTGTATCTATAAATGTGCGTGGATGAATACAGCAAGGTCAAAGTACAGAAATGAGTCATAAGGACTTGACACAACTATCAGATGACTTAGTTGTGACTACTAATGAGAAATGCACATGCAAAGACATTAAGGAAGGCTACAATTTTTTCATCTCGTTGAAAAATTTTGCCGTCCATAGGAAAATACTATTTGTAAATGTGTATTGAAGCCTTACAAGTAATCTGGAAAACTTTTTTCCCAAAGCTGCATGGCCTGTTTAAGCTGAGAAGGTCATAAGCATTCCTACACTGGGGCAGGGTTTGTACGGACTCTGTTAGTCCTTCTAAAGTCATTTGCTCAGGCTAAAATTTACTCATTACATGAGCAACTTCTTTCCACAGCCATAAACAGATTTCTTTTTGTTTGTAGCTATGAAAACCTCTAAGACTCAGAGATCTCTGCAAGTCACATCTAATGTTACTCTCTTTGTAAAAGAATGTAGAGAAAGCCTGATGGCCGTTACAAGCCAGAGCCTCGGACAGCAACAAGCTCTGCACCATGACCAGCAGAACACCGTCTGGTGTGTGAGCATCCCGATGTTCCTGTGCCCATGGGGAGGCTGATGGATTCGAACCGCACACAGCTTTGGCCAAGGCCAGTGGTAACAGCAGCAGCATGAAGAGCCTCCAGTCTTCATCTCAAAAATGGGAGAGCTGGCACAGAAAATTCCTGTAGCTTGCACATCAGTTTGTGTCTGCTGAGTACCTCGGGGGGGCTCAGCAGACACCAGTCCTGAGAGCAGAGTTAGCACAGCTTGTGCCAAGCTGTGATTTATTGCTTTTAGCGACAAACATTTAGAACTGCCCTTTGGTTATTTTAAGTATCAGCAAGTTAGCTAAAAGCTCTTTCCACCTTGCACAGCTCAAAAACCCCACGAGAGCTTTCTAAGGTTGGACTTGTTCCAGAACTCTCGAGGAAGAAGTTAAGTTTTCATAGATATACATGAGTTTTAACTCCACAGTAATTCTTTCTTCATAAATGCCATGCTCATCATCCATGCTACCCAAAAAGAGCACATGCAATCCTTTTTACTCTTGGCAATTATCTACAAATGTAACTATATTTAACAGAGAAAGGAGCCTGTAGAGGAATGCTTGCACAATGAGCTATATATAAAGTGACTGAATGATCAAGTTGCTTATTTCAAGAGCATAAATATTTTATGTTTCCACCTAAGGAGTGCTCAGTAGAAGTTGTTTTCCCTTGAAGGCTGGGTGACTTTTGCAAACTCCTGCTACATTCTGGCAAAGTTGAATGTGACAAGAGACACGGATTACTTTTGTAAAGGAAAAGTGCCAAGCTGCACCCGCGGGCTCTCCTGAGCACAGTGCTTGTTACAGATCACTCAACAAGGGCAAAGTAGGCTGAGAGGAGCAGCTGTTCACACCGACAAAAACGCCATGCACCATTCAGGTTGTTAGGTGAACGCTTTAAGACAATTGTAGGAAGCATTTCTGCTGGTGAGTACTTTCTATTCTCCCCAGTAAGTGCAGTTCTTAAGTCCACTCAAGACAGCCCAGCCTGCCCAGCTGGAGCTGTGCTCAGAGGCAGTCCTTGCAGCAGCTCCAACACCTCTGTCCTCATTGCTTCTCCTTCTCATTATTCCATAGGCAGCTCTCCTCCAGAACACACTGCAAAGAGCATGTTATATGATCACACAGCAATTTGTGTTGGAAGGGACCTTAAAGTCCATCTAGTTCCAACTCCACCAGCACAGGCAGGGACACCTTCCACTGGACCAGATTGCTCAGCGCCCCATCGAACCTGTCATCCCCAGGGATGGGGCAGCCACAGCTTCTCCAGACAGCGTGTGCCAGGGCCTCACCGCCCTCACAGTGAAGAATTTATTCCCAATATCAAATAAAAATGTACTCCCAGTTTAGACTTATTCCCCCTTAGCCTATTGCTACATGCCCTTGTAAGCACTGCCTCTCCAGCTCTCCTATAGTCCCCTTTAGCTACTGAAAGGCCACAGAAAGGTCACCCCGGAGCCTTCTCTTCTCCAGGCTGAACAGCCCCAAGTCTCTCAGCTTTTCCTCACAGGAGAGGTGCTCCAGTTCCCTGAGCATCTCCATGGCTCTCCTCCAGACTGGCTCTGACAAGCCTTTGTCCTCCTGTGCTGGGGGTCCCAGAGCTGGACCAGCCCTGCGGGTGGGGTTGCAGGACAGAGGGGCAACATCACCCCCTCGCCCGGCTGGCCACGCTCCTTTTGGATGTAGCCCGTGATATCATAAGCTTTCTGGGCTGCGTGTCACATTGCCAGCTTGTGTCCAGCCTCTGCCCCCCAGCACCCCAAGCCCTTCTCAACCTATTCACCTCACAGCCCCTACTGACACATGGAAAGGTGAGAGTGCAACTCCCCCACTGTGGAAAGTCCTTCTCAGAGGTGTAAGTATTCAAAGGACTCACAGATGTGCTCTGTAACCAATGCTTTTGGGTCCCTTTGTAACACAACACTCCTAGACTGTGCTCTTAGTAACTCAGCCTGCTTAATTCCAAACTTCCATGGATGTTCAAAACAGTAAGACTGACCTGAGCACAGATAACAAGAGACTAAGCCAAAGGAAAATATATAGGCACTGATGAAATGCTAGCACTCCCCAGGCCAAGAGAATCATTCAGGTGGAAGATTTCTGAAATATCTATGATCTGAGATCAGTTATATTTCTTTCTTCCACTCCAGAGGCTGAAGCTGTAAGGAAAATGAAAATACTCTTTTCCCCAGAAAATGCAAACAGAACTATAATCAAAGTACTTCTGCATGTAAGTCTTATGAAGAATTATACAACATGAGATATTCAAACTATTCTTATTAATCACACTAATGGGTGTGTAGGTAGGAGGGGGTGTTTGAAATAGTTTGCTATATTCACCTTACATAACAAATTCCACATAAGAGGACTTTAAACTTGTACTAAGAACAGTACTTTCACAGTGTGTGCAGTGTCTTAAGATACACACCCCTGAACCACTAATCAATCAGGCTTTCTATTAATCACGAGCTAATAAGGCATTATTGTCTGGAGGAATAACTAATTACAGGACTGGGAACCAAGAATATAAATTCTAATTCTACTTTTCGCTTACTTTTCTAGGGTCAAACCAGTTAACATCCCTGGCTTTGCCTTCACTAATAATTTAAGCAGTGCTGAAAAAAAAATCCTCTGGGACTTTGAAACTTGATCTTTATATAATGTTAGCTTAGACAAATTTACTGTTAGAATAGTTGGTGGTTTGGCTTTGGATGAAAGCAGTCAGTCACCCTTCCAACAAGGAGCATGTTTCGGGGTGGGTCAGAGCCATTCCCTGTGTGTGCTGGCGTGCTCCAGCAGCTGGGACAGTGTGGTGGGATGGCCAGCAGGGCTTTGGTGCCAGGCAGCATCGCTGCCTGCAGAACACTCCCAGATGCACTGAGGGTAGCTGTGCTAAACGCTGCCCGGGCACTCAGGGGTTGTGCTTGTGCAAGTGGGAATGTTAAAGCCGTGCAGCAGACAAGGGAGCTTGTGTTTGAATAGCCTTGGGAGGTGGAAGGAGCTGTGCAAGTGGTGAGACTGTATTGGACAAAAAGGAAGAATAAAGAGAAAGAACAGAAGGTTGGAGAACTGCCTCTTGTATCTACAGCAAAGGCGTTCTGCGACATGAGGCATTTTCAAAAGGATAGCTGAGTAAAACTTCAAACAGAAGATAAATTGAAGAAGTATGATTTACTTTATGTGCAAATGAAAGAATCCTTTGAAATTTTTCTTTTCCTTGTCAGCTTGATCTTTTAGCTTATGTTGTTTTACATTATTTCACACATACTGTACCATCGACCAAGTTAAAGAGACTGTAATTCTAAAACGGCAGAAGTCAGGTTCATAAGACTGTGAAATGGGCTTTATGAATAGCATGGATGAAACATCAGCTTGATATCCCTTGTGCTTTAATCCATCTTTCTTCTTGCTTTAAAGAAAGTGAAACTGGATGACCAAAAGGGCTGAAGTATAGAATTGTATTAATATTTTAGTTAATGTTACTGTCATCCTAGATTTGATGGAAATACATGAAAACACTCCTACTATTCTAATGAACCTGCAAAGTAATGACACAAACACTGAGGTGTAATCCCATGGGCCTGATATAAGCAGTCTGACCTTAATGTAGGAAAAGGAAGTATTAAAATGGCTGAGGACCCACAGCACTATTGCCTACGAACATGCAATTATGGTAGAAGTTTTTCAAACTGTCCATATTAAATTAATTGTATTGAGCAATGACATAAATTTTACCTCTGCGCTGCAAAGCTACTTTTTGACCAGAGGGGAGAGAGAAGGCTCTGCCCCTTACTGAGTTCCAAAATAAACACCAATTATGTTACATTTTCCAAAGTGTGGAATAAAACAGACATTTTAAATGCTAATAAAAAAAGAGAAACAGACCAGTGTTGCATTTAGGATTTCAAGACAGAACATTAGTAATATCAGGTAAGAACCTGACCCAGGGAAATCATTCATTTCACTTTCAAAGCCTATTATAAGAAATATTTCCATGAGTTTTATATAAGGCCAGTACTTCCTCATGCTTTTCAAAACACTGTGCATAAATATTGTGCATGAAAATTCCACTGAATTGTTTAAAAGACAACACAAATGATAATTCAGATAATTTTTAATTTGACAGAGGGCTGAAATGGTCCTGATGGTCTAGATGTAATTATAACTGCTAAAAAAAAATAATCGCTATGAAAAATTCAACAAGTTAAATAATCATAAAAAAAAAAGAAAATTTTACAGGATTTTTTAAAATAATTCATTTTTAATCTCAAGATGAATGTCCAGTTTTGATAATGTTCAAGTATTTACTTCTGAAGTAAATATTTTTGACTTCTACACCAATTTAGACTATAACTTTTTATATTTAATCCGAATTTTACATTAAAAGTATAAGTAGCAATTTAAAATGCTCTTCCATTTCTTCCTCACGTTATTCAAATGTTTTCCATTGGAATTGCAATACTCCCTCTTTCAACAAAAACATTATTATTTGAAACTTTCCATTGGATTTTTTTTTTAAATACTCATTTGAGATTTAAATATTCTTCCTAAAGGCAAAACAGTGAGGGTGACTAGAAATGTAATAATTATTGCTTACTAATAGAGCTGCAACAAATACATTGTTATACTGGTGTAATGGCACTAAATCACTCTGCATATTCAAAGTAGAAACAAAGCCTATGGGTGTTTCTCTATTCAGTTGTCACACAAAGCGACAAAGCAATGTGTGTGTTCATGTAATACTTGAGAAGATTCTTTTTCTTTTCTTCTCTTTTTTTAACAGAATTAAGAGGAGTCATTGAAGCAGGACAAGATGGGAGAAAATTGAATTTTGTGCACTGGAATAATGCATTTGGTTTTCCATGTGGCAGTCAAAGCTGTAACATGAAAACCAGGAAGCATAAAATCTTGATTAGATTGGAAGAAAAACAAAAGAAGTGATAAGCCTTTATAATTTAGATTTTCTGTACAGGAGATGAAAAACTACAGAAAATGGCATCTGCTCAAGTCTCAAGAGGTGGACATATAAGTATAAGAAATCCTGAGCTCAACTGTATAAAAACTTTGATTTAATAGAAGAAAGTTTTGACTGATGGCCATTGGAACCCCCTTTTGGGAGAACACGGGATGCTATTACTGTCTTCTTACAGAGAAATGTTACAGTTCCTACAGGAAATTAATTACATCACCCCTGCATTTCACTTTGAAAGGCAAAACCAGCTGCCACAAACTCACTTCTTGTTGAAGGGAATTCAGAGTAGGACAAATGTGTATATTGTGGTCTAATATTCCCCGAAGTTTAATGCTCAGTCTTAAAGGTCCTTAAATTAAAGATGCTCCAGTGGCTTCCAGTGGGTTAGGAAGAACCAGTGGGTTTCCTGAGTCCCTGAAATCTCAGCAAGTTTGCCAAGAATGGTCAAGAGACAAGTAAGGCAAGATTTATTCATGTACATAGTCTATTCCTGAGAATACTAATACCATGATATCCTGCCTGCAATCTCACTCTGTGTCAGCCTTCTGCACAGCCACTGCTCATTACCTTTAAGAGCTGGTTCCTTACCAAAGCCTGTCCCAATTGGACCACATATATATAATTTTATATGCTACGAAAGGCATTGAGATATTAATTCATAAAAAAATACCTTAAACATATGAAAAGCATTAAAGAGATAACAATAATGAGGAGAAACTCACCTCTGAAATTCATACAGCTCTGAAGAAATAAATAAAACTTATGTATCTGTGCTGAAAATAACTGAGCTGGGATATACAAAGTGATGTCTAGGAACGTGAGTGCAGCATTAAAAACATAATACGATTTTCAAATTTGAGCATTAATGACTATCCTCTAATCTCTCTTTCAGCAGTCTACAGGAGGACCCAGATTCCACAGAGTTCTGTTCTAATGCAGGATTGTCATGAAGTGAATAAGAATTTGGGACTGAATATCTACTGGGAGCCAGTGAGAGCTGCAGTTCAGCCAACACTAACACAGAGTATCTTACTCAAAACTGCAGTTTTGAAACACCCAGGCTGCTGAGTAATTGCTCTCAAGTTACAGGATCACAGCATTTTCACTCCTATACACAGGATTCTCTCATTTACTTCTCTTCAAGCACCAACTGAAACAAATGCATCTACCAGCTTATGTTGAAAGCAATACAGTCCAGAAACTTTTAAAAACAGACATTCTGGCTGTTTTCATCTTTCCCATAGAACTTACTATTCTCTCAGATAAAAAAAATAAAAATCAATCTAGTTTGTAACAGGCTGCTTTTGAGAGCACAACTCTTAAAGACCAGATACCAATGTAGCAATTAACTCCTTGACAAGAAGAATAAAGATAAATCTATTCATCCCTCATAAAACAAACTTTTTCATTCACTTGATTCACTACATTTTTCAGTTAAATAAGCAGGTTTTTCAGTTTGTTAAACAAAAAAAAAAAAAAAAAGGAAGTGGAGAAAACCAATAAGGCATATGGGGCACAAAAACTTGTCTGCTTTCTCAAGCCATATTAGTTCATTTGACAAAGTATATTTAATTTATTTTTTTTCTTGGATTCCAAATATATATTCAAATCAACCAAGGTGCCATGCCTACCCACAAACAAGCACATGATATAAATGAGGTGTTCTTCTGGCTCACGAAATTCCTCTGAAAGCTACATATTACCTCAGAATCACACAATGGACACTTCATAAGAACACAAGTACTTTCTAATAATCTTTTAACTGAGATAAGAATTAATTAAAACCTAATTATAAGACCTCTCTCCCAGCAACAGCTAATTTTTAGCACCAATATTTATACTTGCTGTATGTGCCTGCATTCTGAGGGACTTGGGGTGAAAATGTGAATCACCTGGAAAAGCTGATTTTATCCACAATTGGTAGGGTCTCAGAATATAAAAATATATCAAAATTATCTTTTATGGGCACCTTTAGCTCTTTCATTACTGATCATATGATTGTTGAAAAGAAACTCTCTTTTTGCTGCAAGGATCTGGCTGGCAGAGACAACCAGGCACGACAAAGGCTGAGCCTGACACGTGTTTACATGAACAATCGCTTCTGAGAGCCATTTCAATGCCCAGGCTGTGCTTTCAGCTTTCAGTCACAGTGACTGTCACATACCATGTTTCACTCCCTCACATGGACACAGATGGGTGGAGAAGGTGAGTTATGTAGACTTATGTCCAGTAATGAGAACTGCTAAAACAGTCTTCTAAAGTTTGAAATAAATACTTGAACCTTCAACTCAAGAGTTACTACTGAACTGCTTTAAAGTTATCACACAACTATTCTGACCAACCAGTTGCATGCTGGCATCCACTTACCTTTGTCACAGAGATAGTTCAACTGCATTGATAATATGATGGAAACCTGAATTTGTCCTCATGTTAAGTTTCATGAGTATGATCCATATAAGACTACAGAAGAAAAATCACCATAACGACAGGAGAAAACCACTTCCAGATACTGAGTCAACAGAGCAGTAGAGAAAAAACAGCCTGCCTGCAGCTGAGCAGCAGGTTCAGAACACAGCCAAATCCTTGCTGATCCCTGTTAGTGGGACATAGATACCTACACAATCTAGTAACAGGATGTAGAAAACAAAATATATATTACACAGGTAAGTAATCCATGGAGACACCTTGAGAGGCTACTCTTTCTCTATTCTGTAATATTGATCAACTGGAAAGGTCACAACAATTATTTTTGCTCTAACTTGATTGTGTGGTCCTGACAAATGCATATTCCTCTAGGAATATCCCTCCTGCATGAGGGAGAATCAGAAAGATCAGTCTTCTACCCAAAAAACCCACTGTGTTTTTGCTACGTAACAGAGATAAAAATCACACACAAAGTCTTTGAAGGTCCTCCCAAATGGTCTACAGAGCTGGTTTGGTTCACAGAGATAGACGGATCCATAATTTCACAGCAGGAAAGAAATTTCAAGCACCAAGTTATTGTCCAGGACAACAGACCATTCCCTGCCTTTTCTTGTGTCCTTTTTTTCAGAGAGCCACTTAGTCTGAGCAACTGGAAGCCCTGCAACTCTCTTAAATAAAACATCTTCTGATCTTAAAGGAATCTTGTTTATCTTGCCATCTCACAATAAGTGAAAATGAGGGGAAACAGCAGCATGTGGAAAACTAATTTAGTGACATGGAAACGCTCAAAGAACTTTGGGAGGAAAGGGCAGATATTGAATTACCAAATGGAAAATAAAATTCATAAAGCATTTAAGAACACATTTAAAGTGCGGCTAACCTAGTACAGGACCTATCTTTTGACACATGGTAGCACTGCCTAAACATGTTAAATAATTCTAAGCTCCTTTTGCTCTGTAACAGCATAACTTTATAGACCTCTGTGATGCCAGGCCAGCATTTACACCTGAATGACCACTGGCTTGTGCATGTGTGCAGCTATACAATAAAATCTGTTTCAAATGTTTATTCCAAAGGCATGTGAACCATACTTAGAAAAATCTGTTCCATGTTTAGCAAAACTGGGAAAACACCTGTGTATTTTCTGTAATTGTAAAAATATTTCTATTTTACAGATGCCTCTCCAGCTCAGTAAGGAGAAGATTTAATTATTCTATTTTCACTGTGTATCACATGCAAGTTCCTGCTTCTCCATTGCATAGGATGGAGAGTCAAAAAACGTAGTCAGTCTAAGATGGACAATATTCAAGGAACACTGGGAGAAGATATTTCTCATTGCAATTCTCCATTCTTCCTCTTTTCTAGCAACCACAAAATAATTTTCAAGCCCCAAAAGATAGGTTGATTTTATGTATGGAAAATAAAAAAAGAGAATAACCTGTTTTGAAGTAAGTCGGACATTTTCAGACTTGTTTCGAAGACAATAGATCACACTGTGGGCAAATACTCCATAAAGCACAATTAGAAACCACAAAAAGTTACTGCAAAAGAAGGCAGTTTTAGTTTTTAGATTCCTACTAAATACATATAAGTTTTCCCTCTGCTACATTCAAGTTTATCTGCAGTAGATAGAATGTTCTTTTTTTTTTTTAACAGAAAGTTCTGAATATTGGGAGATTTTTTCAAATTCTATTCAGGGCTGAACCAGTGATGCTTATTAAACCAGACTGTTTTGTTTAATAAGCACACCAGAACCTCATGGTGACTGTGTGTGTGACATTGCTGCGACACTTGCATTGCACATTGCCATACAGGAGGAAACCTTTGGATGGAACTAATTCACATTAACCTTTAAAAAAAAATGGCAATACTAACAATTGTATCTTTTTTTGCTTTGTTTGATCTTTGGCATTTTTTATTTCATGCAAGTAAACTGTGAAGAAATACCAAAAGGCTCTTCTTTTATGTGTACTTCCAAAATGCTAAGACTTAACCTCAGCTTTCCAAAAAGGTTTCAAACACCTTCAAAAATAAAAGAGAAATAACACCAGCAACAAGCAGATGAAAGTGAATGCACGCACTGAAAAAAAAAAAAGGTAAATCTGGTGGGTCAGATTCTTTTGTTATGTACTGTTCCTAAAGAGACCAGCTGTATTTCCCTTTGTAGAGGATCTCATTGTGGGCCTAATGCAGTTGTTGAAAGGCTTCATTCTTAGTACCTAGTGGAAAAATAATCTGATTATGATACATTAATGCACAGGGTGCCTTTAGTCACTGTATGTTCTACAGATCCTACTTTCTTATTAGATCATCGAAGCCCTTATATTTCTAAAAGCTTTTCTATTCAGTTGTATGCTTTCTGATGAAATCAGCATGCAGAGGTTGTTGAAATACACAAGATGAAGAATGTAAGGTATCTAGAGCAAAAGGAAGAGCTATACAAACTTCACCTGGAACCTCAAATTATTGAATTTCTGCTAAGTGCAGATAAAATTAAGGGGGTTGGTTTTTTTGAGGGGAGTTATTTTTGGATTCTTTGAGGGGAGGTGGTGGTGGGGGTTGTTTTGGTAGGTTTTTTTAATAAAATCACTAAACTTCTTTGGGCCTTACAGTCCAAACACCCAGTTTGCCAACTGTCAGCAACACTGCATGGCTTCTCATAGGACTCTAAGTCTAACACATAGATGGGCAACTTCCAGTTCATACTGATGTACACATTGTCCTTAATAAGGAACTGCTTATAAGACACTCAGTGTTGCATAGCCATGCTTCAATTGCAAATTATTAATTTCACTTACAGTGAGAGAATCAGGGGTCTCAAAGTGTGCCTGCAAAGAACAAATGTCTGTTTCCATTAAATTAGTAGTAGGAATGCATTAAAAACCATTGTACTCTTGGTAAATCTCAGTGCTGCCTCAAAAACCATGCCTCTAAGTTATCAACAGCTACACCTTTCAAATAACCTAGAAATTATTCATCTGAATGCATCAGTTCACAAAAAAACAAGCCTACCCTTGGGACACTGAGCTGCAGTTTGCAGGGCTAGTATTTACACAATGTGATCCCTTTTTGGATGCCATGGATCGTGCCAAATGCTTACAAGTATACATCAAAATTAACAATCTGTTCACTCCCTGAGATTCTGCTTGGAGAAGGTCTGACTTCTGGAGCAGAGTCAAAAAGAAGCAGGAATAATAGAGATGTGTTCCTTAGGCAGCTGAATTATCTCCACTCTTCATCTTCATTCCACCCAAGCATATGGAAATAGGCAGAGTCAACCTTTGGGCACAAGCAAAGAACAAGAGGCTGGAAAGTGTACAGGAAGCAGTGACCTGAGTATATGCCTTAAGCTGGAAGAAAGGTCCTGTTATTCCCTCTCACATTAAGAACACTTATTCTTCATGCTACAAAATCAAGGAGTTTCAAGCCATGACACTGAAGATGGAAGGTGAGTAAAGAAAGGTGGGAGAAACCCTTCATGCACAGCTCTTCTATTATGTTTTCTGGTGTCAAGAAAACCGGAAAATATAAATTCGTTTCATCAATCCACAGAAACTACTTTCAGGGATAAGCTAGAGGTAAATGAGGTTTAGTCACTGGCAATAGCAGATGTTTACAGGTGCTACTGAATCCACGTCTTTCATGTTACCTGTGCTTTAGAGTAGCTGGCAAGTGCAACACAATACCTTGGGCTTTAATGCATTTTTTTCCCCAAATTAAACTCGAATTAATGATTAGGCAAACAGCAAAATGCAAACCTTTTTTCCACCCATTTTCATACTTATAAAAATCATGTTTCAAACCTAATCTCCTGGATTTTGATGATTAAATATCACCAATCTTTCATACTACGTAGGATCACCAATGAAATAGATGACAAATATGTTTCTATAGCATTATTTTATGTGTTTCAAGTTCCAAAGTGATCCTTTTTTTGGTGCATCTTTATTGCTGTATTTGCAACATCATCTGTTCTAGACTATTATTTATTTTATGATCTAGTAGGATAACCATAAAATGTAGTTAAAATAATGTCTCTGCTTTAATCTTACACATCCTTAAAACAGTGTAAAGCAGTGTAGTTTTGATGTATTGGGGCTCGCTCCTGAAAGATTTTCCCCAGTATTAGGTACAAGAAACATATGACAGAGAACGTACTGTGAAAATCCTACGTGGGGTCAGAATCTGCCAGTTTTGCTCCTACTGAATAAAATCAAACATCCATAAATGGTGTTATTTATGCCAAGGGGCTACCTAAAGAAAAAAGCCATAGGGTAAGAAAGAAAACTTGTATCAAACAAGCAACAAACAAAATGCTCGGTTTTCTGCCTACAAACCAGTCTGGGACTTGGATGGAGTAAACCAGTACACTCCACTAACTGGTCAGTGTATTCCTCTGCCTTTCACAACCAGCTGACTGCGGATTATATAATTCTGATTCCTGCCTTTATGCATTTTCTTTTTTAACCTACTCCCTCCAACCTTCCCTACAACAACAGCTCACTGTTTTTATCTTACTCTTTTGAACTTTATCTGTCTCAATATTTGAGGCCCCTGAAGAGCCCTACAGTTCATTTATAAAGTTTGCCTCGTTAGCATTTTTCCAGCAGAACAGAAGATGACATGGTTTTGTCAGAGTCAGTAAGAATCAGGCCTTCATCCATACCTGCCAACAGCTGCACATAAACAATGATCTTGTAAGTACCACTGCTTGCCTCTTCCTGCTGAAGACATGGAGTACAAGGCAGAACTTCTTAGTGTCACAAAACTCTTGACATAATAAGGTATAAAATAAAGGCATTTCCTAAGTTCCATCTATTCCAACATTTCTGTCAAAAGTAGTTGTTGCCAATAATGTTTCAAAACATAGACCAATTTTCTTCAAAAACTAGGTACAAGACTATGGGCAGAGATGACTGCTTTTCCATTCTTAGACCTGCTTTTGCTCTCTCCGGCTTTTATGCTTCACTGATGTCACCATATTTATTCTCTGCCTAAAGTGATGTGAGAGAAGATTCACTGTCTTTAGCAGCTTCTTCAAACACCCAGGACTAGATTACACCTGGCACTGTAACCTGGGGGACAAAGCTGGCGACTGAGCAGAGCCTTTCTGAGCTCATGCCGTTCTGGACAGTGAAAAAGACAAAGGAAAAGTGAAGGCAAGGCAAAGTGAACTCTTTTAATATTTGAAAGAGAATGGTGAAATTTCTTGCAAAGGCGTTTGGGTATTAGTCTTATTTCCATTTCTAACTCTCAAACAAATCTGCCTAGCTGTGCCAAGACCAAAAGAAGCCACTGTTTCTCTGCCTAGGGAAGAATCCAAGCCTATCATTATTCTTAAAGACTTATCTCTATTCCACCTAAACCAAATTATATGATCTATAGGTCAGGCTGGATAAGGCGTTTAGCAACTTTGTCTAGTGGGAGGAGTCCCTTCCCATGGTGGGGAGGTTGGGACTAGACGAACTTTAAGGTCCCTTCCAGTCCTTAACATTCTATGAGTCCATGAAAAACTTCCATGCAGCATCATTGTTTAATGAAAATTATGGAGTCATACAATTATAGAATGGTTTGGGCTAGAAGGGACCTTTAAAGCTACCAGAGCTTTATAATATAAACAGTCTATAGTCAAGGAGGGGGGCGGGGAGCTTGACTCCCTTTTTGTGATGGGGATCTCAAAACTTCCTCATAGAATTGTCTATAATGCAATGGACATTTCAGGGAACAGCATTGTACAGGCCAAGCATAGTTTTCTTGTTTTCAAAGTAATACTTAGAGCAGCATGAAGTTGTTATAGTTGGGAAATAAACAAATTGATCATTGTCTTGTCTGGGACCTTGCAGCTTTCTCCTATGCACTTAGTCCTCAGCTGATGTTACCAAATGCAAGTTTGTATGAGGAAGCAATGCATGACAACTATCCATATTTTCCATGGTTTAAATAATGTTTAAATGTGTCACAGAATTAAAACTCTCTTAAAGCTCCATTGCACTACACTAGGTGTGAAGCAATCCCTTCTCATCTTCCTCAGTTTCTGAGGAAATGTTGCTCTTATTTCTCTTTCCCAAAAAAAGTTAAACACTGCCACTGAACAAGCAACCTATTTGCCCTAAAAAGAGTCTCACTTTGGAACAAAAGATCTGATGGTCAAAGGCCTGGAAAGCAGAAGAGAAGACTCTCTTCTCTGCCTAAATCAGAAGTTGCATATAACTTCATAGCTTCTTGTTTATAACTTCACAGTTTCCCTAATTGCCCCATGCCATTCTCTAATCATTATTGCCAGGATCTTTCACCACTTTGGGAAGGTAAGGAACAACTATTTTTCATTCTGATGTACAAATTCCTGCCTATGCTTCAGGACTTGCTTAGTTGGGTTTTTTTTTGCTGAAACTTTCATTCTTCCCTGAAATCATTTGAAGAACTCTTCCTGATCTCACTAATTACTCCCAGCACATACAAAAATCCACAGTTTTCAGTAAATATTGCCAGGGTATATGTTAGAGTCTTCTTCCAAATAAATTCATGTATTTATGCATATAGGGAAATACATTCTTAGAAAACAACAGCTTACTTAGTACAAGTAAAATTAATTTAAATGGTTACATGCACAATGGTGCATCTACTCACATTCATGTCTTAAATGCATAACAGAGAAAGTATGGTATCTACTGCTCTCTCCTTTGTGTGTGCCAAAACCCTCCCAGTATTATTACATGGAAAGGCTTGCACATGACCCCTCCTGGAGCCATAAAGCGCCTGGGATATGCCAGTGATGAAAATACTTTCAGTTGAATTTACAAAATATTATTATCCTCTTCAAACTTCAGACGTTGCAAAAAAAGCCCAAGAGCACCCTGCAGAATTTCCCTATTTGAAACCAAAAGCAGGTATAAGCAAGTCTTGAAAATGCAACAGGGAATTAAAACATTCCGTGCTTATGCCATTTCAAGACCTTCAGGCTCAAGGAAAAACCTTGAGGGTCATTGTGATGTCACTTGAGAGACAGATCTGAGTCTGACCAGTTTTTCTTTTGATCTCTACCTTCTATTTAAACTTTCTCCTCCCCTTTGTTCTTCCTCACCCAATTGATTGATTTTTCCAAGACCTGATACAGTTCCCCATTTAGATATGCACTCCTGAACCCCAGATGATCTAGTCTTCATTAGAGAAGTACATGGGCTACCATGAGCAAGGAACACAGGAAGAATAAGGAATCTGAGAGTATTTGAGGATGGTGGGAGGTAGAAAAAGACAATTATTAATTAGATCTATTTTCTTTAATGGATTGTTCAATTTTGGGGAGCTCCATTTAAGACTTAGGATGCTTTATCTAATCTTCTTCATCCTCTTTTCCTTTCAGTACAAGCTAATTCTTTCCTGTCACAGAAACTGGCATCTTCAGAGATAAAAGAAACAAAAACAATAGTATGCATTTTTCTTCCTCATATTTATGAAAACATTGTAAAAGAATGTAATTTGGACTTTGAGGCTCATGATAACACACCTATTTGCATAAAGCTTCTTTTGTTTAATATAAATTAAGTGACTGGATTTCCCAGCCAAACAAAAAAAGTCATCATGCTATGCAAAACTTCTTTCAATTGTTTGTCTCTGAACTGTAAGCTCAAGTCAGTGTTAACACTTCAAATTGGTTTTCTCTTTTTAAAACTAAAACTCACTTCAATTTCAGTAAAAGTAACCTTACCGGAGGCATTGTTTGCTTGTTCCTTAATAATTCATACTGAACACCCATTCAGTAAAAACACTCGTTTGTCTATGATGCTCTATCTCACCACTCACTAAAGCTCTCTTGCCATCTGATTGTACCATGGGAACACCAAGCTGGGAGTACTAAGCTGGCAGATAGCTGTGCATGGCAAGATGAAAGAGGAGATGTGAAAGCAACCCAGTGGTTCAGCCTACTGTGTCAGACTCCCAGCCCGGCTGCCTTTGGTTCTTCGCTATTTCCATGAATCATTTAACCACTATGAGCCTGATCTCCCCGGGGAGGCAGGGGAGAAATAAAACAGAGGGAAACACCAGTCAGAAAGGGATAGAGAGAGGCTTGGGAATAAAGGGAAATAATGAGAAAAACTTAAAGGAAACTTTCAGAATTACACTTGGATTGCCTGGATGCAATGTCAACAAAGGCAACACTTCAAGTTAAGTGTTAAGCACACAGGTGGGTGCTTTGGATGTTGAAGTGGCTTAAGAAAACCTTACTTCTTGCTCAGTTGAGGTAAAATGCACTTCAAAACACAGTCATTGGTCAAGAGCTCTCAGAGACATGTGTGAACTGTCCAAGAGTCATTCAATCATATTATATTGTTTTGACATTCACACTGCTTTTGTCACTAGGCATTGTGTGTGGGTTTTTTTGTTTGAATGGTTTCAATTTCATGTCTATATTCCTATTCTAATATACTGTTTACGACTTTGGTAAAAGAAAGTTCTTCTAGTTACATCTTTTTACAATGTCTAGCACCAGAAAGCCTTAGAAAACTAGGGTCTGAAAGAGTCTTCCCTCTTGCCAACACCTTCTACTTCATGCCAAAGTATCGAAGCTTTATCAGTCTTAATGTCCATGACAGTCACCAAGAATGCTACAGTAAAGTCTCAAAACCTTTGAAATATTATCAATTGGGTCAACGAGAAGAAACTGTTTATGACTCCAAGAGATATGCAGCCCTTCATACTGTGCATGCTATTTCAGTCCCTTTTCAGATTGATTTATGGCATTTCTATTTAGCCCTGGACGCATAAAAGGATGCTACTACAACCTCAAAATACTACCCCTGAATTAGCTCAAACAGCTCTGCGAGTTTGGCCTTTAGCTGCTCACCAGTATTCTCCACACCATTACATTTTACATTGTATTACAGTAAACCATCACTACAAAACCTCTGGAGCAATGTTATTTGCTGAACCAGAAAATTGAGATAACCACTTGTATAGCACATTTTGGCTGAGCTCATCACTTCTGTAATGCCTGGTGACAATGAGTCTAAGTCTGGTAGTAGCCTGTGCAGAGTTACCACAGACACTGTACATATCTGAAGCAAAACTTCAGTGAAAATCTGGCCAAAAATTACAATGATATAATCTGCCCTTGTATTACCTTGTAAAGGCTATATCAGAAAATTCAGCCCACAAAAGTTAAACCAATGAAGAGAATACTTTTTGTAAATACCTTCTTTGATGTGAACACTGGTGTAAGATTTCAGTGTTATATCTGCCTATATGCACAAATGAACAGCTGAAATTCCTGGCCACTTTGATCTCCCCCAGGGCACCGGGTAGCTGAGGGAGCTGAAATGAAAGGTCACTTATGTTTGTTTCTGTGCAGACAGGTGAGAGCCTTGGAAAATATTTTATAAGGGTCTGAATAGAGCAGTGGTTCTTTTTTACAGAGAAAGTTTCATTCTGGAGACAAAGTAAAACTATTGTGAGCTTCATGGCCAAGTACGTCTGGGACTGAGGAAAGAGAAGCCAAAGCTGAGAGATGCCTTGGGGAATCGTGGACTGCAACGTGCTCAGGAACGAGTCGAGTCTGCATTTCTGGACCTGGCTCTGGCTAGCAGGCACTTCAGCATGGCTTAGCTCATCCTACCCCCAGAGACCTGGCTGGGTCATCCAGCAGGATTTGAGTTACCTTCGCTAGGCTGTCACACACTGCAACTAACTCGGACAACCCCCAGGTTGCAGCAGAAACCAAAACTCTGTTTGTCACCAAGTGCAAGGGAGTGATAACTGGGTAACATTCACATCCAAGATGTGTAATCCCTTGATATTACAAACAAAAGAAGGTGTGTAGCTCTTCAAAAGACATCTAACTCCTGCAATCTAAATGCACCAAAACTACTGCTTTTTCCTCTTTTGCAACAAGCTGAGGTGTAACAACCACACAAATTTGCAGTTTTACATCTGAGAGAGAAGCTGTTACTTTTATCATACTCTTAGTTCCAGTGAGGATTTGTGACAAAGTCAAGTGAAACAGCATAGCACCAGAAAAGGTGAAAATAGCTTATCATGTACACATAACTCACCTTTGCACCACCTGTTTATCCAAATTAAACATTTATACTTAAACACTCACAATTTTACAAAAAGCTAAGACTGTAAAACCACCTGTCATGATTGGTATCAGAAAGCTTCAGGAAAAAAAAAGAAATTAACAGGTATCTGCTGAGACACTAACAAGGTTTGCCTGCTCAAAAAAAAAACTTCAAAGAAATTGTGATATTGAGGCAATCAGCTGTAGCTAAAGATGAACGACCCTGTGAAATGCCTGTGGGATTACTTTTTTATGAGTAGCAAATATTTTTAATTTCTGCTAACATTTTGTGATGTAAGAGTGACATCACTTCTGTGCCCCACTGTGAGGATAAAGTATACATTATGCACAAGGACCCTCACAGAGCAAGACTTGTCTGCAGCTCTTGCTCTGGCACTCCATGGAGGTCTTTTAATTTGAATGATTACTCTGCCCTGGCTCCATCCCAATTTCTTCATCTTATGACAGACAAAGTAGCAGGCACCATTTACCCCTTCTTGACTTATATCACATTATAAATGTGAGGGGACTACATAATTTTGAATGATTCAGGCATGTGGCACCAGCTGATGCCAAAGGCAAGACAGGACAAACTGGCTGAATCTATCACTGTCTGGAAACTCCAGCAAGGCACCAAGATTTTGCATATAGACAACTTTTACATTCCCCAACAAAGGTGCCTCACAAAACCTTAAGATTGGTGCAGGCAAGGTTTACATTCACCGCTTGAAAAATCTAATTGTATAAGGAGAACTGAATGCTGTATTCACTTTTACAAACTTTGTTTTCATGTGTGTTGGGTGGGTGTTGCTGTTATTCTGTTTCCCCACCCTGAGCCATAACATTTTCAACCAGAGGGTAATTTAAGACATTTTGAAAGAAACCCTAAGGAGATGAAAATACCACTGATGATTATAATGCATTTGGTTTGTTTGTCATTAACTTTTCAGCAGCACAGTTGCTTGCCTATAGACAATACTGTAATAATTTGCATTTGCCACAGCTTCACATCAAGTTCCAGATGTTCACAGTAACAGCTGCTGGGTGAAAAAATTGTGACACTCTTTAGAAATAAAATATATGAGACTTTCAAGATGTGATCTGACCATTGCTTTTGAAGATAATAAATTCAAGCTAGGAGCTTTCTAACACCTTTCTGCTCTTTGCATGTTTTTGACAATAACTCTGAATCAGGAGTGTGGCTAAAATTACTTCAGGGTGAATCAGCTTCTCATTATTTACCAAGCTTTTTTCAAAGCACCACCTAATTCTACAAAAGACAACAAGACAATGACTCCAAGAAATGCTATTTTTTAAAACAAGTTTGACTTGAGGTCTTGTTTTAGCTGTTCTTCGTTCTCAAGATGCATTTTCTATGCTGTGAACCGGTGCAATTGCTATGGCTACAATGCACACACTCCTGTCTGTTTGCTTGGGGCTGGAGACATATAAAAGCACTGCTGACAGGAGCTGCAGTCTGCTGTCAGATATAACCTACAGCGACCATAAAGGATTCCTGCGTCGCTGTGACACTCGAGGGTTTCATGCGCAGCTGCTGATGTTTCAAGATGTTCCCTGTCAGCACTGGTTGCTCTTTCTCACTTTGTCATACTTCTGTTTCCATTTGGCACAAAGCATTCCCGGGAAATTCCTATTAAAATAGCATTTGTGGAGCAGGCTGCAGTTTCACTGTGCTCAGTGGTCCAAGAACAAAGCACCCCAACAAGATATCTGCATGTTCTGCTTTTCCAGCCACAGGCATGAATTACATCACCTCTATGCCAACTGAAACCCACTGCAGTACCTACCAAAGCTTTGGCATCGCTGACTTCAAGCATTTCTTAACCACAGGAAACATATGAACCCACCTTTGCCTTAAACCTCCCACAAATAGTAGTGCTGAAAACTAAGCAACCTGGCAACAGGCTCTAGGTGGAAAGATAAAAGCTGAAGGATAAAAGCCCAAGTACCATATTAGCCCACATCCTGTATCGCCATGTCCAGCCATTCCTAAGTCAGAATACAAAATACAGTATCCCAGGCCAAAGGAGCTTTATTACCCTATGGACTGTAATGGTGAATGGGCTCCTGGACCACATGGGATATTATGTTCAAATCTGTGAGGAGCCAGGACAATTGCTTGGAATTTGTGTGTATTTAAAGGTGCTTCCAAATTCACATATCACAGCAAAGAAATGAATATCCAGCCTAATACTCAGTAACTTGAATGCCAGAGCAGATCCATTCCACATTATAGACAACAATGTAAAGAAAATATCAACAGATGTTATAGACCTGTGATAAATAAAAAGCTGCATAGTGTCTCCTCTGTTGGTAGAGAGAACATTTCAATACAAAAGACCTCTCTAATAATTTGTTTTCAGACAGCTGACTTTTCCAAAATTTTCTATCACATCCAGAATAACCCAGCATCTCTGAGGATATTCAATCCAGTAGCACTTACTACTATGATCAACACATGTTTACAGTAACAGTAAAGAGAAATAAATTAAATACTTTATTAATCATCAGCTGTCTGTAGAGAATCTTTTAGCATTTGTAGAACTGTGTTAAAGGCACACTTCTGTACCAGTTATCCAGCTATTTGCTACACCAATTCCACCATTAAACATGTATATTTTTAACAAATATTTCAATGTTATTTTCTTTCGACAATGCAGGCTCAGCTGAAATAAAATAAGGGAAAGAGGGACACCGCTCCCTGGTTTTTGGAGGAAAAAGTGCATCTAAATTATAAATTTTTGGATAATAATAGCAACAAATAGTAGCTATGATATTTTCAGTGATTTAGAATGAAGAAACATTCATCAAAGGTATTCACAGTAGCTGTATATTCAGAATTAAGACAGGAACATATGAATGGCACACAGTTGGTTTAGGATTTTCACATTCTGGTTTTTTCTTTTACTTTCCTTCAAAAGCTTAGAACAACTGATTTTAAGCTGTTTCACAAAAAGGAGAAAAGGGAATTCTCTTCTGAAGGAAACAATTATCACTCCAAGTCAAAGGAATCTTCCATGTAGTACAGGTTCTTTTATAGACTAATATCTCCATCTCCTCAGGCCCAACATGATTGGATCATTCTAAGATTTGACAAGACACTGACTTCAAACCTGAAACTCCAGGGCATCTTATATTCTATCCTACAATTCTGGGGTCTACAGGATGCCATACTTAGTGGTTCCATTCCATGTCATCAAGCTAGAAGGCAAAAATCAAACAAACTCCCTTACACTCAACTGGAACTGTTTGATGAAAAAGTTTGGTACAGACTGACGTTTACTCTGTGTGTACATTCTTGCAAAATATCACAGACTACCTGCTTTGGAAAAAACCCCACCGAATTTCAGGACAACTTACTAATTATCTCCTATAAGATTCCTCTCATGAACTAACCAATATGTAGAAATGCATTGGAGAAGTACCAACAAATATTTTTGCTTAGGCATTCAGTTTTCACTGAGCCAGTGCTAAGAATGCCTACAGGCATCCCTCTGAAAACACGCACATTTTCTTCCTAAAAGCCTTAAGCAGTAGCATTTTCCTGAGTGTCCATCAAATGAGATCTTGGAAGACTGGCTGGTTGCTAATATTCAGTGTTTGAAGAAGACTAATGTTTCAAAAATAAACTTCAGCTGCTAAATTTGATGAGGAGGCACTTCTGTTGCGGTAGGAGCCCTTGTGCAAGTGGCAAAACCAGGAGGGCTGAGTAGCCCTCCAGCTGCAGGAACTGCATAGCTTCCCAGTCAGACACACCACACTCCCTGTGCTCTTCTTATATCACAGACACACAGCATTTGTGATCTTTCTTAGTCAGTTTTCTCTGTCAGCTCCATCCCCGTACGCTCTGTATAAACTCTCTCTCCTCTAGCAGGAGAAAATGGGAAAGAAGCCTTTGTCCTCCCACTTACAATTGCATCACGTGGTATAAGTAGTATGCATAGTTTTAGATACTGGAATTAAGTTTGGAAATATTATTGTAAATCCAGCACAATTTCTTTTAATTTTATAGTGATTTTTAGATAGAAAGCACCATCATTATTATCAGCACAGCAGCACATTACAGCAAATATAGCTAGTGCGCCTAAATATGGGGAACAAGATAAAGTGCCCTTTCCAATAAAACTTGCAAAGCCAGTTTTCAAGAGACAGTCAAAACTGCTGATAAAGCGAGCATTCATCTGGCACTGCTTTGGTAGATTTTATCTCATTGCTTCAGAATATTGTCATACAGCAATGTCATTAAAGTTAACAATGCATATGTCTATTTCTTTAGCTTTTCCCCATTACCCTTAATACTTCTCCCTTAAAACCAGAATTTCATAAAACTAAACATACTTTTGGATAGGGATTTGCCCTTTACAACCAAACCTTCTCTCCACCACACCCCTGTCAGGATGAGAATGCTACAGGAGACAGCAACATTGCTGAACTACACAGAGGACATCTCACAGGGTACCCTCTCTGCCATTCAAACTCGCTTAGCATTTACTAGGAAAGAACTAACCTGACTTCCACTGATCTATTCTCACAGCTGCCTCTCTCTACTGTGACAAAGACAGGATGGTGCGGGAATTAGTAGAAAGCATTTCCAAAATATATATAAGTAATAACTTTTTGTGCTGTGGTTTTGCACGTTTCTCCATTATTTAACACAAGAGAAGATTTTTCTAAAAAGCTCAGTACAGTTTGGATTGTAAGATGTTTTACCATGTAACTTTGGTTTTAAAGGCTTTCATCAGACAAGGATTCCTAATGGCAGGGAATTTTATCATCCCTGCTTTACAAGGAGGAAAACGTGGGCACTGGAGATGTAAATGTTTGTATTCCCAGATTTTACAGCAGAAGACCAACAGAGATGGAAATATAAGCCAAGGAAACTCCAGTGCAGACCAACTCGCTGTAGTTGTAACTACCAAAGAGATTATTAAAGCTGTGCTTCTCTATCTGCTCTTGAAGTACAGTTACAGTGCTTTGTATTCAAAGCATTTTAGAGGGGGATGGAGAACATGAGGATTTATCACATGATCAAACATATGCTTTTTAAAAGTGAAAAATGAAGCTCAAAACAGTAAAACTGCAGGGTACAAGAACAGAATAAGGAATAACTTCTCCTGTTGCTTTTCTTTCCTTTTTGAGAGTTCAAAGATCATGTCCCTAAGGATATGTTTGCTATACATCCAGGATTCAAACTGAAGGGATTTTAACACCCATTCATTGTTAAGTGAAACAGCTTAGCTGCCAAAAGGAGAAAAAAGAAAGCAGGATTACTTGTCCCAAAATATCATGCAAAATCTTGATTGTATCCTAAAAATGAAGGAAAAGAATTCTGCTACTTCTCAAAAGTAAGTAGCTCAAATAATGATGGCAAAATGAAGTGATTTAAGAATAATTTAAGGACAGAGAAAATGTGATTCTTTAGAATTTTTTTAATATTTTAAAATATGCTCATTCTGTAAGCAGCTGACATAATGGCAGAGAAATTAACAAGAATTAGCAACAATTTAGATAAATGCCAGGAGACTGAGTACTGTGAGTCTCTGAAATCTTCCTGAAACTGTAAAATTCATTAGAAGAGGGCTTGGGCAGAAGGCAAAGCTACGTCTGTGGCTCAGCTCCCTGTTGGCAAACATTTAATAAAAGTTAAAAAAACGCACCTATGAAATACATTTAGAGATCATTATACACACTCTGTCCCAACGAAACCTATAACCTTCACGATCTATGTATATGCTTAGGCAAATAAGACTCTACAGGCAAACAACAGGTTGGATATTAGAAAGAAATTCTTTACAGAGAGAGTCATCAGACGTTGGAATGGGCTGCCCATAGAGGTGGTGGATTCACCATTCCTGGAGGTGTTTAAGAGAGCCCTGGGCTGGTAATCACAGGATCAAGGGTTGGACTTGATCTCAGAGGTCTCTTCCAACCCAGCTGATTCCATGCAAATCCAAACATGCACAAAGTGCCCATTGACATATTTGGAGCTCTTGTCTTGTCTCTCCATTGATATGTTACACCAGAAAGAAATATCCAAGGAAAGTAAATCCGTTACAAAACATCATTCCAAGAATAGAATAAAAACACTGGTAGGAAAGAATGGCACAAGGACACAGAGGAGAGGACTGTGCTGTCCTTTTGTGGTTAGCTCAGTCCTCAGTACATTAACACTCCCTAAGAACTTGAGAAACTGAAGTTCAGTTGTCTCCCGAGGAGATGCACAGCTACTCTGGGATGGCGCACCAGCTGTCGGAAAGAATACACACCAGAATCTGTGATGCTCTGCGTGGCCCACAAGGGGAACTGCTCAGATGTGACCCTAGCTGAGGATCCATGGGAGCAGCCTGGCACACAGTCCAGCTGTCCCACGCAGTGGGATCTGACATGGCCAGGGAACCCTGTTGGGCTCTTGTGCTGCTCCTCAGACCCAGCCCTGCCCTGCCCCTCAGGCCACACTGCCCTGCCTGCCCTGCAGGCTGTGTCGGTACTTGGTTCAACACAGAGGGGAGAAGCCAAAGGACGCCCATCTCAGACCACTCAATCCTGGGCAGTTTGGAGACCCTTGCAGAAGGAAAGCCTGAAGAAGGTTTAAGGCAAGCTGCTAGATGAGAGCGTCAGTGAACCCTCTTCTGCTTCCTGAAAGAGTACAGAAACCACTGAGATATAAAAGGAAGCGACTTTGCTCACATCCTTGTCACATCTGTGCTGCCTTCTTCCTCCTGAAGCAGAGGTGTGGGTGGGCACAACACGTTTAACTCCTGGGCAACTGACTCCAGGTTACTTATTTTTATCTTTTTGCTTGGCTTTATTTTAATTGCCAGTTAGTCAAGAAAGCACCAGAACCATGCTGAGTTAGGCTGTGATAACCCACAGTACGTGGTCATTACCAACATGGAAAACAGTCCCATTTCTGCAGTATCACATCCTAGGATCAGGGCTGAAGAATGGAGAGAAGCAGGGAAAAATGACACTCCAAGTGTATACTATATGTAGGAGTTTGATACAATCACATTACGTTGTTTTCTCAGACAGCCTAATAGCTTTTATTGTTTTCCCAAGAAAAACCTCTCCTTCCCCCAAAACAATTTTGACATTAAAAAGAATGCTCTACTCATTGAAGATAGCCTCTCCTTTCCTTAGTATCAACCAATGCTTAATGACTCCACTATACCACAGAAATATTGTCTTTTTACTTTGGATTATTCAGTGTCCAGAAATCAAAAATCTTCCTTTTCACTAAATGATATGGAAATGAAGGGAAGCAGCAACCAAAACAAATTTTCGTATTTTCTGAATTTTAAATATCTTCATAATAACTTTGATTGTTTCAGATTAAGTTTTGGAAGCCTCTTTTCTAAAATGAGTGTACTTTTCACTCTAGGAATGAGTCTACTGAACACTGATAGTCATGGAAGTAGCCACTGCTCTTATGGCTGAATCAAACACTGCTGCAGATATGCCTTAAAACTACATCCCCAAACACTCCATATTTCACCATCACTACACAACAGGATTTGGGAAGAGAACTGGAAACATCCAAAGTCCCGCAGCAACTGGGAACCAACAGTATCACAATCATTCCTGCCAACTTTACTTGTTTTATTATTAAAGTTAGATGATTATGGGTAGTTAAGAAGTATACTAGAATGTCTAATTATCCTTATAGATTAAAAGAGCTTCCTGTATCCAAATTAGAGTTCCTTTACTGTCATTTATGATTTTAACTTCTCTTATGCCTACTTAACACAGAATAGAGTTTATTTCCTTCTACTTCACATCTTCTTTCATGTATGTGAAGATTTCTACCACACACACAACTCCACAAGCCCAGTTCTTCAGGTTTGTTTTCCCCACAGGGCTTGTAAATTCCAAACTTTGTCTCCCACCTATTTCTGAGTATAGGAAAGTGGCTGGTTAAAAACACCAATGTGAAAGCAGAGAAACACTCATGCACAGTGCTGGCTCACACTGCAATTCTCATATTCTTGGAGGGAAACAGCTGAGAGACTTGACTGTCCCTCTGCTGGAAGCAGCATGCACTCTGCTTTTCCATTAAATGCTAAATTAAATGACACCCCTCAAGCAGAAAGAGGCAGATTTTCTTTCCAGTGTGTTGGGGAAAAAAGAAAAAAAAATCCCCAAAGGGAACAATCAGGTTCTCTGCATTTGGAAGTACACAGGATTTTCAATACATCTGTGTGTCTTCTGAGGTATGTGAATTGAACTGCTTTACATATTTATTTTTATTTATGAAACGAGAATTGTTATAGCTATCATAAAAAATTAATATCAATGGTATTAGTTATTCAGATACTTAATTAGAACCTAGAAATAGAGTGGTAAGATAAAAGATAATGAAAATATATTATCTGAATGTGCAAAGTTTGTTTTGTAACACATGCTGTTCTGCAAGTGCGAACTCAAACTGGAAATGCAAATAAAAATGAAAATGACAAATAATTCATCTAAGTAACTTAATAATCCATGTTACACATGAACAAAATCTATTTTTGAGAGGCACTGCAGAGCTGTAATAGATTGGTTGCTTTATATCAGTAACTGGCTAGAGAGTGTACCTGTAGACAACACAGAATTGCCTGTGCTGTAACAACAGTGCTGGTTTGACATAACTTTTGGTGCATTTACAGACTGTGGATTATAATAAATTTTTGGAAAATACTGTTGTCTTACAGATTCCACCAAAATAACTCAACATGGGAGGCAGGTTCCCTGTCCTTCGCTGGCTGAGGGGACTCATATGACCTTTGAAACTGGTGCAGTTAAGCACCAACCCTATTCCAAATGGTTTCTACGAACACATGGCATTCACTCTCTGTTTGTAGATTCCTCAGCACCCCTCAGCCATTCTCAGGATGCCCACACAGGCCATGAGTAACTCAGGTGTCCTTCAGGTTTTCTGCCCTCACCCAAAACTCACTGACCTGCTGGAGCACACTAAGGCTTCCTCCCTGCCCATCACTTGGGTTATCTCCTGGTAAAACCAGGCTCACCAAGAATTCCTGCAGCACTAATACAGACACTGTGTCTTAAAAATACTTCTCTTTTTTTGTCCTGTCTCTGAAAGGGATGTCTGAGAAGCAGTCAGGAGTGTGGCACTGCATGACAATGGCAGGACCCAATAACTTGAGTTTTCCTGCTGGTGCTTTGACTCCTAATAGCATGGTTGTGCTCAAATATATTTGCCCAGGATTATGAGGTTTAGCACATCAATGGAAACAGAGCTCCAAGAAATTAGTTTTTCTCCCCCTTTCTGTCTAATTTAGTAAGGAGGGAAAATATCTTGCTCATATCTTGATATATCCACTGATCTATTATCTTTGAAACACAAAGGCTTTTTAGAAAAACCTTCATTCCTAGCAAATATTTGTAGGTGGCTGTCATATATATCAAGTCCTTTTTCACCGAGGGATGTCCCTACCAGGTGACACCTTCACAGCAATGGGCTTGTTTGCTTGAGCTTACTGATTTCAAAGGTCCCAGAACAGGAAATCAAGCCCCACAGTCCCACAACTACTGGCACAAAGACATATGTACCATACCCTAGAGGACCACTGTGTGCATGAGCAAGTGTTTAAAAGGACTTTTCCCTCCAAAGAATTGAACTGGGACAGACTGGAACAGGCTTTTCCTCACACCACTGAGAAGGGGTGGTGAGCTCAGGAGGTTAGTTCTGAAAGCTGCAGCAAATAGCACAGCAAGCTGGCATATCACATCTTTGTAGCACATTTCACACACATACACCTGAAGAGCAATACCAATCAGGGGAGAAAATCAGCCAAATGGACAGGTAAAATGTGAGTTTCAGAAAAGGATACAGAAACTGTGCACATGTGCAGAGAGCACAGACTGACTCCAGCTAGATTTGATACAGGCTGGAGCTAGGGAGTCATGCATCCATAAGCTGGGAACAGCAAATGCCTGCAATATGTAACCTTTGTGTATAAATAATTTGTTATAAATAGAAGCTGTGCTTATTTACTTCTGTGTTTGCATTTCCTTTGAGACAGCATCAATACACCAGAGTCAAAATTACAAAATTATTTTTACTTTCAGAATTATTTTATTTTGCCCTGTCTTGTTTTTTCCTCCTACATCTAAGTATTCCATTTTTCCTCTATGCCGTCTTCATTCTTCTGTAAGTTATTTCTCCTGGTATCTTCATTGGGTTATTAAAAAAAACCCAACCAAACAAAAAATAACCTCTGGTGACTGGATATATTAACTATGTTCTGGTGAAATTTACTCATGTGTGTCTCATTCTGTAACCCTTTTCTCATCAGAGAAGTTCCTGAAACAAAATTGATCCCGTAAAGCACTTCAGTGCATGAAGTCCACAGAGCCATTCACTGCTTAGAGGCAGCTCTAAGCCTTAAGTGCATGTTACTGTGGGAGCCTGAGAAAGAAAGGGCTATTCGTGACAGTAAGTGCTTTTTAAATTGTCCCTGCCCAGAACAGCCTATCAGTGCTCCATTTCCAGACTGACAGCTCTGTGGTGATTAAGGAACGCATTCAGCATCCACTTAAATTCACTCCCAGAAACTCTGCATGGGAGAGCAGCTGATGGTGGTGCCTGTCTGCAGTCCTGAGCACTGACAAATAGACAAGAAGAAGATAAAAAAAAAAAATCACAGAATCACAGATTACTCTGAGTTGAGGGCACCCACAAAGCCCACCTCCGTGCCCTGCACAGAACAGCCCCCCGGATCCCAAAGGTGAAACTTTACAGCTTTTATTGATACTCTCACAACGCTTAAGTATTAATGGTGGACAGCAGGCAAAGTCTAAATCAATTCTCAGGACTCACACATCACATCTACTGCTACAGAATAACTAGGGTCTGTTATACTAGTTATAAAATGCATACAAAATGCTTTGTAGAGTTGTGAGTTAAGTTTCAACAGCAGATTACTTCTGCATACTGGATGCACTGTTTCCACTGCATTTGGATAAGGCTAATATTAAACAAAAACTCCAATTACAAATTATATCACAATAAACAGGCGGGAAGAGCTCAGTTTTTGTAGCTTGCTTTCATCTTAGCAGCATTCTTTTTTTTTTTTGCACAGATGAACTACATTTAAAATTCCTTCGGTCCACATAAACTAACTTTCTGTGTTTTTTTTTTTTTTTTTTTTAAACAATCAGAGGTGCCACATTTCTCTCAGGACATAAAGTAAGTAGCATCTGTTGACTAAATATGACACAGTAAAAAATACACTGAATCATTCCATCTTGAGCCTCCAAAAATACAACTCATGGGTAACTCCTTTGTATCTGCAAGTGTCTGCTCTGCAGTACAAGAGAATAAAAATGACTGCATGTTCCAATTTTGTAAGGCACCCTCAAGGCTAAAATTATAGATGTTTTCAAAGCCTGAGAGGTAAGTCACCAGGGTCCCTTGCTGTGTATTGATTAAGAAATAAATGGGATCGTTAACTTGTTAGCAAAGTATCATGAGAAGAAGCACTCTCATGGAATTTCAGAAAATCAATTTCATGTTAAAACTAATTTCTTTTCAAACTATTTTATGGAGAAGATATCAAGGTCTAGTTCAAATGGTCTGAGGACATGATGAAGAATTACAAACTACAGAGTTCACATTCAAGGCTGACACTGAGCCAGGCCATAGCCATAAACCAGAATATTAATAAGTTGGTAAACAAGGAATATAAACCCACTCTGTCACTGTTGCTCTATGAGAACATCTGAAGGATCCTAACCCAGTCGCTTCAAAAATGGTTGGATTTTGCTACTGACTTAAACTGGAACTGAACTGAGAACGTGGAATTGCACAGTATTTTGAATGTGAAGATTGCTAGCATCTTTTATAATTATTGATAACAGAAGGACACAGGTACTGGTTGCTACATTTTCCTTCTCATAGTAAGATCTTTGTTAGATAAGCATAGAAAACCTAGATCTTCACTTTCTGTTGTTTTTAAATAGTAATACACCCCTGGCCCTCCCCCAGCAACCACAAATTAACCCATTAAGGCTCTAAGCACTGCTCCTCTGGGACAGAGTCCAAGAGGGAGTGACAAACACCTTGTCATCAGGGGGCTGGTCAAAGACCTGTTGGTCTGGTCCTTCCAAGGCTCTGTGAGAGTGCTGCAAAGAGAGCAGGTACCTCAAACACACAAAGTGCTCATGTAGGGCTTGGAATGACTGAACTCATCTCTAACCTGGTTCCAAATTGCAGTTGGAATGAAGATCTAAATTGTACCCCCTTCCACTTTTGGTTCTCTCAAAGTTTTGCAATATACCAGTCTTATCACTACCAGACCCACACTTTTCCTCAGAATCACAGATTTGGTTTCCATCTATTTAAAGGGCCTGAAAGATCTGGAAAACAGAGCTGAAAACAAATGCTGCTCCTTTCTCTATTTATTTTTCAAAATATTAAGATAAGAGTAATAATTTTAATTTAAGTAAGGCTTAACAATTAGGAGGCATCCTTTTTAATTATTAGCTAATTTGAGAAGTTTTTTAAAGGTATCCATCATTAGTTGAACCTTTATTTTTAGTGGTATTGAAGAGTAATTTGATTTTTGCAAGAAGTAATGAATTGTTCCTTCGTGCTGTACAATATCTAAGTAGCTCAGACATTTGTAAAAGGAATCCTCAAGTGTTTTAAAAATTTTAATCTAAGACAGTATAATGTGATGGTATTCACTCCACATATAAGAATCCCATTCTCAAAAACCCCAGATGTTTCAGTAGAAGCTAGCACACAATCTAGTAAATTTTAGACCAAGTCTCAACAGCAGATTTAAAACCACTGGTGTAGGCAATCCCTATCCACAGTGAAAAATAAGAGTTTTAAGTACTCTGAAACTAAAATTCCCAACAGGAAAAAAAAATAAAATGGTTTCGTCATTAGGTGAACTGTTTGTGTTTTAATGAATCTTCTCTAAGATCACTCAACTCTTCTTCTGCCTACACCAATATGCAAATTGATCCTTTCACAAGATAAATTAAATAGCTTTGAGCTTGAAAATGCCTAAGGCTTACCACAAGTGCTGTTAGAAAAAGAAAGAGCACTATCAATAGTATGTTTTCAGCACAAAATACATATCAATCACCCTCTGATTTGAATTTCATACCTTAAACAGATACTTCTCTCAGATAAGTGGTTGTGTTCAATGCCAGATAGCTTTACATCGCAATTATTCCCCAAAGAGGGATTTCTGTTGAGATTTACACTAAAATTATCAACCATCTCCAAGATGGGCAGACAGATTTAACATATTAAAACTGTCTGGGACAGGGTGAGAGATGTCAAATGAAAGCACAACCTCCTGAGCTGTCCCAGGGCTGGTGCCACTCTCTGGGTAAGGCAGGAGCACCGCAGAACAGCCAGAGACATCCCAGCCCACTGCTCAGACCCAGCAGAGGTCACCACAGCTATTTGGTCCTTACCAGAATCATAATGCAACACTCTAGTCTAGTTCTGTATTTCCTGTTTTCCTAACATTCCAGCCAAGCCCTCATGTGATTTAAAAGGCTATTGTTTTTCCATATGGTACTAGCATACTCCACACTTACAGAGCAACAAAAAATAGTGTCTTCCATATTTTCTGAATATAAAATGGAAATTACTTCTTCACAGAAGTCTTCTGAATGAAGACTATCATTGGGCCCAAGTCTTCTCAATATGAAAAATTCTAGTTGCTGTTACTTTTTCCTTAGGTCTTACTTTATGAATAGCTGATTATGTTGTTTTTGTTGGCTTCTTGTTCATTGCTTCAACTCTTCCTAGAAACTCAAATTCCAAAAAGAAATTCTCTTTCCCCAACTGTGGACTCCAGCATGCAGAGGTTTGCTTCACATTTAGCAGTCTGTGCTCATGACAATGTCTATTTAACTTCTCACCTGAAGGTATGATGAAGGTTGGGGTTTTGTGGGTTGTTTGTTTGTTGGCTTTGTTCTGTGTTTTGGGGTTGTTTGTGGTTTTGGGGGTTTTTTTCCTCTTTTAGAAAAATACGCTCTTTGTTTTATTTATTTAAATATTTTTTTTTTATTTTATGCATAGTCTTAGATGCTGGTAGATATCTTCAATTAAATTACCTCAATCTGCTCTACTTTAAAATTGTACTGTCTTTTCACTTCCCAGTGTAACTGAAAATACAGACTGAGAGCCTCACAAGGCTTTTTATTATAAGTGCTGTTTTCTTCAAAATTTCTAAGATTCTTTTTGTTCTTAGAGTAAGGGGTCTCCTTTTGCTGGTAAAGAGGCAAATATTTGGGAATCAACACATACTGATCATAAAATACATGACCCATGATAAACATCAACTAGCCATGATCTTTTTCAATGTTTATCTGCATTTTGAAAATACTTCCAAATAATCTTTCTAGTACCACTTCCTCCTTTCCTTTATAAAATGCTGCCTTTTTGAGTTAAACATGTAAATTAGTTTTCATCATTCACTGCAGAGTCCATGTGAGATTTTAAGTTAGGCAGTGACAACTAGATATTCCATCTGAAACATTATGAATGCATTTTAGCAAAGCAAAGCATATTTTATTAATATTCAAAACTGGTTTTCATCTTTACGGATAGCAGTGATTCTTAGCTTACATGTTTCGCTTCAAAAACTTTTGTCACAGAACATTTAAATTGAAATACTAAATTTTACTTTTAAAAAATATTTTAAGACTTAAAGACATTAAAAATAATATTTTCTATCCACTTGGTCAAGTGGTGCCTGGTCAAAATTTTCTAGTGTGCTAATAACAGTCCTGTGATCTCACAACCTCCAAGATATCAGCCCAGAGCACAGAAACAGCCTTATTTTATGAAAAAAAAAGAATAAGTTAAGCTCACTGGAAAAACAGCAAAGCAGGAGACAAACATTCACCTGAACAGGGAATCTGACATAACTTTACAGAGTGCTGACAGTAAAATCTGACCACATAGTCCAGAAATATGCAAGACTTTTCTCACTGGAATGTATGGTTGTAATATTTCCTCAAGATATTGCACTCAGCTATTTCCAGAAATGGTGACTAGATGAAATAATCACAGGGAAAATTCTTGAACAATAAGAGAATTAGAGTTCTATTTTATTTTGGTCTGTTTTCTTGTGATTTTCTTTCCAGCTGACTTTCCATCTTGCCTAGGGTCCCAGTTTCTCCAGAATACACAGATTCCTCAGCACAGAAGTGGGTCATGCCCTTCTCAAACACAGCTTCCTGAGCCTGCATTATCTTCATACATCTCCCACCATCCATAAGCTGAGCAGGAGTGGAAAAATCTGCCAGGAAGCCTCCCAGACAGCGGAGGGGTGAAATCCTGTAAAGGAGATGCTGCAAGAGGTACCAGAGCAAAGGAAAGCTTCCACCTGCTGCGTGTTCTTGAGTAAGCAGAGAAACGTGAGAGAGCAGTAAAACTGCTCACAGAGTAAGTGAATAATAAAAGAGGGAAAAATACCAGCCCTTTTCCTGTATTTTAGGAGCAGTGTGTATGTTAGAGGAGGCAGACTACTGCAGCCTCAGATGATTTAATTTACTGCTCACGGAAAATAAAATGTAATGACCTACTTTGGTTTTGAGAAATAGTATTTTGGCAATCCTCTGTGCTTGCAGGAATGTAGTTAGGAAGCCAGGAATTATCATAATCCTAGAAATCTGCTTAAAGCTCAGTTAGTCTAGGGGAAAATTCTGTTCTGCTGTGGGCTAGCTGATCTCTGTGAGAGGAAACACCATTAGGTGTTGTGGCTTTTAAGACAACCTTTTTGTTTCATTTAAAGCAGGTTGATGAGTCTTGGTTCTTCCTGAACCTGGCAATTCGCTTGAGGAAATAAAAAGTCACAAAATCAGTCATGAGCATCTCAACTGTACTTAACTTAGTTCAATGAGGAAAGAATATAATTAGCAAGATGGTGTCAAAGGCGACCTTAAAATCCTGCATCCAAATCTGTAAGAAAATTACATCCTTTCCAGCTCTCAGAAAATTCAGTTCTATTTTCAAAATGTCTTTGCACTCATCTCTCCTGTACTGGCATTACAAAAGGGAGAAAACAGACCTCAAAACTATGACACTGCCAGGATAATCCCAGTTGTACCACATACAAGGAACAGAGCAGTGATTTTTCTTACACTGTTCTTGCTAAATCTATAGGCAATTAATTGGTCAAAAGGGAAAAAGATCATCTGTGCAAGAATTTAATACTCTGAACATGCTTGTCCACCAGATGCAACAGGTGACCTCCTGGCCTTGCTGACAATACTGGCATCAGTTTCCTTCCCAGTGGCCTAAAGTCAGACCCCTGACATGCGTCCCACCCTTCCCCACCACACTGCTGCTCTGTTGGCAGAGCAGTGCTGGGGAAAATACTGCCAGGCAAGAAAAGGCACTTCAACAGCTGTGCAAGGTAAATCCTCTGTAACAGATCCTCCTGGAGACTCACCCTGCTTGCTATTATCCTTCCACAGCTTACAATATTACATACTTAAATAATACAGTAATCCATAATAACCATCTCACAATAGATCAGACAAGTTTTGTGTGAGAAGAGACACTGAGCAAATATTGTCCACATTCATGTGCTATTGTTCTCTCAATGTCTCCCAAGGAAACACGCTCCTCTATTGAGCCTGTTAGTAGCTGGGGAACTAGACAAGGCAGAATCATGCTAAATACATAAACATTTCTCTGCATGTATGCAATGTATATGAATGAGGGACTCTCAAAGATGCCAGTTACCAAAAGAGATCTCTTCTCCCCCAAAAATCCCAACACACGAGACAAATCATACTGCAATCATACTCAAAATGCACCTGCAGTAGTTCTCCAACTCTCTGTGGAACATTTTCAAGAGTATTCATAAATCTACACTGGCACTTGACAACAAATTGCAAAATCTGTAGTAGCTTCCTGTCAACATGGTGCAATATAACTTTTATAGGGTAACTTATGACAGAAATGTCCTTACCTCCTAATTTTGTTCTATTGTTCTATTCTATCTAAAGAAGCTCTCAGTTTCTGAAATTGTACCAAAACTTCACTACTAGTATATTACAGCAGCACTTTTCAATTCCAGTGCAAAATACAAGGATTGGATGCTTCTTCTTGGGTCATTCTTCCAACAGGTAATAACTAACATGCTCATCTCCACACAAAGAAAAAGCAATTACCATGAATAGCAATGAAGACTATTATCTTCATGCAGAAACAGTTGAAAAACTGAGCACAAAGGAGTTCAGTGGAAGAAAACAGACATATGGGAAAATTAATCTTCAATTATTTTCAGTTTTCTGCATTGAAAAAGATCCTTTGTAATAACACAATTGATAAACAAGGCAAAGGGATGCCTAGAACTTGGCTTGATGCCACCAGGGGAAGAAAGGTCATTCAGCTATGGGCTGCCACATCAGTGGAGAGCACAGAGGCTTCAGTCCTGTCCAAAAACTGGCCTTGTCAGTAAAGAGCAGCCAAAACTTGAACTAGGACAAAGATCTGTTGCAGCTGGAAGTGGCATCAAGACACAAGTTAAAAATGACAGAACAGGAGGAGGAAGAAGAAGCATCACTTATTTATGTGGTTACTTCACAGATGATAAAAATAAGTGTTCTAATATAAAGAATTTTGTACGAGTCTGAGAGA
Source organism: Acropternis orthonyx (assembly GCA_035583155.1). Classification (NCBI taxonomy): domain Eukaryota; kingdom Metazoa; phylum Chordata; class Aves; order Passeriformes; family Rhinocryptidae; genus Acropternis; species Acropternis orthonyx. The sequence continues at coordinate 54,177,314 of JAWWEU010000081.1, read as the reverse complement.
AGCCCAGATCTGCCTTCAGGCGACCCTGGACTCCCTAAATCTGCTCCATACATGGAAATTACAAGCTTGCAGCTTTAGCCATTCCTTTCCTCTCTGACTCTTGAGCTGACAGGGGCATTTCCTAAACAGCTTCAATCAATATACTTATTTTCTCAGAACCAGCAAAATATCTGGGCTCTCTGGAGAAATTTGCTAAAGTTTTGTTGTGCCTCACAGGAGCAGAGACCATTAACTTGGTTGAATCATACCAAATTACTTGCAAACACCCTTTGATACAAGACACTGCCCACAAGGGAAAACTTCAAAACCCATTTGAATTATGAATGGAGATGGATTCCAATATGAGTCTCTGCAGACAACAAAGCCTTTTTTTTTTTAAATTTTTTAACCAAATAAGACATAACCTGCCATTATGCTATTATTAAGTTTTAATCTCATCATTTATTTTCAACCAACGTGGAAACACAAATAACCACCCCCTGCCTGGAACTTATATATTGCTTTGTTCATATGCTCGAAACAAATGCACATCAAGAGACCACCACTGTACTGCATAACACATTTATTTTCCTTAGTATAGTTTATAAGCCTATTTGGTGCATTGATCATATAAAATAAGTCTTTTGCAAAGACACCCCAACAGATTTATTTGAAATCTTTCATGAGGCTTTGCTCCAGTCCCAACAAAAGCCTGATATTTACTGGTGCTTAGTGACATTTTACCTTGTTTATGTAGAAGGCTTGGGACTGGAATAAAACTTCTTCCCCTTTTCCAACTTGCTCCAGAAAAGGAAGGGGGGGCCTAGTTCAAGCAACTGGTCTGCTACCATGGTATCATCATCATTCCCTGTCCTTCCACACCGAGAGAAAGGAGCCAGGTGTATGTAGGGAACTCTCAGCTGTTGCTCAGGGTAGTCCCAGTGATCAGAAACAGAAAAGGTAAAGACTCTCAGTTTTCTAAGGTTGTGTGTTGCTCTTTAGGGAGAAAGACAGAATTACAGAAGAGATTTGTCAGTACTACTGGAATCCTACCAGAACCAGAGGTTTTATTTTATACTTGAAATCCTCAGCCCTGAATAAGTAACTTCTCATTTTAATCCTACTTGTTCTTTCTAATTTCCTGCCACTCTCACATAGAATCAGAGGCCCTGATGGGCAGCAGATATAACTGCACACAAAAAAAAAAATACTTGCAAATTGCATGAATTCAGATTGCTTCCTCAAGAAATTAATTTAACAGAAGTGAGAACAATTGCACTAACAAACCTTCACCACTGCAACCTGGCTGCTTACAGTTAACTTCCAAGGCAAACTGATCTAGACTGGGCCAAGGTATTTCAAAGGAAATTTGGTATGACAAAGGTGTTTGCTCTAGGTGACCCCATCGCAAGTTTTTTCTGTGTGCTGCTGTAAAACAATTCAGTAATGCTCTAATTAATAAAATGGATACCTTTATACAACAAATCTTTCAGCTACTTGAGTGAAGAAGTCACTGTTGACTAATTGTATTGATCTTTCCACTTGGCCAAAGCCTCCATGTAACCACAACAATGATATTCACTGTTCTAGTTTTAATCCATTTTCTCTGCACCTAAATTCACCACCTACTTGCAGTAAAAGTCAACCTCTATGAAAACCCAAACTTAATGAACAAATTAAGCTTACCAGACATTCATTATTATTCTTTTACACAGAATAATGAACTTATTAGGCCACAGGGAAAGATAATGTAAACTATTAAAACCTGACTGACAAAAAGGTAAGCTCAACTTAATCATATGTTCAGCTACGTATAGTTAATATGTATTTATACCTTATTTTACACTTGGATATTGCAATGATTAATCTTCCAATCCTTTTAATTAAGCTCCATTCTCTTAGACTAACATTCAATAATATTTATTTTTGCTACAGGCAGTAAAAAGTGGGTTTTATGCCCTTTACAACACCTAGATGACTTAACACTGCTGCCCTGGCCTGCCTTCCTCCCATGCCCCACACTAGCTTTTAACAGGGTGGGTGTTGTGGTTGTTCTAGTAACACCACAGTGGAAAGGTTTTATCATCAAAACAGGCAATGGGGTCATAACAGAATCAAGCCAAAAAACGTGCACATAAAACACAAAGTTCCAGGGAACCAGCCAAAAACTGGAGACTTGAAGGTAGATTAAACTAGCATTTTACAAGCCAGTGTAAATGCATCAAGAGTTTATGGAAGAATCTGTGAAGAATGTGAAGACAAAGGAGAATATTTGATGAATTTAATTACAGACTGGCAGAAAGAGGTGATGTAATGTCCCATTTCAATGACAGGAGGCTTTCGGGCTGCCATCAGTACCCGTGGTCTGCATAGGGTGTATTGGCTCTTGCCTGAGCTCAATTTTAAACCTCCAAATGTTGCCAAAAAGTCATGCACATGCTCATACACAGACTTCCACATGATAGCTGATTTATGCTGCTGGAGAGGAGGCCAGCACAGCCTCTCTCATTACTCTTAAGGAGAATGGGAATGTCACACCCATAGAAACAGAAGGATAATTTCCAGCTCTGTTGAAATCCAGTCTGGAACTGCATAGCTATTAAGCCACATTACCAAATAGCATTTGTGACAGAAATGGCAGGAAAACTGCCATTAGGGTTGCAGATCATATGTTCTAGTGAAAACAGTTAAGGAGTAAAGACATTTAGAAGAAGTTGCTTCAAAGAGCTGTTAATTAACATCACAGTTCCTTCAGTGAAGCCACAAAACTGCAGAACAACTGTCAACATAAAAGACTGACAAAAAAGGCATAGCTTCAGCTGTAAATGTCTGGTTACTCACCTGCTCATTTGTTTTGGAAAGGCAATTGTTTAGTTGAACAAGGAATTTCTCTGCTCAGGGTTTATATAGCAGGTATCCCTACAGCTGTTCCTTCTGGGCTTCATTATAACACTGTTCATATTAGTGGATTAAGGTTATTGTACTCACATCCCAAACAAGTGACAAATGAGGTAAATCAGCCTCCCCATTTTTGTCGAGTTAGCTTGATTGGCAATAGACAAGTTCAGCACTTTGACCTAATCTACTTTTATCACTGAGAGAGGGGGAAAAAAAGGAACATTTTCCATTTCCAGAAAAACTCTGCAGTCTACATGGTCAAGTGACATAGGAAAGCATTAAAACAAACAAACAGAAAGTTTAAAAATAAATAAGAGCTAGGACGAGTAACATGTAATACCTCAAAGTCAAAAGTTGCTCCTTGTTTGCATTTCCCTCCATAGTATCTATAGAATACTATGGACAAGCTTATATATATATATATACACACACACACACACACATATATATATCCATGAGGATATCCCAGATGCTCTGGTTTCTTCCACTACTTTTCCAAGTCTCCCAGTCATTTTGATTCTGGGAGGAAAGACACTTGAAAACCACGCCCAAAAGATCTCTGCTTAACATTGGGTAACTTTGGTACCTGTGCTGATAAGCCCAGCCAAGCACCTGGCCAAAGCACGGAGTCCTGGGTAAAGCAGGAAGAACTCGCCTGCTCATGGGGTTGTCAAATCCAGTGAATAGTGAAACCCCTATACTTCGGAAAGCAGTGCACGTCACTACATCATGCACTGCAGTGAGGGCGTGCAGCTTTCACACACTGCAGAACCATCGGTCCACGTGGCAGAACACTGGTCTCCCAGCTGAGGGACTGCTGCTTCAGCTGGATGCTGTCTGTGCACATAACCCAGCTGTTATCATCATATAATCCCATCATCATTTGTGACCCTTCCCTCTATCCTGTTACTTACTGAATATGACAGAAAGAAACTTGCAGACGCTAAAAGCACATTTCTCTAAGGTGCATAACTTCAACTTGTCTCCAGAAAAGAAATGATAGGGTGACTAATATTAAACAGAAATAAATCACAGAAGTAAAAATATCTCATATGTGGGCACAAATCTACCATTGTGGAAATATATAAATGGAGGATTAGCTACTAATGCCAGTTGCTAAAGGGATAGCAATTATGAAATTTACTTTGACAGATAAATGAAGAGCAAAAATTGTTCTGTAGATTCACAGAGCTACAATTCCATAGACTAGGACAGAACCAAACAGGTCTTAGAAGGTAACTTTATTCACAATAACCATCACATAGACCAACAGGAAATGTTTTGACTGCCAAATGAATGGATGTTTCCTTATCATTAGCCCCCAAATGAAATACTGACATTTTGTGCAAACAGAACAATACAGGTGATTATGAAAGAATAATGTTTTATTTCTAAAACACGCTACTATGAACTGACCTGGAATTTACAGTGATCAGTTCGATTAGGTTTGCCTACAAAAATAAGTATTCCAGTTCTTCACATGACAGTGATACTCAAAATTTAAAAAAAAAATAAATCCAAAATGCTTCTGTTCAGCATTTACACATCCCAGTGCCATTGAAGGTGCAGTGAACAGGATGATAAACAGCTTCTTGCTGAGTCGACAAGTCGACAAGAACAAGGAAATCAACAAATACGTCCCTAAACTGTGGCCGTAGGTCTGGGAACCACTGTTGTCTGACTCCAGTTTTTTTCACTGCCAACTGAATGAGCAGAAGTGGCAGGGCCTCTCAAAGACCACTTCGACTGTTTTATCGGAAAGGCATCTCAAATTGACTTGTTGTTTTTAATCTGTTCTGACATAAGTTTTTGGCAGTTGGTGTTTTTTTGAGAAACAAGCAAGTCTATTCCCACAGACCAATATTTTCTGTAACATTTTTATCTTTTTGCAACCTGCTTACATATTTATGACATAGCCTTGCTTTGCTTTTTTCTGCCTGGTACATGTAAGAGCTCCTCGAGGGCGACTGCTCCTTTTCCTGGACGTTAATAATGAGCTACTTCAAGAAAAAGTCTGATGGTTCTGATGAAAGACACATAACATGGAATTACTATTGACACTTGGGGACAGCTTTGGGTAGAAGTCATTTAAAGACTACTCAAGTTCTCTGAAATGAGTGAAACTAACATGTAACATGTTTTCTTATGGAGTCAAACACCCTCAAGTTGTGCAGCAATTGATGAGCTGTCCTTTCTAGTCTAAGTTGCATCAGTCTGTTGGATTTGCTGTAGCCTTCCCCTCTCTTGCTGTATTCTTTAGATGGAAAGAACTGTCTAGTCACTGGTAGGACCTTTTCAGAATATGAATTTTGGCACAAACATTGTCTATGTGATTATGAGGTTTGTCCAACATGAAACAGTGCAGAAGGAACTAAAGAGAGCATAAAACATGCTAAAGCAATAAACCCCACGAGGATGTATTAGTCATGGAATGAAATCTTTCCCTTTAGCGAAAGAATAATCTTCCTTTTTAAAAGATTAATGTCAGATTCTCTCTTCAATAACCTGCCCTGTACTGAATGCTCTATCTCACTTTCAGGTTCAAAATGTCTCCCATAAATCAAATCCACCTAGTGAGTGTTAGCAACAATATTTCTTAGTACAGTCTGCTCCTTTAGTTGCTGATTTGCAACGTGTGTTATGGACAGCTCAGACAAAACCTTAACAAATCATCATTTCAATAAGAAAATATCTTGTCCTTGTGAGTGGCCATTACCAGCATATAACTGCTACGTGACAAATGCCAGGGCAGCTATGAATTCCTTCAGTGCATCCCTTAAGTGGGAATTATGCAATGGCTACTTGAGGACTCATCCTGCAACTACAATGTCCTGGTTACTCAGAGCTAAAATCCTGACTTCAGGTCTGTCTGTTCCTGTTTAAGCCATCATAAGCAAAACTTTCCAGTTATCTCTCTGGACTCCTGCTTCTGTTTATGCTCTTGTAATACTTAGGAGTATTAAAATTTCTCATTAATATTAGACTTTTAACCCAATATCGTTCTACACTGTTAATTAAGCTTCTTGCCCTTCAGGCCAAAAAAGGGTCTTCTCCAATTAGTATTAGCAGATCACGTAGTCTTTGCTCACATCAAAGAGTTATTCTGAAAGCTTCATGTGGTTTCTGTGAATACAGCATTAGAAATTTCTCCTTAATACTTCCCAATTTCTTCCCAAAGGCTACCCAACTTCTGTTGTAGTTTGAACAGGCTTTCCTTACTGAATAAGGGTTGTTAGCATTTCAATGCCCTAATCTCAACAAACTTTGTTTCTCCTGCTGAATGGTTGCCTTAGCTAATTTCTTTCAGAATAAATCTTGGATCTTCCATTCTTCTCTAATACTTGCAATTTATGTAGGACAATCAAGACTAAAATTACTACATTAAGGTCACAGTGCTTAGTGGAATAAGAGATAAAAGGGAAGATTTCCTCTAATGCAACAAAACACAAGGCTCAGCTAAGAAATGTAATCCAAATCTGGATCAAAACAAACTTTCTTCTCATAAACTTTATGTCTAGAGCAATTAGACAGTACAAACATCTGTAGACTTATCATTCAGCAGCAACGAGCTTTGAGTTATGACGTTAACATTAGAACATTACCAAAAAAATCACTTGAAGTTGGAAATTCAGGTTATTTCAGGTAATATAGTCTTTACACTTTAAAAGAGACACTTTCAAGATTAGTATAATCAATGTTTACTTTAATTTTCCAGTAACAGGACAGTGAACTCTAAAACTGGGACATCCAAACAGGGAATTAAACCAAGACAGCTTAAGGCTTTAAAGGAATATCTCAACAACAGCTAAGATTTTTATCTGTGCAAGCAGATACATAACATTTCTTTAATCAAAACTCTATTTGCCTTTTGCAAAAACCCCTTCCTTTAATATCTCCAGGTATTTTCCTCTGTTTTCTCCTGTTTGCTAGTACAACATCATAAGCGTCCCATGAGCTACAATTTCTAAAGCCATGGCAGGTTTATCTTTTTTAAGTCGCAGTCTACTGACAAAGTTTGACTTAATACCAATATTGATTTAATAGCAGTAACAGCCATACCCAGAGCATCATACAAACAGCAAACCTCACTGTCCTCCCTGCTCCCTCCCACAGCATCACTAAAAGCTCATTTTATGAAGATTACAGTGTAAATCTCTGGAAGTCATTTTTCAGGCCAATTACTCTGTTGGTAAAATGGGATTTCTGAGAAGGGCTGTTTGATGTATTCTGGCAGTGATCTCTCAGTGCATTTATTGTATAAAAGGTCTGTCTAAAGGACATCAAGATAACCCTGCCAACCAACTCCCACACACTACAGCTTTCTCAGATTAAGTCGACCAAAGACCAGCATTTCCACAAACTAGTGTTAGAAAGCTCAGAGTGAAAGTGCTATCACATTAGTAGCACCCAAATAGCTGGTAAAGACCAAACATGAAAGGCTTGCTTTTGGGGTGAGAGGAGGAAACAGGCTGCAGGTACAGAAGTATTTTTCACAGTGCTTGGTAGCTATGATACCTCTAATTTGGTTAACAGAGATGGACCTAAATTTTTAGCAGCCTTGTGGAGATACTTGATAGGGTTAAATGACAACAGTGGCATTCAGCAGTGTACAAACCTGTTTAAAACAGTGACTCCAGGGATCAGAGAGACAACAGTAAGAGGATGCACAACACGCACAATTTCATTATCAATGATAAAACATCAAATCTGACTCTTAACATGATGATTTTCTTACCATTGTACTTGCATAATTTTGTTTCCCTAAAGACTTGCATTTCAATGAACAAAAAATAATTTCTTTTTCAGCTGAATTTCCTCCAGTCAAGCACTTAGTCTTGTGAGCTGGTCAGTTCTACTCCCATTTCCCTTTCCTACAGTTATCCGTGCTGTTTCTGCTGCCCCCGGGTTAGTTTGTGGCTTTACAAGTCATCTTGTCCTCAGCAAATGAAACCATCCAAATAGAAGATAATTTTTTCTTCTAATTAAGACAAACGTCTGTTGATAGAGCAGCACAGAGGAAACATTCTCTGCAGGTTAAAAAAAGAGTTTGAGCTACAGTCTATGCTGTTCAGCATTCTGAGTGACAAGTCTACACAGATTGGGAATGTAAAAAGACAACAAAATTGGTACATAAGCCAAGAATGATGGGTCACAGACATGACAATTGCACTCATTACAATGACTACATAAGGCAAGATAGTATCAGGTCTCATGGTCCTGTCACTTTAAGATCTGGAAGGCAGATACAGAATTTGTTATTAGACAGGGGGGAAAGAAGAAAGTAGGCAGGTTTATATACTCAGCTTAAAAATACCCCATCCAGTCTGGGGTTACTTGTGACTTTTTCAAACCTTTAGCACGTTGAGATTGATCAATGCATTTTCTTTACCCTTTAAAGCATGTGAATGAGGCAGCAGGCATGTGTGCTGCTTTGAGCAGACACACGGGTGCTGCTGTGATTGCATTAGAGGCTGGGTGAAAGGGGGATGTGAGGGAAGAACATCAGATGTGTCCTGATGTGGGGCAACAGGCAGCTGCTACTCTGTGACTGCATTTAATGTCTGAGCCAGGCTGAGCCAGGCCTAACACGACCTCCTCACTGTGGACCAGGCAAAACTGACTGTGACTGCTAGATGGAGACAAGAGAAATGGGGAGCCAATGATACACAATGAAGAGTGAAAGCAGCAGGGACCGATTTGAAGAGCAGAGTGGAAGAAAAAATAATACCTCTGTTGCTCTCTCTCCCAACAACTTGTGCTTACAGCCAGGTGCAAAGGATATCAAGACTGCCAGGTCATGCACTAAACCCTTCCCAAAGTTGCACTGCACTTGTAACTTATTTTTGCACTGGGCACTTCTGTATAACCTGCAGGGAGTACCACAATAGTACACAATATTACACAAAACAATCCTTTTTTTACCCACTCGTCACTTAATGCCTTGCTGAGTGTTAACCCTCAGACTAATTTCTTGAATGGGCTAAAAGATGTGTAGAAAGCAATGCAAGAAAACTGCTGAAGGAGGAGACATTGTCACGATCAGGGAAGATAAGTGCTGCTCTGGAGAACTGCAGCCTGTTTCTACATGTGAGGCTGACTTCAAGTACAAAGTTAGGGTTCATGAGGACATTCAAATATTCTTATTTGCATTTATCTCAAACTTCAGATCTCACAACTAAATTCTTACACAGCTTGCGAAGAAAGCTTAATATGAAGATGTTCCTTTTTTAAAATGACAGACAGAAGTAACCACCATTTCTTACACATAGAATTTTAAAATACTACCACTTGAACATAGAAAAGCATTGCAGAATTGATATAACAAATAACTGGGACATCCATCTTTACCAACACTACATCAGAAAACTGTATCTTCTATATATGTATTTCTAAAATCATCTATAATATTTCTAATGGGAGTTTTTTGCTTTGCATGACAACATGCAGTTCTTTGGGGTCCAGCTTTCAATGAGCAAAGAGACAATGCTAATCAGCAAACTCCACATCCACACTAGAACAACTAAGATCTGGTCTATGAATATCCAAATAAATGCCCTTACAAAACTGTAAATTTCAACTTTTCTATTTGAAAATACTTCATTACAGTGCAATGCTGGAAGAAAGCAGATAAGGGGGCTAAAAAGCAGTAGAAATGTTCCCTTGTATTCAGGCCAGGAACACCAAAACACTAGAACAAGATTACTCATGATTTCTGACCTGTCTTACTTTATGTGCTCCTTTCCCTGTGACAAAAGGTATATTTAAAGACTTCTGAAGAGCCAAAACCTCCCCAAACTAAGTGAAGCCTCTCTTCACCTTCAATGCACAGAGAATGCCAAAAAACACTGTGCAAAGTCAATAAAAATTGCCACAGGAAAATGATGTTGGCAGCAAACTGAATCCATTAAATTGTACTTCGGCATGTTGCACCCAACCTAATTTCCTTCGACACAAGGGAAGTGGATTCTAGAGCTAAGAGAGACAGATCAAGGGCAGGTGTTATTGATAGGAGACTGTAGCTCTGGTGTGTGCAAGAACACCACTTCAGAAACCCAAACCAAAAAAGCCAAACCAAATTAGAGGTTAAATATAGCCACATAGAGAGATGCCACAATCAAAAAGGCACAGTGAGCATTGTTTACCTCCAACAGCTTTACCTTCCCTCCAGAGGTCAGGCCAAGGGGCAGGTGTTGCTCAGAAGAGCAAGTCGTATTTCTCTCTCCAGCATCCCTTCAGAGACAGCAATCTGCCCACTAATGCTCTGCTGCTTCCAGGGAGCGGGTCTGTGCTGGCACACAAAGATCCCAATTTGCTGTACCTTAAAGCAGCAATACAAGTCGTAGAAAAATGAGACTTTACTACCTTTGCCAGTAGGCTGATTGACGTGAACCAGCTGCTTTGAATGCCATGGCATACTTTGATGAGTTACCAATAGAACAGAAATTTGATGTTCCATTAGCTTATGCACCTCTTCAGCTTTTTACATTCACTGTACTTGTGCATTATATAGATATATAATAAGCACTTTTTCAGTAAAGCCACTGTATGAAATTTTCAGCTCTCAGATAAATAGAAATTGTGTGCTTTACGTTCATAGTGGCTATATGCCTTATTCAGAAATTAATTAGTCTTTAAATCTGATTTCAAAGAGTGAAGGCTTTTAACCTTCAAACTGTGACAATGGTATTTATTTAAATATTTTTAAGTCACAATAATTTTTGGATTTTACAACTTGTACAGCTACAGTTCTAATGCGAGGGAAAGGAGTGGGAAAGGAGTCTTCACCACTACATAGAAAGAACTTCTCCCTCTCTAATGCATAGTGTGTCAAAGGATTTACAACAGATATGGTAAATCAGCAGTTTTAATAAAAACACCAAAGATGCTAAG
>JAWWEU010000081.1:54150862-54162138 GCA_035583155.1 Acropternis orthonyx | reverse complement strand
TAATGCATAGTGTGTCAAAGGATTTACAACAGATATGGTAAATCAGCAGTTTTAATAAAAACACCAAAGATGCTAAGAATCAGCGGGTTATTTAACAATGGTGCCACATCAGCAGTTCTGCCTTATTTGTTGAAGCACTAGGACTTACTTGGTTTATGAATAGGAACTCTTTATACCTTTGAAAATGCTGCTTTGGAGAGGCACATCTTGACTATGTTTGTCCAACACCCTCCTCTACACCCTTTATTCTGTCTCTCTGGCACTTCGCTAAAATCTATCATGTATCAAGGAAGCTGGCTTGATGGGAACAAGAAAAGGATGTGTCCTAAACTGTACTCAGTTTCCAGTAAATCTATGATATGGACCAACAAAGGTGAACTTTTTTTTTTTTTTAAAGAATGATTCTATCCTCAGCTGGCGTCAACTTTTTTCATAATTCAGAATCTGAATACTGTAACAAAGTGTAGGGAACAAAGTCACTCTTCAGAGTCTGATCTCATTCTTCCAAATATTTCAAAAGAATGAAATAACTAAGGTCAAGTAAGTGATGAGCTGAAGAGAATACTTTTCCACTTCATCCCCTTCCCAGTCACTTTCAATGTTTTCAAACTTCAAAGAACTCTGTCTTGCAAGTCATTCAGTACAGGCAATTGGGCGATTTGGAAAGGAGTTTGTGTGTTATTCTTTCTAGAATATACTGGTTTCTATTTAAGTGACTTCCTCCTACAATTTACTTGGTTTATGATCTAAGCAAGATAATAAACAAATTTCAGGATTATGGCAATTCATTGTATAAGCTTTCTTCTGGTACTTTCAGCTACTGCACCTGAGAGTAAGAAACCTCGTATACCTTACATTTGGCATTATGGAGAATTTTGATTGCTTATTTTGCACAACAAAGGCAGAATAATACTTTGAAAAAAGGTTTGCAAAACAATGATTTTGACACTTCTACTTCCTAACATTTTGGCAGTGCAACTATTCCTCTGGGTAGTCTCATCAGGGTGAATGCACAGATAAAGGCTCACCAAGCACCTCTAACTTTAGCTAAGCACAGGGAAAACATATGAATTCAAACTAGCACTGAACACAACCCAGGACCCAGCATGGCCATGACTTCTGTGTCACACATTTAACAGGGAAGATGACCATTGTCTGCTGGTCACCATTGGCCAGGTACCACCAAGCGCACTCAAACGAGTCTGTGCTGCAGCTAAGACAAGACCTTATCGCTGTGGTAGCCAAGACTTACTCCTCTGTCTTGTTACTTTGTGCTGAAGTCAAGTAGCATTGGGAGGAATGATTCCACATCAGGTTTTAAAGATCAATACAAACAAGTTTTGCCTGTAATTGCACACATAAATATCCTGTTCTAGCTTTGTAAGTTACTATGATGTCAACTTAGTTAAATTTATGTACATAAAAGCAATGCTATAGACACATCTGAGAGACTGGAAACAAAATAAAAGCAGGTTTTCCTCCATGTGTCTACAAGAAATTAGAGTTACAGCACTATTAATCCACAGTAATGCTTCACTTGAACAGGTTTGTTGTATCTAACACTGATGCACTGCCATTCAGATACTTATGTAGTTTATTTTTTATTTTTATTACTTTTCTTCACGTTACTAAACCAGGTTTTAGTCAAGATTAACTCATAATCTGTGTGTATAAGCACATACACTATAAAAGGTAGTGAGAAATACTATTCCACCTAAAAGAGCAACTATATTTAGCAAATTACATTAGACAAATACAATTTGTACAACTACCACCAAGAGTTCAGTCTGTACGAGGATACAAAACAAACACTTTTCAGGAAAGTGTTAAGCACATCTTTACTTGACTCATCCTTTCTATTGAACCCAACAGGAATTAAGTTCCAGTTGAAAGTAAAGGGTTTCCTTCTATGCCTTTCTGAATAAATAATCCAATCAATAAGCAATGTACTGTTTTCTAACTATTTTAATGAGTTTGAGGAAAAAATTTAATAAATAGCACATGGGAGTTTTCTTGGTCCGAGTTCAACATCTTCACATTTTTGATGTGAATTAACCGCTCCTGAAAGGTGCCAGATTAAGAACCCCCAGGCTGAAGTTGCCTGTACAGCCACAGGCATACAGTGCATCAGCAGCACCATTGGCAAATTGCCCCTTAAAAAATGCTTTTCTTCTCTCAAGCCAATCAGAGCTTATACACAGAGTTTAGACACTGCTAAAGAAACATGGGGGTTTTCATCTTTTTATCTTTCTATTTTAGATTTTATTTTTCAATTCCAGGAAGGACGGAAACTGATTTTCATAAAGGAAGGAATCCACTTTCTAGCATTAAAGGGGCTTCAAATCATATGCACTGGCAAAGTAAATACTTTTTTTGTAATCTTACATGATCAACTGTGTGATTTTCAAGTCTGGTCCTTGGGTTATTACAGAGAAAAATAAAGTGCTGTCTATGAGCTTCTCCCAGCACAAGGATTTTAGTGTTTGCAATGCACACCTGAGTCACCTTAAGAGTTCTCCTGAAAGCAGCACCTTTCTGTTTAATTAATCAATAATTAATGAATAATTAAGGAAAGTAATTACTGAAGGAACAAACAAATTCTTTTTTAAAATCCATCAAATAAGCACCCAGACTGAGGCACCCCAGCTTTGTGCACAGCTGTCACTTTTGCCAGGGCCCTGCGTTACACCTGCCTAACATTTAACTAAGGTTTTTATTACCTGTACTATAGCACTGCACAAAGAATTTCAGCAAGACCACAGCTCCTTTTTCCTAAGTATTGTACCAACACACTCGTACACACTCTCTGATCATGCATTCTCAATTTTAAAAATCTAGTTTTATTACTTTAATTTCAGCAATTGAAACTAGGCACAGGAGTTTTAAAGGATCAGAGTTTAAATCACTTTTCAAATGCAGTATTAAAAGGAAAATGAAGGTTATGGTGCTATGGATGAGTTTTCCTTGAAGTTAGAACTAATATCTGAAGTCTTCTAATATTTAAGGATGTTCTGTGATGCATCTCAATACAGAAACTGAAGCTGGCTGTAAACTGCAAACAGAAATAAAATCCACATGTATCAAAGCATAGAACATACTAGGGGTGATTTGCCTCTTCATTTCAATTGTTATCAGTTTCGGCAAACCTCTCACATCATCCAGAATGAAAAAGCTGTGAGGAACTTCTGCAGGTCGTTTGGCTCAGCTCCCTCACAATCACTTTGGGCAGCCTGTGCTAGAGTTTCAAGGCCAAAAACCTAGGAGGGAACATCAATTACTTGATATATTTACACATGGTAGCCAAACAAGAGGGCTGACAAGCCACAAGGGAATCACTGCAGTCCATTTCACACTGTAGCATTAAATAGACTAAATCCAGACATTCAAATATGTTACCATAGAGAACCAGTAAGAACTGAAACTTCACCTCTGCTTCTATCTAAGCATGCATTCAGGCTTCCCAGAAGGGGCTGAGGGCAACCCAGATAACTATGCTGGGAGTTTTGAGACTAGTGGTGCTCTCAGCTCTGTACACAGCAGCGGAGAATCAGAGGCATTACTGTGATGCTGCAGCAGCTGGGGGGACTTTGGTGCCAAGCAGGAGCTGCAAGAAGTGCCTTACAAAGACTTGCTAGACTGGATGTGATGCCTTGCAGCCAGGACTGTGGCTGTGGTCACAGCTGAGCTGATGAAGCACAGTGTAGTCTCTAGGGCTGGCTAAAGGACCTGAGCATTGTAGTCACTGTGGGATGATGACACTCTAAGGTATTGGAAAATCAAGCCATGTCAGAGCTACAAAATGGATTTAGGGGCCTGCCTTTAGATACCTGTGTTTAAAATGGGAAGGTTTAACATAAACAGACAAGCAGTCCTCAGACTAAAACCAGCAGACTAGAAAATAATCGTTTAGAATGGAAACACTAGCAGAGCACATTGCAAACCTCTACTACATTATCCCAATTTGGTGTTTTGTTTTGTTGGGGTTTTTTGTTTGTTTTTTTTTTCTTTAATTGCTTGTACAGAATCAAGGGAGGGCTTGGATACTCTCTGCCGTGACACCAGGAGGAATTTTGTCTGCTGTCTCCTTGGCATACCTTGTGATAGATTAAAATAGTTGTGCTTATGCCTTCCGAGATAGCCTAACGCAACTACGGAGTATTTCTTTCAGTAACAGGAATAGCAGCTTAAATTGAAAATAATAACTTCCTATCTGATCAAATCAATTTCCAAATGTCAGTTTATTTTCCCTTAAAAAGCAGTATTTAAAGTTATAAACAAACTCATGAACCCATGTTTCTGTGAAAAACAACATAAAAGTCTTTCTTTCTGCACAAAGCATGTGATTTCAAGCATTTTAAACAAAAAATATGCTTAGAAGGTCTTATAGTCAGGATACATCTTCACATACAAAACAAATTATTAATTAGAGAGCAGTAAGTACCTATTTTTGTTTTTCAGAAAAGTCAGTAGTTTAAAGTAGTATTACTTTTTAGCCCAGTTTGGTATTAATCTTAGTATTCCAACATTTAAAAGGCTATCAGATATTCTGACATTTTAATACAAATACAGTCTGTGGCTGTGACAGCATTCAGCACAGATATATTTTGCCATGATATTTCTGATAACCCCAAGTGTGTTCCTCTAAATGCATTAAAAATCTACACAGTTTCTCTTAACAGAATCCACAGAGGAAGAGCAGATTAGGAAGCAGGCTTCGTCTGGATAAGCACTGATGTTCACCTATTTCTTCAGCGTTTCAGCATCTGCCCGAGTTTCTAAAGGTGTCCTATCAACAGTTTATTATATTTTTTGACATAGTAGTGGAGACTGTTACGTTAGATCTATAAGAGAGTTTAGCTTCACTAGAGCAAAGGAAATCTCTTCCTCCATCCACACCCTTTCCTCAATGCCCAGGTAAGCAATGCCCACCAGGTGCTGGGAGCTGCTGACTTGAGTGGGAGTGACAAACACCTCATTGGCTCAACACAACCCATGAAGGGATACTGGCTGTTGTAAGTGAATGGAACAGTCTTGGTAAGACAAAGGTATGGGAGACAGGGACTCAGAGACTAAAGCCAAGCTAAGGCATAATGAAATCAGACAAGGCACACAGGAGATGCCAGCAGAAAAGTGAGATTTCCCCCTCCCCTCCCAACATGGAAGGAAGGTTAAAAAAAAAAAAAAAAAAAACAACCAAACACCAGAATTAAAAAAGTGTTTCTAGTAATAAGTTACGTGGAGAATTAAGAGCAGCCAGTAGATATGACACCACTCAACTTCCAGGCACTGCTGAGGAGATACCAGACAAAAATCCTTCCTGATAGGATAGGTCAGGGAACCCTTAGATAGAAAGCAACATTCCCAAAAGACTAAGGGCCTTGCTATAAACACTAGCTGGAACTTTTTCACTGATCATTACATCAAACCACTTTGTCATGTTTAACTAGGTCTGCACAGTATGTGATATTTCAGTAGCAGCCCAGCAACAGCAAAAGACAGGTTACAGACCACTGTAATCACATTTCACATTTTGAAATGCTCCCATTACTACAAATCAGTATAATGACATATAAGCTAATTTATTTTAATAAGATAATGTAACTCAATAGAAGTACTTCGGAAAAAAAACCCAGGCCCCTAAGCCCATTAACCTCAAAGATCTTTCTATGATGTAAGTTTCCACTTAAGATCTTATGGAGCAACCACAGGAGAAAAGGAAAATAGAATTAAATATCAAATTGAGAATTCAAGAACTCTTTCCTATTCATATTTAGCTCAGGGTCATGGAAGTAAGTTGCCTCTTGGGGAAAAAGCAGTGACAGCTTTCAAAAAGCAAATAATTCTTGCATGTCCTAACAGAGTGGGTGCGTGCTAGCTTTATTCCTCCTCACTCGTAGTTGCTATACACAAATGATGTTACTCTGAGATGTGCGCACTCAGCCCTTGGTTAGCTACAAATGCTGCTCTGTAAGCAGGTGGAAGGCACGTGGGAATGTGATAAGGCCCGCAGCTTGTTCTCTGGATAACCTGAGCAGAAACAGCACATGAGGATGAACCCAAATCCTGAGCTCTCACCTAATTTCAGCTAGGCAGAGCTGCATGTGATTGTCCTGTATCTAGATAGTCATTAAATGTTACTTCAGGCCTGTCTGATGGTTGGTGTTTCCAAAGGCACCCAAGACTATTAAACACCTGAAGTCTCACACAGCTTGGAAGAGTTAATTATCAAACTCGCTCATGCTTCCTTCCACAATGGATTTTGGCTCAATACTACAGCAAAATAGCCTGAAATGCTGAGATCTTGTTTTCCCAAGCAAGCTAAATCCACTGTGCTGTACCAGCTTCCTTCCTTCCATACTACCCCTGGGGAACCAGGTACATTCTCTTTGTGTAAATGAAGAGAACATATTACTCAAACAGTAAGTTGTTCTCCAATGCCCAGAGAAACCTAAAGTTAATTTGAGAGTTAACTCACTGGATTCCTGATTATTTCATCTAATAAAGGAACAGAATCAGCAGCATTTTAAAAAAAAAGAAGAAAAGAAAAGGAAAAGGAAAATTTAAAAAAAAAAAGGAAAAAGAATGGTTTAAAACCAGTAAATAAATAGATAAGTTATATTCCTTTCCAAAAATCATTATTCATAGCGAAAGACATGTAATCACTTAATATCTTTTCAGTAATAAAAATAATAAAAAACCCAGACGTTATGCATAATACACTCTCAGTTTAAGAAAAACTGAAAGAAAAACAACAAAAATATCAGAAATACATAATTACTTTCAACTATTGCAGCAGCCACTTGATCCAGGTCTGCCTTTGCTGTAAACAAACAAAACCTGCTTTCATTTACATCTTTGCAACTCCACTGAAGTTTGCAGAGGCGGCAGAGTCAAGTACAGAATACAAACTGGAGGTCACGTACAGACAGTCTGCACTTCACCTTTCCTATCAGGACTGTTTTATAAACTCATAATTACCTTAATGCTTTCTCCTTCATCACCCTGACTTGGATATTCTCAGGAATAAGACAATGAGACTGGTGAGAGCTGATACCAAGTTCTACTGAGTAATCAAATTTTAGAAGATGATACCTCATAGGACCTCTTCCACTCTAGCAAGAATCTTCACTTACAGGTGCTCAGCCTCTGCCACTAATGAGTATTATTTGAGTCTCAATGTTTTCAGAAGATGTCAGCATTTTCTTATTATACCCATAGGGCATATTTGCATTATGAATTTACATGATCTATATCCGAGTGAGGACAGAAAACCAGTATTACATGTGGACTCGCCTGGTGTGTATTCATTAGGCAAATAGACAGCACTAATGTAGAAACCAAAATGAGCATCTACACCAAAACAGAGACATATTTCATACGTGAAATGCCTCAGTGGATTGACGTATGTAGGGAAACCTCATGACCTATCAAAATTAGAATCTCAGACTACAAGAGTGGGGGTAAGAGAGGTGATCAAAATTCTCCAGTTGCTAGGCATTTTATGGAAAGAGGCCACATTCACTCATCTTATTAAAATTCATGAAAATTGAAAATATCCAAAAGCCCAGGAGGGGTGGGGTCAGAAAATCTATTTCACAGAACTGAAAGCTTAATCTAAATTCACCTTGAAAGTACTTTCCCTATCATAGACTTCCTGAGAGCCTTCTGATTTCTCTACTGCTTGGGAGGTAATTATAGAACTACTTTTCCTCCCTGACTAACACATACAGAAGGGGTTCACTCCAGCCTTTTATGCAGATTGCAATGGTTTGTTCCTAACTAGATCTTTATTGGAAATTATTTCTTCTTTGCTCTCTCCAATTCATCTAGTTCGCTTTATTTTTATTTCCTTCTGTTTCCCATATCTTGTCCTCTGTGCCATTTGCTATCATAGCTACTTTAGTATTAAATATTTTTGAACTCTGCACT
Organism: Acropternis orthonyx; assembly: GCA_035583155.1. Taxonomy (NCBI): domain Eukaryota; kingdom Metazoa; phylum Chordata; class Aves; order Passeriformes; family Rhinocryptidae; genus Acropternis; species Acropternis orthonyx. Next base: position 54,154,209 of record JAWWEU010000081.1, on the reverse strand, counting down.
TTTCTTTTCCTCTTTTTCTTTGCTTTTGCCTTTAGCTTTAAATTTACAGTTGTCAGAAAACTGTGACACTCAGGCATGGGGATGATGGAAGAGGGACATTAAACTCAAGCTACGTAGAGTATTTATCGTGTGGATAAATTTTTTAAAAGGTTCAAATCCAAAGGAAAAGAATAAATTCCTTTTAGAAGGATTTCCAAGGGCACCAGAATCATGTGAGATTTTTAAGGAAGACCATCACAGTCACTTCAGTCAGGAAGAATCTGACTCTATCAGTTCAAATTGCCAGTGAAGGATACTTGGCTTATTTGGCCTGATCTCTCTCACACAGTTTCTGCTGCTTTTAGTGTCTTGCACAGACACCAAGAGGAAGATGCGATAGGAAATGCTGCACTATAGCATTTCTGCATCAGGGAAGTCTGTCTCCTTGTAGCACTGCTATACAATAGAACAACAGAATTTCTCCATGCTCAGGCACCTCCCCTATCTTTGGAACTTATTAAGGTGAAGATTTACTAATGAATAATAAACACAGCATTTCCAAGAATAAACCAAAGCTTAGGCATCATTTAACCACTGAAACAATGTTCGGTTAGGCAACTTAGAAGTACAGTCAAGACCACCAGGTTTTTTGTTTGTTTGTTTTTTAGCTAGTAGCTCACCTTTGTTCTTAAAAAGCAAGCTGGTAAGCACTTGGGGTTTTTCAAACTGCTTTTCTAGTATTGGGTAAAATTTGTAGGACATGAATGATGGCATTACTACAGCAAACACCTTGCTAGAATATATCCCAAAGATTTAACATTCCAAGCAGAAGTAGCAGATCTGCAAGGCTCATCACACACTTTTGCAAGTGATGTTAATGGTCATTAACACCACAGTAGTATCCCCCCTGAATCCACCAAACATATGTAATTGCTAATAAAGAGAAAAAGGAAATGTTCTCTCTTTAAGAAGCTGTCAGTATTTTTGTATGAAGTGATAATATAAGAATAAAGACTTGCTACAAAGCTCTCACTCAGAAAGCTGGTCCACTTTGCAAACCAGCAATTACAGCTGTGACTAAATCAACATCACCAAAACATTTTTCCTTCAAGGTACTGAGAACAGATCTCTCCTCAGCCTAATTGTTCTGCTTTATATGTCACTCACTCAGCCAGCTGCAGAGCCCTCTCTCATTCCTGGTGATTTCAACAGCAGTTCTGGAAGTTTTTATACATTTAAGACAGTATAAACACTAAATGCTGTACTTAAGTGGCCTTAAGAGAGAAACGTCTTATGTTTATAAAGCCTAAGAACAAGCTCTCCCCTACCCTTATGAAAAACATTCATACCACCAAGTTCTATGGAATCTAAAGCAGCACCCAGTGTTTTTCTCTTTGATGTTGTCTATCTCCCTAGCTTTAAATTTCCCTTTTTCAGAATTATATCTGGCACATTGAGGAGGTTTTTTCAATAAATCAATACTGTAATAAAAAATTACTCCCTCTATGTACTCCACTTATTAACTGAGTTTCTCTTAGACCGATAAAATCATTCACCTTATGCTCTATATTTGACAGTCATTTTTAATAATAGACCTTAAAAAAGGAAACACCTGGCAAAAACGTGACTCTAAAACAGCACAATGTGAAGTCGTGTCTGCTTTGACATGATAGCTAATCAACGTATTTTGGCTTCAGAAAGAATGATAGCATTTCACTGTTTTTTCAAAGTATACTTTCAAAAAGGAGTATCATCCAAAAGAAGTGCTATGAGGATAGGCATGTTAGGTAATAGCTATCATTTTTTTGTCAGCAAAACGGAAGGCTACCGTTTTCAGCAAGAATGAAATTAGCAGTAAATGTAAAAAACAAAACCAAATTATATGCTTTTTCTCAAAACTATTACAGCATAAATACCCCTTGTTGTGGTTTAACCCCAGCCTGCAGCTAATCACAACACAGCTGCTCACTCCCTGCCCCACCGTGGGATGGGAGAGAGAACAGGAAAAGGGAGAAAGTTTCTCAGGGAGAGCAAAAACCATAAGCAAAGCAATAAAGGAATTAATTCACCACTTCCCGTGGGCAGACAGGTGTTCAGCCATCTCCATCACACCTCCTGGTGCCTCGGAAGACAAATGCCATCACTCCAAACACTTCCCCTTTCCTTCTTCCCCAATATTATGTGCTGAGCACGATGCCACATGACATGGATACCCCTGTGCTCAGCTGGGGTCAGCTGTCCTGGCTGTGTCCCCTCCCAGTTCCTCCTGCACCCCCACCCTACTTGTCCGTGGAGAGGTGAGAAGCACAAAAGCCCTTCAGGCTGTGTGAGTGCTGCTCAGCAGTGAGGAAAACATCCCTGAATCACCAACACTGCTCCCAGCACGAATCCAAAACAGCCCCATACTAGATATTGTGAAGAAAATTATCTCTACCCCAGCCAAAACCAGCACATCCCTGTAGCACCAATATGGAAAACAACATACATGTGATAAAACAGTTATCCAGCACACGTACACACAAAGAACAAATTACCTTCCAAAATGTTATGTTCAACAGCAGAATTTTCAAACTCTCTTTTGTGTCTCACTCCACAAAATTAGTAAAAAGAACAGGCAGAGAAAGAAAAGGCAGAGCATAAGAGACTCACTGAGGAACACCAACAACCCAAACATACCTGCGTGTTCTGCTAGATACCATCATCCCAAATGGGCTTTGCTGCTGTGGGGACAGCCCTCCCGAGAGCAGCTGCAACTTGAGCAAAGCTCTGTTCTGTCACCATAAAACCAACACTGAAGGGTTGCATGAGTTGTAGGGTTCCTAACAACACAGCCAGCCAACATCACTGTGGCATATGCTTCCATTCCACAGCCAGTACTCACCCAGATATTCCCATCTTGGTGGTACGGCTTCCAGTTTCTCCCCGTATCACTGTAGAGCATCCGATACTGGGTGACCCAGTCGGAGCTGCTGTACCTGCCCTGAGTTGCAATGGCACTGATCTGCTTCCTGTTCCCAAAATCCACCTGCAGCCACTGGTAATGATCACTGTCCGATGGAGACCAACCTCCTGCACCTGTTGGGGGGAAACAAGAATGATTTGCATCTCAAGCATTGGCTTTGAAGTGAACTCGTGGTGAAGATGCTGATTACGAGAATGCAGCCCAGCAGAGAGCAATATAATACCAAAAGTATTCCAACATGTACAAAAGAAATGACTGCCCATTTTTAAAAAAATGCATAGCAATCTTTAGCACAGGCTTTAAGTACGTTATCTCTGTTGCCTTAATCATACTTTGATATAATTATAATGATTTAAGGGGAGGCCTCCTAACCAATCAATGCCTTTATAACACCTTAATTAGAGTT
>JAWWEU010000081.1:54036078-54150762 GCA_035583155.1 Acropternis orthonyx | reverse complement strand
TACTTTGATATAATTATAATGATTTAAGGGGAGGCCTCCTAACCAATCAATGCCTTTATAACACCTTAATTAGAGTTTATTAGTTTTTGCCAAATTATAATTGTTCAAGGGTTGACCAATTTGCCATGAAGTCCTTTGTCAGAGTAAGTTGGCACAAATCAATAACAATCGTTGGATTTTGTATGCCTTTTCAATAGCATTTCAGGTTAAAGAGCTAACACAGATAAAATGTGAGGAAATAAGAGCAAGCTCTGTGCTCTCCTGGGTTTCACTGCACTGCACAAACTGAAGGATCTACCAGAAGAATTGAGAAGGGAGCAGGTTCTGCAGGGCTGGATGCAGTTTTGATCTGCTGGTTGTACAAGCTGTCACAGATTACATTGGCAGATGCCTTACACAAGTGTTATTGCTCTTTATGGGTCTATGAATTAACTTGACAGTAATACTATTAACAATATTCTTCTCAGCCACTAGACCACATTAAATTGTCCTAAATAAAGGAGGCCAATGATGCACAGATAACTGTAGTATTGAGACATTAATGCAATTTCTTATTCTTCTGAAATAAAAGCATTGAAGGGAAAACTGCAGTAAGATTCTTCAGAGAATAATAAAATTTCTAAGATAGACATAAGAATTACATACTTACCATAATGATAAATACATGTATTAATAAAACCCCTATTCACCAATACAGAGAAAAAGTGGAGTATCATTCTCTTTATAATCATACAGACATTAATACACAGAAAACAAAATATTTACAGAGTTGATGTGATTTACAGGGTTTTGGTGTTTTTTGTTTTTTTTTTTTCCTTTTAACTTTGAACCAAATAAATGTCCTGGCACAACATCAAATCACATCGTGTGGTCCACAGGCCAATTTTTGTTGCTTTCAATTTCACTCACAGACTTCAATTGGTGTCACAAATCTCGCCTGCTTGCCAAGCACGAAACACTTTGCTGCACTGCATGTTATATACTCCCATCATTAGGCGGCAGCATTGCTTCAGTCTTAGGCCAACTAAAATTATGCAGCTGCTCCAGGTGTGAACATCTGCAGGTCACAGGACATTGTGGTGTTGTGATATCAACAGGATGATCCGATGCCATAAGTGGTTGGCTTTCATTGTAATTAAAAGAGCAGCACTACACCAATGATATCTAATTTGTTAATTTTTTTAAGATTTAAGATGCTTCCCCCCTGCACTACCCAGCAAATTAAACAGGATACTTTAGCTGCAGGAAATAGTTACATGCTGTTTAAAACAAACAAACAAACCCACAAAAACACCCTTACTTTTGAAAAGCACTTGCTGGAAAAAGTATTGCCACAAATTTCCACATTCAAACTAGAAATATCTTCTTCACAACTGCTGTACAAGGAGGCTGGAACAGTTACCTCTGCATACTTGTAATACCAGAGGTGATGTTTTCTCTCCCTATCCTGACATCCCCATCCAAGTGACACATCTGAGACTGGTGGAACACAAAGGATAAGAAGCTGTGCCTGTACAGAAGCTATCTTTGTAAAAAACACTTTGCTGGCTACAGAAAAATAAAAGGTTCAAATGGGAGCATTTAAAAAAATTATTATGAAAGACAAATCTAATAAATCAACCAATAAAATTTCCTTCAGCAATGCAACTGTTGAAAAAGGATGACCTACTATAGTTGTGAGAAGGCTAAAATAGACATTATGCTTTTTATACTTTTATTTATGCAGATTTCCATTAAACCAGGAGACTGTGTTGAGCATATTTAAAAAGATTTTTAAGTACTACGGGATATAATTTCTTCTTTTATTATATTCATATTACTGAGACAAGATTTTGGCCTTCTATAATTGATAAACACATTCATTGTAAATTACAACTAGGTTTCAAAGTCTTCACATACAAAATCATTGAAAAGTTTGTAAAAATTGAGTACTAATATTCTTTTTCTATTTGTTTGGGCTTTTTCGGTTGGTGCGTTTTTTGGTTTGTTGGTCTGGGGGTTTTTTTGTAGTTTCGTTTTTTATGTCAAGAGGCAGAAAACATTTTTCACATCATGCTTAGCAAAATTTATAGATACGTGACACAATAGTTGCATCCAGGCCAGGAGATGAAAACAGCGGTACTGCAAGACAGCCTGCCCTCCAACCATTTCCAATGAGATGAGACTTTCAGTCAATATTGCAAAGAGCTGCAAATAACATCATCCCATATCTCAGTTTCCAAGCAAGTAAAGAAATAGTCAAAAGGATGAAAAAGAAAAGGTTGGATTAGAGCTAAATATGCAGTTTAGGCATGGTAAGGGGATGGTGATTAGTCTGAGCAGCAGGGCAGACTCAGCCATGCACCAGAACCAGCCTGTGAGTATCAAAGGGTCCTCTTCCCTTCTACTCTGTGCAATTTCAGAGAGGTGACAACGCAGTTCATTTTGTTCATTTCCCCACTGTGAAGCTGGGCAAACACTCCAAATTCGTGTGAGGAATTTAAATGCATTTGTGTCTCCACCCACCCTAAGAAGGTACAAAAAACATCACCTCCCCAGAAATGTGCACAAGCTCACAGCTCTGCACATCATTAATATATATTAAATATATATATTAATATATATTAATATATATATTAAATAGAACACCCAGCTCCTTCACTGGAATGCACAAGTTGGTTTGATACTGGACTGGGAAAGGAGTATTTACTGACAAATAATATAGTTAACATATTTTGCCTTTTTAAAGGAGTGATGAATTTGGCAGTCAAACTTGATTTCCACAGTATGGTGTTATTTTTGAAATACACTTAATTTTATGGCCAATGCAGCATGACAGAATAATGAATTATCTTTAAGGAAACAGCAAAATGACAGCACATCAGTGGTTTTCAGTTGGTGTTACGTTGTGCTGAAACTGTAGTGGCATGCTAAAATTGTTGAATAGTGGCTATTCAGCATTATTATTCACATCTTGGTGTAAACGGTTCATTTTTAATGATTACAGGCTATATTCTGAATTTTATTATATTAATTATTTGCACTTTTTATTATGGGGGAAAAAAAAAAAAGGCACTGGATACATGTTTTTCCATGTGATGCTCCCCTTATTTCATGTACTGCCTTTTAATGACAAATGCCACAGTATACTGTGAAATCACTGTGAGTTAAAAACTAGAAACAGATTATAACTAAAAAAAATGTTTTAAAGATATTAAACAGATGCATATAATACAGTATACTTTCCTTAAAAAGGTGAGGAGCATTTATGGAGTGTTTTGGTAGTAAAGGTGCAATAAATTTAATTGCAGACAGTATTTTCTTCCTATTTTTATTCATATGCTATTCCAGAATTTGATGCGATTAAACATATTCTCCCACTCAGCAGCCAAAACCAATTGTTCCAGTGAGATTAACCAAGAGACTTAGTGGGTAACCTCATGTATATTGTACTGCACTTGGCGCACCAACAGGGCAGCTCATTCCAGCCTGAGCCAGACTGGCCGTATGTGACCCTTTGCTGATGGGGAACTGCCAGGTCAGCAGCAGCAAAGCCAACGTGGAGCACGTGGCCCATGTATTTGAGCATCCAAGAACCCATCCTGTGCATTAAAGCCCAGAAGTCTCAATCAGCAGAGCCAGCCAGGGTGTACCTGTGGCAAAAGATGCCTATGAGACATTTCATAAAGCTGGATTTGCAAACCAAGCTGCACAAAGTCGCGTGATCGGCTCCTCCTGCAACCTGAGCAAACTACCGAAAACACACTCAGTTTGTCTTCTTACTCAGAAGACAAAACTATAATCAGAAAGCTAAGACCTTGTAAAAGTTATTTTTTACATTATTTTTCACCAAATAAAGACCACAGCTTACAAACAGTCTTAGCTTCATTACAAGAGTTGAAGTTCGAAGATGTCTTTTTTTTTTTAATTATGAGAAATCCAATGCATTTCATGTTTTTATTGCATTTTATCCCACAGGTTCATTCTATGGAGCAGAAAACAGTGTGAAAACATAGTCTGTCTCTGAGTAACACATGTAAAAGACAGCACTTAACATATTTCTAATATAAAGAATGCAAGTCAATGTGGGCCTATTTTTTAAAACGTTCATGTACCATTTCTTCCTTTCTGTAAGTCACATATTTCAGCTCCCTATCCCAAGCTGAGTAAGCCACTCCCACCTACTGCACTCAAGGGCAGTCTGTGTGGTATGTCAGCCTTACTTCTTATCATTCCCCCCATAAATTGTCCATAAAGAGCAAAAAAGCTGGGGCAGGCACACTGATTTCAGATCTCTACCTGAACTGCCACAGGCTACTGAGTTTACAGATCTGTAAGAAGGGGGACACTGGATGGGTTTGGGTTTTTTGAAAATGTCTTTCCATTTCAGTTAGAAGTCTTTCTCTTGAAAACGCTGCACTTTAATCTTCATTCGTGACTGAAACTGGAAAGATTAACTTTCACTAGAAGAATCCATTCTTGTTTTAGTCATTCTTGTTCATCATTCCCTACTTCAAATTACAAAATTAAAATACCAGTAGTGCAGTAAATCCAGTGTTCTACTCTTTCCAAATCAGCAATAAAAAGGTTTCCATGACATGAATTAAAGGACAGGATCCTTACTCAGAAATTTCATTAGAAAACAAACTATGAAAAACTACAGATATAAGATGTAGGTTTTGTGGTAGTTATAGCTCAGGGGATTACTTTAATCATAGAATATTTCTATAGCCTTTCAGCAAGGAAACAAAATATGCCTTTTTTAATACCTAATAATAGCCTAAAACATTCTTAAGTGTTTGAGTCTGCTTATTTGTATGGGAAAAACACAACAAAATCTTTCAATGAGAAATAACACTTTCTAGGTCACTGCAATAGCATGAGATCAATACTGTTTGAGACCTTGCTATTTTCCAAGACACTGCTTGTCATTCTGCTACATAAAAGATAAATCAAGACCAAAAGGAAATCTTTGAAATACTGAGATCATTCATTTACTGCAGTTCAGAGAAAATATGGGCAGCCATTTTCGACAGTACCCTAGAAAACGATGAGACCCAAACTTCTGAACAGCATCAATCCGGCTGCAATTCAGCACCATCCTACTTAAGTAGGACATCAACAGCAGTTCTCATTTTTGCCTTGTCTTCCTCTGTTCATTTTATTATACATGGTAAATAAAGACTTTTCCTAGAGCAAATAATGGTCTTCCAGCTCTGGGGCCCCCAGCGCAGGACAGATGTGGACCTGTAGGAGCAAGTCCAGAGCAAACCACAAGGATGCTCAGAGGGCTGGAGCAGCTCTCCCATGGAGACAGGCTGAGTTGGGATTGTTCAGCCTGGAGAACAGAAGCTTTGGGGTGACACGATTGTGGTTTTTCTGTACCTGAAGGGAGCTTACAAGAAAGATGCAGAGAGACTTTTTCCAAGGTCCTGGAGTGACAGTAAAAGCGGGAATGGCTTCAAACTCAAAGTTGGTTGGTTTAGATTAGATGTTAGGAAGAAATTTTTTACTGTGGGGGTGGTGGGACAGGAACAAGTTGCACAGAGATGATGTGGATGCCCCATCCCTGGCAGTGTTCAAGGCCAGGTTGAACAGGGCTTTCTCATCTTGAAACAAGATGATATTTAAGGTCTCTTCCAATCCAAATTACTCCATGATTCTATGAATAATATAGCATTGAGTGGGTCTAGTCACACCAAAAAAGTGATGCAGATACAGAAGTCTTGGATGAATAAAGACGTTGCACTTCGAGCAGCTTCCAGACCTCATACAGGGCTTCAGTTCTAATTGAAACAATCTTTTCCTGATATTGGTATGGACAAGCATTTATTTCCTTATCGTAAACAGCGTGCATTGATTTATTTCTTGTATCCATGTGTTGTTCTAGCTAAATATGAACTTACAAACCAATCCCTATATTCAGAGTAGGGATTTGCTTTTGCATATTTGAAGGGCTCTTCTTTCCAGCACGTAACAGCAGTGATGCATTTGCAAACAAGACCATACATAACACTAACGATGGGCAAATAACATTCTGCTTCAGAAGAAGCAACAACTCATATTTAGAAAGCAACAAATACTGAGAAAATAGCAGTATAATTACAGTCACCCTCTATTTAAAATTACCTATATTTGTAAAAAGTTAAATATCACCGGGAAGAAGAGAACAGAAATGATTACTAGGTATCTCCTTCTTTAGAATTCACTATTAGGATTTACCCCATGCGAGATCATATTAGAAATTAGATCCAACTCACGAGTTTCAATAGCAACTTTCTAGAGGTGCAGCAACAATTGGCATCCAGCAAGCCTTGAAGCTCTAAGGTCCCTATAAAACACACCTAATAAAACTCATTTTGCAGGAGTAGGAGAAGATAGGGAATATCCAATATTCATTCCTCCAATTAGCCTTCCTTCACAGCAGCTGAAAGCTCTAAGTCTATAGAGAGGTCAGCATCAGCATTTATCTTGACTGCTGAGAGGCTGAAGCAGCACACCAGCCTATCCAGTGTCCATTACAAGTCCCTGGGAATAGAGCTACTCATTTCTCATGGCACTTAACAGGGTCTTCCCTTGGTGTGGCTTAAACTCTCTGATAAAGTATAATTTTCATATCTCTAAACTATGTAAAACCTTCTTTTTTATCCCCCTTTTTTTTGTGGGAGGAGTATGGATTAACTATTCCTCACTTTAGCATGTATGTTTTGGACACTGTTAGACTAATTTTAGAAGACTTTCCTTCTATGAAAATAATAGACTGTGTGTGTATAAAAAACCTCCTACTTATATTTCTTTAAATTATTTCATTTTCATTTAAAAACCTGAAAGTTAAAAGTAGAAATAACCCACGGGATAACAGTAGTTATCAGGATACAGTCCACACAGATCTTTTTAAAAAGAACATTAAAATCACTATATTATTTTTTAAATCCCAGTAGATCTTTCTTACAGTAAATGCAATTAAAATAAATCCCTTGATGTAGTGTCTGCTCCTTAATACCCACAGCTTCCTAGTACATCTTAACTGAGCACAAACCACATACAAGAGAATGAAGGAACGAACAATCAATCTGCCCTAAGGAACAGTGGTGATATCCAACAACAAAAGTGATGCGAAAGAGATCTCACTGTTGTCATTCACAGTTGTCAAACCCAAAATGGGGGGGGGGAAGGTCATAGGCCTGAGGAGTCTCATATCCCAAATCCACTGGTGAGGAACAAACACTTTCTGGCTTTGGTTATTTTAATGAACACATCACTTTAAACTGTGCCTTTCCCATCTGTTCTGCTTTCTAATTACATATGCAAAAAGCAGCTCATTCACAACCGCATCCTAATGGAATCTTAAACAAAACTTGGACGAGATTTAAATATTCTGTGCACATCATCTGTATTCAAGGCATCAAGCAGCTTCTTCTCCAGGAGGTGTTTGCTTGCTTTCTAGACAGAAAGTTGAGGCAGGGATCCCCCTTTCCTCTCATCCCCCTGGCAAGAGCCACGACACAAATCTCCCACTGCACGCTTATGCATCGCAGCACTGGGGCTGTCCTGGCAACTCAGGTGATATCCCTGGCAGGAACCAGCAGGTGTACAGGTAAAGGATGGGCACACACTGCCTCTGCAGCATCTCTGCTGGGCAATGGAGCCCCAGTGAGCAGATTCTTAGCCAAGATTTTAATGATGGTCAGATCAGCAATAGTGAAGTTTGACTGACTGTGATTGAATAGCATTCACATCACTTTAAAATCCAGATACAAGCTCATTATGGATCTTCCTTGTAACTGCTGTCATCCCTCCTTAGCAGAGATGACAGAGGAAAAGGAATTAAGGTATTCCAGCACCTGATTTATACCATTTCAATAGCAATAAGATGCCTAAGTACTTTAGCCACCTAAATCATCCTGTTTCCATTAGTGGAGTCCACAAGTTGATGGAAGGCAAAGCTGAATTTCTGAAAGTTATATTGTGCTGTTCGACCCCATCTTGATTAATATTTTTCCCCTCAAATGACTGTACATGAAAGATGATTAAATGCCATAATTCAGGCTTACATATCTTGTTCTGTGACAAGTCTTCAGTGATAAAAGATAAAAGGTGAACCTCCTGTCTTGCGGAGACTTTCTGTGTGAGATCCTGCAGCAAATACAGTTTCTGCTGCAGTGTTCTAGTGATGTGCCAACAACACTGCAGTGAAATGTTCACTGTTAAATAGGAGCTACATGATTATTTCATTATACTCATTACCTGATTTCCATGTTTTTAACTCCCAATCTCCTGCTCTGTATCTCCCACAAGAAAATGCCCCTTAATATGCCCTGCTCATGACATACTCCCTCCAGCTGTTTCAGACCCTGAGACAGTCCTGGTCCAGCAAGAAGAAAAGAATGGCCCAGGCTATCTCCTCATATTCAATACAGTGGTTCTGAAGTCCAGCCATCAGCCAGCCTTTGCCTGCTACTACTGATGTTTGTAGCACCCCCTTGGGCTCAGCTCCTGGGCCGCTACAGAACCTAAAGACTACTCACTTCTCTTCTATGCTACTCTTTGTATATTTCTACCAGTTTGTTGGGTTTTTTTGTTGTGTGTCTGGTTTGGATTTGTTTGTTTGCTTGGGATTTTTATAAGGTTCTTCATTTGAAACTGGCAAGAAAAGATCCATTCAGGAGCATACTCAGGTTGAAGATTATCCCCTGGTGTCTCCTATCCAGGTTAAACATGCTTTTCCTCTGTGTGCTTTTTCCATCTGCTGGAAATTTCAGACCTGAATTCCCATTTTGCAGGAGTTTCTGTGAAGCTGGTTTCAACCCAAATGATGTTCAAATCACTGTGCATTTTGATAATTCCCCACCAAAAAATGACAAGCCAACAAATTTTCATAAATAGGTTTTCATTGGGAAAAAAAAACCGAGGGTGAAAAAAATAAATCTGCCATTGCAACTGGAAGTTTCTGAATAAGTAACAGTTTTCTAAATCTTTTCTGTATGCAAATTGCCTAGAAAATTAACAGTTCGAGGGAGCTGTACTATCCTCTTACTTCTGACAAAGTTGTATTGACCCAATCCTGAGAAAAGGGCAGGACTCTTCTCTCCCTGTCTCATTGATTAGCCACTGCTTCCAAATGCTCCTGCAGTCAGACCTTGCTTGAGATATTACAGGAGCTCTGATACCATCAGTGCCATGCATGAATATAAGGTACTGGTGCTGTTCAATCCATCTTAGTGAGTGTGCTTCCCTCTCCTGCTTTACCTCCAGCAGGCACGAGTACAGAATTCTGAAACATTGAGAAATTACATCTGAAATCTAACATACAGCTGTTTCAAGGGGTTTGCAGCATTTTCTGCTCTAGCAGAGCTAAAAGATAATTATTTTCTTCATTAATGCATATATTGCAAGCAGCACCCAGATCCTTCTCCTTTTTCTCCATGAAGAAAATGCATTCTAATAAAAAAAATTTCTATTTTTAAAAATTACTCATTACTGCATCCATTTTGATCATGAAAGCTCAATTAAGCCTTTTATTTTGCTAATAGCAAAACATTTATTGATATCATATGCAGAATTTTAACAACATGGGAGGAACAATTTTATTCTTTATTTTAATTTGCAAACTGATATGATCATTTCAAGATATGACTATACTAGAGTAGAATTCAACTTTTTAGGGCAACAATTTGCCTGAAGTCTGTGATAAACTACGAATAAATTATGACGATTCCCTAACGAGTTTATACTCCTTGGAGCCAAAACACAGCACTGTAGACAAAAAATCATTCTAACCATATGAGATTGTACTAGCGGGGGAAAAAACCCAGCAGAAAAAGTTAGAAGTTGTAACACTAATGAAAGTATCAGTGCTCTTATCAGTTGCATCAAATGTTAATTTACCCGCGTGGGACTAACTAATCTGATACATTTCAGACACCAACCATGGTAGGAAATTCTGCTAGGATTTTTCTTCAGTGTAAATTAATGAGAACTCCAAGTTCATGGAGCAGAATATTAAAAAAATTGCACTATAATAAATGAAAAGCCCAAATGCACACTCCAGCCCTTCTTTTTAAAATTTTAACCCAGAAAAAGGAGGAGAATAGGGAAAAGGTATCTGCAGAGTAAGAAGGTTCAATTTTCAGAGTCTGGGGGAGGGTTCAGGCAGTATTTAAGTTCAGGTGTCCTGAACCATTCCCACTTGTGCCCCTGCCTCCCTTAGCCCTCTGACACTCTTAGGATGGGCACAGCTCCCCGGGCTGAAATTCATCTCCCTGCAGTTTCCATGCTCTTCACTTCAGCTGTTCAGGCTACAGACTGAAATGCTTGTTGTGAATGCATTTTTTTCAACACTGCCAGTCAAGCCTCAACACTGCTGAGAAGCAAAAAGAACTTGCGCGTGTCTAGATGGACTCAATATACCCACTCAGCACACCCACTCAACATACCCACTGACCCAGCTACAGAAAGAACCACCACCACGCCCAGCAGCCAGCCTGCAGACTGTCCCTAAACCATTCCTGTCCACACAGGGCAGTAGTGGCAGGTGGAGAAACAGCCACGGCTACAAAGCAGTGTCCAAGGCAGAAACCATCCAACTTGGCAGCAGCATTGCCCAGGCAGGCAAAGACCTAAGTGAGGATAAAAATAGCTTTCTTTTGCCTGCCTGTCTGTGAGCCACTCTCTCATGCAAACAATTGTGAAAATAAACAGCATTCTGAAATTTTATGAGCAATGCTGTAGTGCTAAAGCTCGTAATTTCTCCTGCTATCCCCACAGAGCAGCTGCTCTGCCCTTACAGAGATTACATAATTCTCCTTTAGAATAAAAACCATGATTGTCCTTGCATGCTGAAACAGGCAAGTCTTCCTAAGAATCTTCAAGGGCATTTCTATCTGCTGAGCCCAGACAGGGGAACACGACTGCAGCTCAGAGACATTGCCCAGGACATCCATGCTTGCCACAACTTCCACGCTCTCCTGGTTCACTTCTATACTGAAGAACACCACTTAGCACAGACAGATAGTCCTTCTCCAACCCCAGCTAGGTGGGTACCATTCCTACTGGAGACACAGGGATTTCCCTTGTGGCAGAAGCCCAGGAAATAAATATGCAGCAAGGGCTTCCAAAGCATGAATGACCACTTCTGTAAAAATTGAATCCTGTGATTACTGTGCTATAAAAATGGTTTAAACAGGCAAAACATAGTGGCTTAAGAATGGAAAGTGCAATATGATAATTACATGAATTATGGTTAGAATATAGGTTTAAATACATTTTTTTAAAAAATGAAAGAGAAAAAATACCTGCTATTAATTGTGGGTTTAGAGGCATCTTATCCTATATTTTTAGTTTATGATTAGGCAGTGTTAATTAAGCATCATAAAATCAGTCATTTAAAAGAGCTAGCTAATGCTTATGAGGCTACAGCAATTTTTTTCACTTGTATGTTTTATTACTCTTATGTGACCTCTTCTGCCTTATTAGTAAAAACAACACATCATTTGGAGAAAAACAAAGTGTTATTTGCCATAATTTTATAAAGCAAGTTTATCACAAAGATGACTCCAGTAAAAAAAATTATGTAAAATGATAAATAAATATATTAATTTAATCTATCAATATATATCTGCTGTTAGAAAAATAAGACACTGGATGTCTGGGAAAGTATTTATAACAAGAAACTAAAAGTGTTAGCAATATTCTATTAATTTTTTCTAAGGTAAAATAAAGGGAGTAAAGTTCTATCCTGGATTCCAGTTAAATACAGAAATTCTGTGAGAACACATAAGAACATTTGTCTAACAATAGTATCTGCTATGAGAGGTTTCATCAGGATACATTGTGAATGACAGCTTTTTTATTCCTTTAAATTGTCCCTACAGGATCACACGAGGTCTCAATGACGCACACGGCCCCAGGTTCCCAGGCTGTGTGTGTGTCTGTGTGCATCACTTCAGAGGCATTGCTCTGCTCTGTGTCTCTCCTCCTGAGCTCTCTCTTGTTCTTACAGCTCTTGGTTTCCAACCCGACACACCACCTTCCTACTCAAGTGTGGGTTTTAATTATCCTTTGCTACCCAGAACTCAGTGGAAGACCAAAAAGATAGTCAGGGAGCTGGAGCACACATCCTGTGAGGAGAGACTGAGGGACCAGGGCTTGTCCAGCCTGGGAAAGAGCTGGCATTAGGGCAACCTCACAGTGCAAGTTAATGCAGATTCATCATCAAAGAGACAGGACCAGGTTTTTTATTGACATGCATAGCCAGCAAGATGAGAGACAATGGATACAAACTGGAACGAGAGAGGTTCTGACTGGAAATAATCCTTCTTTCCCCATGAGAACAAGAAGAACAGGTTGCCCAGAGAGGTTGCAGTATCTGTTCCTGGAGATTTTCCAGATGTGCTTGGTCAAAGCCCTGAGCAAGCTCACCTGGTCACAGAGCTGAACCCTGCCTAGAGGAGGTGGTTGGACAGAAACCTCCTGGAGTGACTTTCAATGAGAACTGTTTTATTATTATAAGAGTAGTTTATTATAAGAACAGCAGCTTGACAAATATGAGCAATTACACCAGGTCAGCTTAACTTTAATTAACTAAGGAGACAGCAAACAGCAGAGTATGAGCAAGACAATACAGGACCTTCCACAGGCAAAGAGATGGAGAAACATTTCAAGTGCAAATTAGCCATTAAGTAATTAATTTTCTTTCTGCTTACGTTAAGGTAATAGTGTATGATTTGACTATTTCACACATTCTTTAAGGTATTTCATGTTATTAAGATGATAAGAAGAAGGGCCTTACTCCCTAAATGCTTTCCTTCTCTCCTTGAATCGCTGTTCACTCAGAACCTCCAATGTGCAGAGGCTCAAACCTTTACCGAAATTCTGTGGCTAAATTTGCTAAGATAGGTAACAACTCTGCTCTTGCAGACAATTCATTAATAAATTGTGATTTTACACACTTGATTTTTTATTTTACTTTAAAAAAAATCATTCTGTATTGTATAATCAGCACTAGCAAGTATTTTCTACTGTCAGGATAATACATTAACTTGCCATATGACACTGACCTTTACTCCTTCATGATATCCCTTGATTCTATGTTTTTAAAAGTCATGATATTGGGAAAGCTTACCCTCCTGAAAGTGGGTTTCTTTAACTTTCATAATTTTCTACCTGATGTTGCAAGGTCAACAATCTCCACTCTTTTTCTGAAATAGGTATTTTTGAGAAGTAACAGAGTGGCCTCCCAATAATCAAAACAAAAAACACACAAAAAAAACCCCACAAAGAACCCAGAGATGGAGAACCAGACAGTGTATTTCTTGAACTCATTCTTGAAGAAAAAGTAGAAAAGGGCACAAGAAGAGCAGAAAAGTAGATATTAACTTTCAACCTCTTGTTTTGTAAAGGAAGTTATGTATTAATGGATTTGAAAGAGATAGATTCTAGTATATTAAAAGCAAAGTTTATCACAGAAGATTTGCCAATAGTTTCACACTGAAGTAATTGAAATGGAAGCAGAAAGCATTTCATCTTCCTTCAAGAGTCACTTGCTAGCATCACTGGGAAAATGCTAGTCACAAAGTAAGAGCTGGTTAACCTCCCCCTGTAACAAATGCAACACCTTTACCAACATTTCGCTGCAAGTTCTAAAATTCTGAATATCGAGCCCACAGGATAACGTGCAGTGTCAGCATCTGCACAGTGACCTCAGAGCAGACACAAGTGCATCCTGTGGAGCCAGACAGTGAGCTCAGCAACGGGTGAGATCACTCTAACATCTCAAAGGCAAGATAACTGTAATTTAATATTATTCATCTAAGATCAGGGGAAAAAAAGTTTCATGCTTGATTCTTAACGGTTAAAGGAATGTGGGGCAATATTTTGGACAAAAGATTCCTCAGGGGATAAGGTTTCTACCCATCTTACAGACTTGAAATTCTCTGTTACATCTCTCCTGGCACAGTGCGTGTTTGGATCACAGCCAGCATTTTAACATTCCTAGTACTTATCATCAAGTTCCTTAAATGCACAGTAACTTCAGTAGGTTTGGTTGTCACTGATTTTCTCTTGCTTTGCACAATTTTGCCTGACAAGTCCATGTTTAAGGCTGGCATTGCCAAGCACCATGGGAAGTGATGTAAAACAGTGGCTTGTGTCATGTTAGCATCCCTGGAGCTGCACTGCTCAGCTGAAGGATTACATGCCAGCCAGAACATACCGTGTTACACTCTCTCATGCCAGATCTGCAGAGACAAGTTTCCTCAACACTAAAGCTGAGTTTCTCAAGTCACAAGCCTCAGGAATCAAGCAACTGCAAATTCTCCACGGACATTCCAGCATCCCAAAAACACTGCAATTTTTAATTACACATCTTCTAGTCAGGCTGATGATCACTGCATGCTGCCACAAACTTCAGAAGGCCTTTGCCAAAGCCACCAGCTTTTTAGTGTCATACAACCTTTTAAAGCTTTCCTTGGTGATCTCTCTCTCTTATGATGTGATGTGTCTTTGCATCGGCCATCAGAGCTGCTTGGGGAACCTGCAGTCATGGCAATAGCTGTGACACAGAGGCTGCCAGTGCTGCAGCAGGTTTAACGTGTCTTTCCTGACTGAGATGAATTACCACATGGCATCAAATGCAAATGGGCCCCTCAAGTCTTCTCAGTTATGAAAGATCCTTTACAGGGGAACAAGCTTGGTGAGAAAGCCAAAGCCCTTGAGCTCCTCCTATAGAGGAGGGAATTGCTTTTTGTACCTACAGTCTGCAAGTATGTTTGCACACTTCTCCCTTTCCCCTCATGTCCCAAATTTATTGTGCTGTTAAACTGAATTTTGGGCACTTCCAGAGATTTTAACGGGCCACGCCAAACCACCAATAGAGACTAAAAAGTGGCACAGTAATTCTTTTTCTAGGGGGATAATCGTTATAAATGGTTAGCTTTATCATTTGGAGTCTACCCCTTGTATTTGACACAAGCTATTCTTCCAAAGAAATTCTTAGATAAAAATTGTTGAACCTCATTTTATAGCTTCATATACCTATCTGGCCAGGGAAAGTCTGAGGCTCAATTCTATATTCTAGATGCACATTCTATACTTTCAAGCAAACATAGTTAAAAAGAGCACTATGACCCCTCTGGGAATAAACAGAAATCAAATGCAGACATGGTACATTAGCTTAATAAAATCCAGGAAAGACATTTACGAACTCTCTGGCCTGAGGGTCCCTTTAGGAACAAACACAAATGGTCCTGTTTTTCACATAATCTTCCTTCACTAACACTATTCACAGTGCAACACATCCTTTCAGTTCGAACCACACCATGGTATGACAACTTCTTTTTAAAGTGTGTCCTAATTTGTTGAAAGCAGTTTACTGAATTAGCTCTGCAGCCACTGCATATTCATGTGGCTTTGTTTGAACAGATCTGAATTCATGTTATTCCTACCTTATGTTTTTTGTGTAAATTACAATGAAAAAATTACTGACGCACTTTTCATTAAATGTTCAGAGCACAAAGGGATTTATGTGCTAAACTTGCCTGGAAAATTGACAGAATTTAGGGACTCATTTTTCTTATGCATATTTGCAAATCTCTATCTCTTTTCTCCTCTTTCTGATTTTATGTCATCTCCTACAGTTTAACTCCTTCCTATTAAGTTTGCCAAAATAGCTACAAGTTTCTACATCTTTAAAATCCTTTGTTTTCCTTTGTGGGGAGTAGAAAGTGGGAACATGTTCTAAATGCAGCTAGTCAGAAAGTTGCATAGACTTATTATTTAAAACTCTGTCAGTACTTACCAATGTTGCTGGTATGGATCAACAACAAAACTAACTCTAGGCATAATTTGTTGAATTAAGTTTTTACAGACCCCACATTCAATAATATGCTGTTTGGCTAGTACTGCTGACAGTTTAAAATCATCCATAATAGCAGCCCATACTAGATTTGCAGTACTAACATTGTATTTTAAATACTGCTATCAGTGTGTGTTGGGACACCCAAGCCACTCATGTGGGTTTTGCAATATTCTGTATCATGAGTTAGAATTAATGGCACTTGTGTAATACACTTCTGCAAAATGCTAACAATGAGCTTCCAGTATTACAGAAAAATAATACCTATATTTAATTGAAAAATTTGGAAGCAAATCAGTCAATTTATCTTTATTATAGATAATAAACTGCATAATTAAATTATTTTCTATAATAGATTCTAGCACCTTGACAGAAAGCTGAAATCTCACACTTTCCATTACTCTGATTAGCAGCATCCTGTTCCTTAGCTGTAATATTCAGAACTTCCTAGAAGTTCTTAGGGCAAGTTAACAAGATGAAAGTCATGATTAAAGCCTTCAATTTCTGTTCTCGTAATGTCATATACAGTAAGTTTGTGAAATAATTACTAGCACTTTCATAGCTAAGCTTTTAGGCAATCTATTTTTGCAGTTATGTGACCAGCTAAAAAATGGGGCAACCTTGTAAACAAGAAACAGAAAAATCACCATTGATTAAAGCCCTAAAATGAGGACACTTCTGTTTTCAGGGAATGGAAGATGCTGGGAAAAGGGAGCAGCTCTTTTTGGGTGACTAGAAATTATATGGCTTAACGATTCTGGTAACTCCAACCCTCTTGTCATTTTATGTTGTTTTCTTACCTCTGTTAACTTTGGAACTTTTTTAATAATTTTTCCCTCATAGTCCCAACTCTTATTTTTCAATAAGCTCTGGACCTATGCCAATAGGGTAAATCAATTTATTTTGAGGTGTCTCCTGTCTTTCTTATTTGTAGCCAACTTCCTGTGTTCTTTTAAACTTCCTTGCCTTTGTAGACAGGTCTGAGAGGTTGAAAGTGTTGCATCCATCTATAAAATTGGATAAGCCTGTAGATTTCCCCAGTTAACCCTGTCATTGTGACTCCAGCTTCACGGAGGGGCCAGCTGTAAGATAACAAGGTAAGAGCACTGGAATTGCCACATCACACCTAGTGAGCAGGTAAACGAGCAGCTTTTCCTCAAAGGGTGGCAAACACCACAGATTTATAAGCCAGGTGCTCCAGCCATGGCTCCAGCTGCAGAGAAAAACACTCTCTACAAAGGGCTCAATACAATGCCTTAACTAAAGTCTAGTGAAAACCTGAGAGCTGAAATGTTTAAAAATAGATGTTGCCAAATGCTCCTCAGATCCTGGAGTCTCACTTTTGTCCCCAGCTATAGTACAGGTGGTTGCTGCCTTAGCTGAATTCTAAATTGCTTACTGTTTTAAGGGAATCAAAGACCTAATGCATCATCACCAGCATGTTTAACATAATGCATTCTGAACATAATACAGAGAATTTGGTTTAGCCTAGAAACTAGAAGTTCATTAAAGCAACTTTTAGAGATTTTCTCACTATAATTAGGCTCTTGATAACTTTTCTGGTCTCTCAAAAACTGTTATTTTTTACATTTAGCATGCAACTTTTTCTTCTTGATAGCTGAGAACCACTTTACCCTAATTTAGAAACTGGTCAATCACAAATAGAAAAGAAAGAACAACTCCCCACTCCCCCCCAAAAAAAGAAAATCCCACCTACAAACCAACATGTATAAGCAACAGTCACCTCTGTGTATCCAAAATGTGCTATGGGGGACTTGGCTGATCAGCTGCTAAAGTCAGCAAATCAAATAATCCCAGCACTGCCTTTTGTGGGAGATTGTTTCTTCACCACACAGAATACACAAACTCTTGATACTGAAGAAAGCAAAGCAGTACCGGTACCATCCCTCTCAGTAGATATTAAAAGAAACATCTGGTTTCTATATATTCTACATTTGGCAGAATGTCAGCTAAAGCCTTCAGTGCAGCACTGTGCAATATCCAACATTTCCTTCTCAGCAAAAGCACACTGCCCTGTTTCACTAAGCAATAATCTTGTTCACTTATCTTTTGACAACATTACCCAAATGTCACCTGATTACTCCCTCAAAACAGTCACTTTCATAACACCCAGGCTGTACTAGCAAAAGGTAAGAAGACAGGGATACCTATAAGACAACTTACGGTTATTAATTCCTGATCTATAAATATTGTGTAATTATAGACATGACCAAGTGCCTCTTTTTAAATACCGTAACACCCTTTGATCCTTACAAGGATCAAATAATTTCTGACAACTTTCTTAACCAAAGCAAAATTAGCTCACTGGGAGCTGAGTGCCTAAAAGCCCAGCAGGAATGCTAAATTTTATGGTAGCCAATACTGAAAAGCAAAGACATCTAAAATACAACGTTTCAAAAAGCAGCTTTTCAAGCTAGTTAGCATTTTTTTCCCACTGCTTATCAAATTATACAGCTCCACTAATCACAGTAGAAACGATTTATCTAACATTGAGTGACTTTAAAAATTGACCATTCAAAAAATTTTGTCATAAAGAATATGACTGGCTTAAAAGATATAAAAATCTGTTCTAGAAGCAATCAACGAAGTTTAGGGCTCTGAAAATAAGTTCGCTTAATATTGACATTATTTTGTTTCCAACAACTGCCAAAGATGTTCAATACAGAACAATATTATTCTTTCTGAACAACATATCACAGCCAAACAAACGGATCATTTCAGAAGAAAAACAGTGCAGATAGCAGGAGAAAGGGGCTAAACCACTATTAACATTTCTTCTGAGGATTGGTTGGTCCTCAGCTGAACTCTGACACCAACACAACACATCCCCATGCAGAGAACACAGAAAGTATAACAGCTTTATTTAATATATATACATATATATGTAATGCATATATATAGCATAACTAAACTGTTGTTCCATAATTACACCAAGGGTTTCTCACCCCACAGTGTTATAGTCACCTACCATTCTGCATAAAGCTGTCTCAAATCTCAGCAAGAGTGATAACCTCACAAAAAATATTACTCTCACTCAAGGCAAATATTTTCTCTTGTTCAAAAGCTCTGAGTAAGATCTACACAACTCTCCTCCATTCACCCCTTCCCTTTCCATCTTTACTTCACTGCACACAGTTTGTGTAAAGTTGAAGCTTTCTAAAGTGACCTTGCTCAGTAAAAGCTGACATACCTTTTCCTTCCAATGAGTGTCAATTTTATCAATGTTCAAGTGAGTCTTACACACAAAAAGAGTTTAAAAATAGTTTCATCTAAGAGAGTGAGATAAAACAAAGAGAAACCAACAGCAAATCTATGACATGAGACTGGATGCTAAGAAAGGCTCTTCCAGATTGAGATTTTTTTTTTTTTTTGTGACTAACATAGTAAATCACACACAAGAAAACAAGTATTAATGTTCTGTCTCTTAGTGTGTAGCTCAGATTTTTCTTGTGAATAATCTAATTGTGAAAGCTGAAACATGAATAACAACTGCACTCTCATCCTGCAACAAATAGCCTAATTTTATCACATTATTTCTTTTCTCTCTTTCAGCATATAACTGTACTAGGGGGTTATAATGTTAGCCAAATAGCTCCCATTTCTACCAGCACTGATGCTTGTTTATGAGTTATTTGGGAAAGGCAGTGCCCTGGCTGTGCTCAAAGCAGCAATCTATCAGTTGCACTACCCTCATCTGTGTAAGGAAAACCTTGTTCTGTGTGTAGGAGAGGGTGGAACACCCCCAGCACTTGGCAAGAGGCACTGACCTTGCAAAGGGCCGACAGTGCATTTTCTATACACTCACTACATCTTTGCCTCAGTTCCAGATCAGGCTCACACAGCTCCATATCTGAGTCTGAAGTATCTGTAAATATACCCAAGCCTAGGATATCTAAACTGGCAGTCTCTGCTGGTCCTAAATATACTGGACCTGTCAAAAGAGGATGACCAGTTCTCCTATATCGAGATTTTTGGCTTTTTAATGTTACATGTCCCCATGGACCTGTGCAAATGCAGAAGCCCTGGTGTCTGAGGAACATGAAGTGTTCCAGCTTGCTTGTTCAGTGCCATCTCTGGCAAGTTCCTTTTGAGGCACTGGTTTGAGGAGACATTTAGCTGAACTCTAACATGGCATTACTGTGCATTTTACAGACAAGTCTCAGCATTCATATTAAGTCTAAAATTTAATTATAGACTGCCTGTTTTTGAAATAGACTCATAGAACAGTTTAGGCTGGAAGAGACCTTAAAGATCATATAGTTCCCAACTCTCCTGTCATAGGCAGGGACACCTTCCACTGCTCAGAGCTCCATTCAGCCTGGCCATACACACTCTTCCAGGGATGGGGTATCCACAACTTCTCTGGGCAACCTGTTCCAGTCCCTCACCACCCTCAAAGCAAAGGATTTTTTCCTAATATGTAATCTAAACCTACTCCCTTTCAGTTTGAAACCATTCCCCCTTCTCCTGTCACTACATACTCTAGTAAAAAGTCCCTCTCCAACTTTCTTGTAAGCTCCCTTCAGGTACTGAAAGGCTGCTATTAGATCCTCCCAATGCCCTCTCTTTTCCAGAGTAAACAGTCCCAGTTCTCTTAGCCTTTCCTCACAGGAGAGCTGCTCCATCCCTCTAATCACCTTGGAGCAAGACCAGAGGAGGGCCACCTACAGGTCCATGTCCTTGCTGTGCTGGTGGGATCTGACCTGAGCAGGGCAGAATCTCCTCTCTCAACTGCTGGCAACAGTTCTCTTGATGTAACAGAGCAAACTGCACTCCCTGTTCTAAGAACTGAAATCAGACAGCAGAGGTAATGCCTGAAATTTTTAATGGCTTGATTATATAACTTAATGCCTGATTTACAAGGACTGATGTCCTCCTCCAAAAAACTGTCTTTATGCACACAAGAAGCTGTCACTGGTATACTGGTCCTGCACTCACACCTATACATCACCTGACTAATAGAAATATCTCCCTGTACAGGTGATAATTCTGTGAACGTAAACTTGATGAATGCTTCTGACATCTACTAAATAAATAATAGTACAAGTTTAATGACATTTAGAAATTATGTCAGCACTTTTAACGTATCTTATGGGTATGGCACATCCATGAGAAGTTTGAAGCAGCTGACAACAGACAGTAATAATGGGAAGGACCACGTATATTATACTGCCCACAAAGTATAAACTGGTCAGCCACCCCATGTTTGAGACCACTAGCTCCTGCTCCAATGAAAACAGGAAAATAAGTTTTCTGAGCAGAGCTGGAGAGCTAACCAGATCTGCATTTTCAAGATGAAGTCAGTAAGAATACAAAAAGATTTCTTAAGTATTTATGGGTTAATGTCCCAACGCTGCTTGAGAAACTGTCACATTAACTCTGGTCTCTCGGGGTAGTTGAAGGTGCAGAATTTGGCTCCTCTGGGGATAAACAGCCAGAGCTGCACTGGTACCCAGGGATATAGGAGAAGTGTACCTGTCACATCTGGATCCTCCCTGGCTGGCTGTGAGGCTGCCTCCTCTGCCACCAGCACAGCCACTCTCCTGCCAAAAGCAGCCATTCATTAGCATCAGAAACAATTAATGAACTAGGCTGAGTTCTGTCTGGAGACAGCCAGCTGCTCAGGAGAGCCTGCAGATCTGCTGCCCCTGTCCCTCTGTGGGCCATCTGCCTTAGCTCTGGCTGGACTTGGAACTGCTGCCTCTGCAAACGCTTGCTGCAGGAAAAACCTCACAAAGGTTAAG
Source organism: Acropternis orthonyx (assembly GCA_035583155.1). NCBI lineage: Eukaryota > Metazoa > Chordata > Aves > Passeriformes > Rhinocryptidae > Acropternis > Acropternis orthonyx. The sequence continues at coordinate 54,129,165 of JAWWEU010000081.1, read as the reverse complement.
AGCTCAATATTATTTTTTTCCTCCCTCTCCATCTACACATGTATTAAATAATCCAGTTAGGTATTCTGAACACTTTAATTAACAAATTAGTTATGAACTGGAAAAAACACTCATGCTTTCTGTATCCGTCAGGCTATGGTAAATCAACATAAGCTAATGATGCTTTTTTCAGTGCAATTACTTGAGCTTCACTTTGTTTCCTGAATTGTGTTTGGAATGAAAAGGGTGATGTCCTTCCTTTCTAAAGTTACTTTTTCAGTGTATCTGTCAGGCCTGGATGTACACTGGCACTTTGCCTTCTTATTTTTGATGCTTCTTATTCCTGCCCCTTCACAAAATTCCCTATCTTCTTGTAATGAATTTTTTTTCCCTACTGCCCTATATAGTTATCCAGAGACTGGAAGAGCCTGTGATTTCAGAGGAATGAGCCACTGCAAACATTTTCATTTGTTTTTAAGAACTCTTTCTACAAAACATACATATTTATGTAAAATGTTTCATTAGGGCCGGATCACTAAAGCACAGAAAACAACAGCTAAGGTCAACCGAGTGACAGTCACAGGTGTCTTCCACAAAGAGATCTAAGTGTTCATGCTGAAGTGGGTTACATTACAAGTCAAAGCAGGGAGCACAACTACTTAAGGAGGTGTGTCTTGAAGTGAATTAAAAAAAATAAAATTAAAAACACCCAACTAATCAACAACAACGAAAAAAAACCCAAAGAGCCCCTCCCCCTCCCAAAACAAAGCATGAGTCACTTGATGTCTAAATCATTCCAGAACTATTGTTTATACCGTGTGCAGCACCAATAATGCTATGACACATGCAAATATGTTTTTAGCAGTGTTTAATAAATGAACCAATAGAGGATTATTTTTTTTCAGCCACGAATAAGTAATTCTCCATATTTTTTAAGTGGATAAGTAATTATTTAATAGGTAATGACTATCAATTTGTCCTGACTTCCGATCACCTAATTTGATCTACAGGGCTCATGAGAAGGTTTTAGTAAATATGTTATTAGACTGTACAAATGTGTGTTTATCTAAAGCACATATGTAAAGATTTATTTATTTACTTATTTATTGAAAAGCAACCATACTTTAATGATTTATAAATTCTTACTCAGCAAGAGTAATTACTTCCACGTGCTTTCCTACTTACAAAACATACTGTAACCTGGCCAGTGAATTCACAAACCACTGACAACTCCATAACAACTTTTTTCTAAGAGGGTTTTAATCAAAACATAAGGAGTTATGTTGTGTGCCCATGTTAGTTTGCTCCAAGGCATCCCTTGTGAACACAAAGACATGGCAGTATTTGAGGTGGTGACCTGCAGTGTGCTCACGACAGCTCCACACTGCCCAACGCAAACAACAGTGCAAGCTCAGAGGCAGCACCTCCGTACTTGAGATTCATACCCAGACTAAACCTCTGGCAAGTCCTGTCAAGGGACAAGCCCAGACAGTTCACACAACTCAGGCAGATGCCACCCACCCCCTTCACATTCACTTTGTCAAAACAAAAATCATTCTCATATTTCATTATAGAAAAGTAATAAATAATTGAAGAGGTAGTGGCATTAATTACGGTATTGGAGGTTTTAATAGCAATGCCAAAAAGAGCCTAAGCTGGGTGTCCCTGGCTTTCTTCAAAGGCAAGGCTCTAGCAACATTCTTTTTATATTGGTCGTTACTGCAGAACAGATCTGACTGACTTACTGGGAATGATTTGGGGAATAAAAGAATCATATCCCATTATAGGTAAGTTCTTGCATCTTCCAAACAGAAGGCAGAATTTAAAACTCCACTGAGGAAAGAAAAAACACCCTGTCTCGATGACACCTATGCCAACACTTTAAGATTTCTGATGCTTATTTTACAGTCACATTAACAATTCTGATAAAAGGCCAAGGTCAGCACACTGATTAAAAGCTAACATGAAAGCCTGGATAGGAGTTACACAGGGGTGCTAAAAGGACTGGTTTTTGAACACAACTGCCCAACAGAAACTTTCATATTGCATTATCAATTTCATTGGCAGGATCAGATTCCCCCAATACTGGGCTTGGAACAGAACCCCTGGGTGCCAAATTTCCTCTTTTTTATTCCACTGTGCAAAAGATAATTTCCATATATCCAAAAATTCATTATGACCTTCATACTTTCACTGTCTGCTGGGATTATTTCTGAACTTCTGAGACACTACTCAGTTTCAAGCAGCTTCCAATTATATTATATAACTTTACATTATGTTGAAATAATGTAGACGTTCATCCCTAAATTAAAATGGTATGAGGTGGATGATGGGCAGCATTAATTCTTGTACTAGAGAGAAGTGTGATGTCCAATAGCTTGGGAACCGTTAAGAGGAAGATTGATAATGCAATATATCAAATGTGGGCTAAGAATCCCTCTCATGCTGTGATGCAGTCCATTGATTCTACTGATGGCAGGTCGTAAGATGTTAGACCTTACAACCTTGACATCACATATGAAAAAGCTGCCAAGGACAGATTTTAAAAAGCTGTAGAATGAACTAATTGAAAACTCTCCTTTTCTCTGGTGCCACTCTATTTACTCAGGTGGCAGCTATACAGATTACTTCTGCAGGAGAATAGGTATGATGAAAATGGAAGGAGCCAAAATCTTTTTATCTAGTCTACTAACCAGATGTCAGCTGAAATGTGTTCTGTCAATGACTTCATGGCATATATTGATGTGCCAATGTGGATGGCTCCTGTGGCAGTCATTTTGAAAAGTAATTTTTTTTCCCCCAAGATAATGCATCCCTATATTCTCCAAATATTACACTGGATCATTTACTAGACTTAGGAATGTTTGGTTTACATAGGTAGAGAATGTGAGCTGATAATGGAGAGAAAATTCAAAATTATTTTTTTAATAAGTTCATTTAAAAAAGAAAGACTTTTACGATTTTACAGTATTCAAAGATTTAACAATTTTTGCTTATATATATATATATATATATATAAGTTACAAGAACAAAACAGAGAAATGCACATTCCTCTTCTGTGGTGCTTTGTTATCTCATATAAATTACAGACATTTCAAAAATAATCTCTTTCTCATACTGGCACTGAACAACACACAATTCTAAAATTAAAAAAAAAATCATTAATACTATAATATAGTAGAGCACTAAGGCTTAGTTGTTTGAACTGAAACATTATTTCACTATCAAAAGGCTAATTTGATAGAAACTGACTGCAGCCAGCTTTGTCTGAACAGCTCCTGATTTAGCTTTCTAAGTCCAAGCCTTTGCTTACAAACCTGTAAGAGAACTCAGGAGTCCCGACCCTCTGCCTTCCCCAAACCTGCTCTCACAAGAAGTCCATGGCACCACTGCAGCCTCCACACAGGTTCTGTCACAGCTGAGGCTTCAAAGGCTCTGCACCCCCTTTCTGTGCAGCCCCACAGGAACAGCAGCGATTGCTCTGCCCGGCACCAGCTCTGGTTCAATCTGTTGGTGAGCAGCAGAGCAACCAACAAGGACCAACAAAATAACCTACATGTCCTGGGGCCCTCCTGTTCCAAGTTTCTTTCCATGATAGTAAACTGAGAGGATTCTGTTGGCTTTCCACAGCTGCTGTGATTGAGAGTGCTCAGGAGAGCAGAGGAGGGAAAGCACCCCCCAAGACAGGACCCACAGAGCAGAGAGCCCCTGGAAAATGCAGATGTGCACTGTGCTCTCAGGCCTTGGGCTCTCTGTGGTGATGGAAACTGCTTCACAGCTGTAACTGTAACATAAACCAAAGACTCTTACCCATTGACACAGAAACTGTGGCTGCACATTTACATCCATACTGGTATGAATTGGCATACCTGCAGGTAACTGCTCAGTGTTTGCTTCTACAATCAGCAGGTTTTTCAGGATGCTTCTCCCTGCTCACCCTAGCAAGAAATGAGGCTCAGAACAGGAACAGGTGGCAACATATGAAGAATATGAACCACCAAGTAAACTGATTTGAGAGGTTAACTTTTCTAATCAAGTTTCTTTCCATCAAATCTGTATTTTCTTTGAAATAAGTATACATACTAATCCATAAGTCACTGAAGGCTTACAGGGGTCTGAGTAGGCAGATGTGGAAACCCTAAAATACTCTCACAAACTGACATAGAAAACCACCCTACATATACACCCTGGAGGCTTCCAGATCAATGTCATTCCACAAAGATTTAATTCTGTTTGCTTAGATCACTAGTTACAGGATTTGCCAACAAAGTGATATCAAACATTAGAAATAAATTCATGAACGTTCCTGCTTTCAAAGCCTCCTAAAAATTGCTGAAAATATTGAACTCTTTGATGTGCATCCTTCCAATTGCAACATTTATAGCAGAAAACTGAAAGAGAACTACAGTCACAACTCTGATCTTCTTAATAACATGATGTGGCTGTTCTGTAAATCAGTGTTTTAATCAATGGAATAAAATATACTATCTATTCTGATCAAGTGTTTTGCCAGTCTAGAGTGAAGTGCCATGGAAAATGGTGAAGAAAAATAATTGGGTTGGAGACTAGAATTTTCAAATGCACATTCCTTTAATGTAAAGGGTCTGGGGCTAGAGGAGGGGGAGTTCTTTCCATTTAATGACTTGAGCACAGTGTGGTTTAAATAGCACATTTGATCTGGGAATCTATTAGCTGAAAATGACTCTTTGGAGAGAAAAAAAATTGGATTCCCTTATTACTGGTTTGATTAGCAATATCTGTAATTCCATGAAGTTGTAAAATAGCTCAGCATTAAAACTGAGCTATTTTCCATCACTTCTAGAAGCAGAAGCATAAACACAGAGATGTCCAAGATCCTATGTTAAACACACTCCTGAACTCTGCAGTACTTTTGCTGGCACTAGAATTAGGAAAACAATATTTGTTAATGTACATAAAGCAGCTTCAGGTTTGAAAATATGTATGCCAGGCTTCATGGGTATTAAGAGATGGATAACAAAAATCTAGAGAAGTTACTTTTAAACAGAGGGATGTAACTAGTATTTAACAAAGAGATGGAACTAAATTTCAAATGACCTTTTGACAGAGAAAATTAAGCAAATATTTGATTAATGATGGTACTGATCCATATTGCTAAAGAAACATCATTAAAAGAAACTGTAATGATTAAAAGGGTAAGAAAGGGGAGGGTAAATATAATTAAAGGAAAAAATTAAATTTCAAATGTCTGATTTGCCTTTCATTTATAACAGAAGTAGTCTAGTAAACTGAAAGTAGAAATACTCATCAAAAGCAAAGTGAAGATACTCCCCACCAAGCTGATGCTAAATTGTATTTTATTAAAGTGATTCTAGTGACTTTTTTCAATTTTATAACAGAGAATAGAACAGAAACATAACTAAGGTCATACAACAGAAGTCATCCTGAATGATGAACAGTGTTTTGGAATTGATGCACCCCTTAACTGCTTTCATCTGCACAACAAACAACTGGACACACAAGTTCAAGGACCCAAGAGCCTACCAGAACACATGTTCAGACATGCTACAACAGGGAGAATGAGAACTACACAAGGCATGTAACACAGTCAACACAGCTGGAGTGCAGGCTCTGCATCACATCTGCAGGGCTGCAGGACTACAGCTTGTCACTCATATTTTCGCTAAGCCAGTCCTTTGGCTTCTGCTTAGCTTGCTCGGTTGCAATAGCAATTCTTTAACACCCAGGTAACATAGTCTAATCTGTTTGATGTTTAACTCAGGTGTGTGATTGCATGGACCAGTGACTATTGGTATAGCAATTCTGATATATTTCTGTACCTAAAGTAGCTATTTTGGAGAGAATAAACTATCGTTGTAGAATAAAAACATAGTGCAGAGGACCACAATCTCGGGGTGATAGCAGAGGGATTGGAAGTACAGGCACAGGGTGGCACCAGAGGAAGTGAGGCTGTAAGAACCTCACCAGATTACCAGTTATTAACAGAAAATTGTTCTGGGACTTGGCTAAAACTGATTTGAAACAACAAAAAAGGAGGGGGAAAAAAAAGAAAAAGGAAGATAAAGAGATTGAAGAACAAGAAACTCAAATACATAGAACAGAAACATACAGAGAAGTTGCAGACCAATAAACCAAGACTGATGTCAAGGCACTGAGAGAACCAACAGGCCATAATTGCCCTACCCAGTGGAGGACCCACTAACCCTGCCTGTGAGCCCCATTTCAGCCTCCAGACTCTACCTGAGCCACATCGCAGGCCTACACCCATTCCATGTTCTTCCCCACTGACAGATTAGGGTCCCTGGCTCAACATCAGACCTGGCTCATCCCTTCCTGTGTGATCATCTCCAGACAAGTGGCAGAACATGCTGTGTGGTGCCAACACTACTCACTGTAGTGACAGGGTGACAATGGATGGTCCCTCAGTGGCCATGACATCACCTGCAGGTTTGGCCCCCTTAGTTGTGCAGCTCCCCTCACTCCATTCACTGAAAACATACAATTACCCTCCAGTATATCCAGTGTTGTCATTGACAGAGAATCACAGAACAACAATAATAATGAAAAGAACCTTGAAAGGTCACCTGGTCCGACACCCTGCAATGAGCAGTGACATCTTCAACTAGATCAAGTTGCTCAGAGTCACATCCAATCTGACCTGGAAGCTTTCCAGGGAATGGGACATCTACCACTTCTCTGGGCAACCTGTTCCAGTGTTTTACCACTCTCACTGTAAAAGAAACTTCTTTTTTATATTTAATTTAAATAAATGCAGTTTAAGTTTAAAAATATTACTCTTGTCCTGTTGCAACAGGTGCTACTAAAAATGTCCTTGTAAGTCCCCTTTAAGAATTGAAAGGCCCCAAAAGGGTCTCACCGGAGCCTTCTCTTCTCCAGGCTAAACAACCCCAACTCTCTCAGCCTTTCCTCATAGGAGAGGTGCTCCATCCCTCTGACTCTGATCGTCCTTGGGGCTCTCCCCTGGACCTGATCTCACGGGTTCACATCTCTCCTGAACTGAGGACTCCAGAGCTGGACACAGAACTGGAGGTGATTTCTCACAGGAGTGGAGTAGGGAGGCAGAATCACCTCCTTCCATCTGATGGCCACGCTTCTTTTCATGCAGCCCACGATTCACTGCCATTCTGGGCTGCAAGCACACGTTGCCAGCTCATGTCCCATATTTCATCCACCAGTACCTTAAAACCCTTCTCTACAAGGCTGCTCTGAATCCTTTCATCCCACAGCTTGTTTTGATACAGGTGTTGCACTGATCCAAGTGCAGCACCTTGCACTTGGCTTTGCTGAACCTCATAAGGTTCATATGCACTCATTTCTTTAACTTGTATCCCATCCTTCAGGCACATCAACCACACCACTCAGGTTGATGTTGCTGGGAAACGTGCTGAGGGTGCACTCAATGCCACTGTCTATGTTGTTGATGAAGATATTAAACAGTGTTGGTCCCAACCTGAACACCTGTGGGACACCACTGGTTTGCCATCCACACACGGAACTGTTGACCACAGCTCATCTGTTGTTACCAGTTTGCCAGCTGTGTTCACTGTGGTGCTACACCTTATTTGACCTTCCTTTTCTGTCTGACACACCTGTAGAAGACCTTCTCACCAGTCTTCGTGTCCCTCACCACATCCAGCTGAATCCATGCCTCAGGCTTCGTGTCTCCACCCCTACACAACTGGGCAAGGTCCCTCTCCTATTCCTTGGACACCTGTCCCTGCTTCCACTTTCTGTGCATTTCCTTCTTGTCCTTTGCTCTGACCAGCGGTCTTGACCCACCCATCTGCATCCTCCTCCCAGTAAAGAGTCTGGGACACTGGCAGTCCACCACAGTCCCCACCCCAGACAGACCCACTCACCATGAGACTTGGAGGACCTGCAACAACAGGACCTTAACACTGGGAGTTTGGGGAGTTTTTTGGTTGGTTGGTTGGTTGATGTGATTTTTGTTGTTTTATCTTTGTGGGGTTTTTTTCTGGTTGGTTGGTTGGGTTTTTTTGTTTTGTTTTGTTTTTTCTAGTAATAGCTAGGCTGGTAACTATTCTTTAAGATTAGAATTAGTCTAGCAGCAAATTCATGGCTTTGCTCATCAGGTGGGGATTTTTTTGGCTCAGGAATTGCACAAACTAATATAGAAAATAAGTGGAGAACATGGCCAGCCTAGGCTATAATTCTGCTGTTAACATCAGGAGCATTCCACCATTTGGTAGTATTCCAGATTTTGTTTACAAACACTCAAAACCAAAGGCTGTAACTTTTCTTTCTATGGGGTTTGTTTGTTTGTTTTAGGAGGCAACACAAGGTATCTAGGCAGGAGCAACATAATTCCTGCAGGAGCAGAAAAAGTGAGGCAGCAATGCATTTAAGCCAACCTTCTGGTATTCTGCTGTTATTACAAATCTTCAGGATTTAGAAGATGAGAGCACTACTAATTTGTTTTCTCTTCTTCATCCTTACATTGAAATATTTTTAAATTCTAATTTTGTAAAGTCAATTAATTTTACCTTTCACATGTATTTTGTGAGAAAGAAAAAATTTCAGTATTGATTCACAGGAATGTGTGAGATTTTATATTTTAGAACTTTTAGATAGATGCTATTTAGAAAGAAAACAAAAACAATAATATTCAGAATAATAATTTTCTGTTAATCTAAAATTTTACATTTAAATGTATTGGAAATTGATTTAGATGGTATATATCAAGACATATATGATATATATATGTGGTATTTTTCAAGATGGTATATAAACAGACACCTAGAAATACCAAGAGAAGCAATGAAAATTCCTACAGGCCAAGGAAAAGACTTGTGTTCGGACCATGAAATAAATGTGCTTGGCCCTAAGGACACAATCAGACCAGGCAGGACACCAAAGTCACACACGTATTCTTCTGGCCCACAGCTCTGAGGTGGCTTTGTGATTTCTGAGCATCCCCTCACTGCAGTACAGAAATACATGAGAAAGCCAAAGTTCCCCGGTGCTAGAGAACACTTGAGTGACAGCAGCCATGGCTAAGGCAGGAACAAGGGAAACCAGCAAAGCACGTAGAAGCTGTTTAGTTCTGCTCCAACAACCGTGACCTTGCAAGTGTTCATTTTCACTGCCAGTGAAGACAGGTCTGCCCTTTGCCATGAAGTCACTTATCCAGCTGTACTGTGGGACTCCATCCACATTAGGCACTTGCTACGTGTTATTAGTAGCACACTTCTCCCTGCTGTGCAATGGAGTGCAATTACTGTCCCATACAATGAAAGAGAAATCCATTCAGTCCATAAAAACAGTCTGTCAGACAGCTAAAACTTTGTTACAATGAACATAAACACCAGTATGCCACAAAAAAAGCATTTTCATATTAAAAATACCTTTCATCACTTTTTGAAATATCTGAACATGTTGAGAGTGCCCCTTACCTCCTCTCTTGTTTAATTTGGCATAGCCTGGCACATAGCTGCTTGTCATAGATGATGAACTGCTGAAGGAGGAGTGGGGTAATGCTGACACCAGAGGTTCATCGCACTTCTCTGAAACACAAGAAAACAAATTCACTTCTTGCTCTTAATTATTCATAAATATTAAGAGGCAACGTGCCCTTTTTCTTTCTTTAGGTGATAACACACCCTTATTATTTTTGTACACATGTAGCTACATCCCAACTTTCCAGTGTAAAGAAAAAAGCAACAAATCCAAGCCAAAACAAATGCAAGCCAACAAAACAAACAAAAAACCATCTTAAAACCATAAGAAAGCCACAAACACACACTGTGACATGAGAAAAGAAAGACTTGCACAAAGTACAGAATAAAACAATGGTGATGTCTAACCATGGGCTACCACTCTCCTTAGGGATACAACAGCTGAACAAGGAAGCCTGCCCTGAAATATCTGGAATGTTTCTGGTGACATAAAAGCTACTGCTAAAGAAAGGTCTTATCAAGAAAGTTTTGGAAGAAGTAGATAAGATACAAATTTTAATTTCTGTAATAGAAGTGCTGATAAAGTGATATTAAAGAAAAAGAAAATAAATCAGGGGACAGTAATGAACGCCTATGAATTATCACATACAACAGATTCATTGAAAAAAACCTATACTAACTAATCTCTATAATCCATTTGAGCACTTCAATTTTACCCAGTTATAAAGGAGATTAACTAGGTATTAACACATAAGATGGAAAACACCAAAATCAGGGTCTTTGCCTTTCTAATGAAGAAAAAAGTTTAAAAAGAAAAATCTCCTGCTGTTGTATGACAAATTAGAATTAAAAAATCTGGTTTTGGATTTTTCAAATACTTAATTACTGTTCTTTGTTCTAGTTTTTGTAAGGCATTTCAACAGATGGGAGAAATATGTAGCTTAAATTGCTCATCTACTTTACAGGTACAACTGAAAAAAGCCTTAACCCACACCAGTAATCCTGACTGCTCTTTTCAAACACAGGCACTGCAGCACAGGCTCTAAGAGGAAACCCTCAGTTTTATGTATCTGGAAAGCATTAGATCACACGGGTGGTCTAGACCACCACAGGTCTAAATATGCATAAGAAGCACATTTAATGCTCAGCTACAGCACAGGTTTGGTACAATAACCAACCAGTGATTTGATTGGACTGGATTACACATGAAGGCCAAGTTAATCCCACCCTCTGAAGAAGAACTTTCAGAGGAAAAAGGGATTGTGAGTTAATCAAGTAATTTACAATGAAGTTCACTTACAACATGCAGTCTCATGTAATAAAAAATAAAATTACTTTCACAGCAAAAGAAACTGAAGCACAGAAAAACAGAAGAACATTAATTCAGGAATCGGTACTTTGACATTTAACAAAATAAACAAGCTTCCTTTACAGATCTCTGAGTTAAAAACATTAAGGGCAAAAAACAAATTCATACAAACCCAGGCAAGAGTAAAGGGCAATTGCTTTGAACTGAATTAAAGGACAATTCCAGTGACTTTTAAGTTCAGTACCACCCTATTTAATGACGGAATTTTGACAAGGGGAGATAAATGGTTTCAAACATTCCTGTTTATACCACAGAACAGAAAGATCGATGAGCACAGCCAGAGCAGAGGGAGGAGGGCAGGCAGCACTGCTGGCCAGGAGCCTGGAGCTCCTGACTCCACCCCACCCCAGGGCAGCACACACCTGTATTCAGGAGCCAGGTGCCCCTCACCCCATCCCTAGGGCTGCACACACCTGTCCCTGGGCACAGGACACAGAGCAAACAGCTGCACTGGGAGATCCTGGGTGCAGGATGCTGCTGTTTCAGCCAAGGCATCGCAGGGTCAGAGCTGAAGAATAGAAGCAGATTGCCCTAATTGCCAGGTTTTTTCCTAAATTTCATAACCACAGAAACACACACCTACTTGACAAAGTTTTTCCTGGAGTATTTCTTTATCTACAGTCTGTTTTCCATAATTCATAAAAAAGAGGTTTTCAGCCTAAAGACTGCTAACAACCTGCTCATGCTGCCACGTCACCCTCACTGCCACCATGTGAAGGCATCTGTCACTAATCCTTCTGTCTAGGTAAAAATGGAGTGAAATATTTAAAAGCAAAACAACATGTACTCAGAAAATTTTAAAAATACATACCAAAATCTCTTTATAGCATTTTCCTATGCTTATATTGCATGATATTTACTGTTAAGGAGAAAACCATATTCTCATCAGTAAAGAGAGCTAAGGTTGAACATGTACCTCTGTTCAGTTCCCTAGGGGTCTTCCAGTATATTTTTAAAAGTAAATTGTTAGGTTTATACCATTTTCTGCCACCTATAGCTTCAAACGGGGTGGGGTGGTTTGGATTTGCATTTTCATGGAAAAATGCTAGAAATACAAAGACTTGGCTACGAAAAATGGGTGCTACTTATACAATTTATTACTAAATATAATGAGAGACTATGGCCCAGTATAATTGAAAAAATAAAAGAAAACAAAAATAAGAAAAAGAAAATAATTGAGCTAACAGAAATCTTAACAAATAAACTTTTAAAACATTATTTTTAAAAAATCTAAGAAAAACCTCATTTTTGTGCAACAAAAATACACATGGATTTTAGATGTGCTCAGAAACAACTGGACAGCTGAAAAACCTCTCCAACTAGCAGAAGCTCATCAGAACTTCTAATCTTTTACTGATTCCAGTGACTACTGAGAAAATATCCTTCTTTTAATTTGACAGCTGTTATATTGGTGTGGCACTACTATTGAAGACCTGCAAAAGGAAATATGGAAAAACTGCTAGTTCCTAAGTCATCATTCCCCTGTATGGCCTGCCTTGTCTCTCTGCTTCACTAACCCATCCTCTTGGATTCGAAAGAATAAGACAAAGTGGCTTGACTTAGTTTAAAAACCAATAACAAGTCCCACAGGGAATATCACTCTGTACTGGTGGTCACAATTCTTACAGACAGCTGTGGATACACTTCATCTGGTGCACATGTGCTGCTGCAGTGTTAAATCTGGTACCTTAAAATCTGGCTGGAAAAAACAAACCAGAGTTCATGGAGTTTTCCTTCACTGTTGTTTAGAACTGTAGTCTCCTCCCATGCCTGTTTTGGGATACCAATTAAGAAGTTTTAAAAAAAAAAAATCTCACTTTCTCATTTTTTAAAAAAGCAAACCTCCCAATCTTGCCTGCTCATTTATGTTTCATAAATATGGGAAATTCACCATAAATATGTAAGAATTATAGGGAAAGATTATATTTCAAATTAATAGACTTAAAAAAGATACTACATCTCATCAATAACTCATGACTTTAGGTGCAACAGAACAAAAGTTAAAAGACTGCTTACATAAGCTAATATTTCTAGCCCTATATAAAAGTTGCACTAAATATATTGCAGTATTAAAACTTCCTTCAGAACATGAAATACTGTTATTCCACAGATTCAAGAGGGAAAAAAAAAATCCTTGGGAACCTTTGGTTCCTTCAGCACTTTCAGTTATTTCCTCTGGAATCCAATTTTTTACTTACTAAACCCAGAATCATATATACCTTCCTGTTACTGAGATGTAATAGCTTTCCCCGTATAAGTCAATGCACTGTGCCCTGTTAATCAATTACAGAGCATGGTTTCCTGCCAGCATCACAGCAGCAAAGAAATAAACTCTCCTCCATACCATCTATCTCAGTGATATATTAACATCCCAGCCAGCTTAGGTCCATTTAAATGTTAACTTCCTGAAGAAAAAAGACAAGTCCTCTCCACTCTACTCTGTTTAGATCAAAAGAACTGCTAACTTTGTCACAGATATGATGACATTTGCTACCCTGACTTCCCTATTCAGAAGGAAATAACAGTACCTGTCCATCAGAAACAAGTTTCCTTAAGATTCAAATAATTAGATCAAGGGAAGGATGGGCACCTAATGCCACTAAATACAAATGCAAAACATCTGCAATCCACAATCATCTTCCCTCTCAAGACTTACAGATAATTGAATCAAAGAGTGCTGTGCACTTGCTCTGTTCTTACACGTTTTCTCAGACACCTGGCTATTGGACACCAGGTAACAAGTGAGACGGATCTCTTGTCCTACCAAGTGCAGCCTCTCATATTCCTGGTGTTCACACTCAACCAAACCCGGAAAGGAATATCTGCCCTTTCCTGTTTTACAGCCTATTTACAGCTTATTTTTATAGTTTAACCATCTGGATAAACTAAAAAAAGTCTGTCTCCTATTGGCCTGCAATTGCTTTAACTCCCACTTAGTTAGCCCATGAACTATTTAGGGAATAGGGACCATGACTTTTGAAGGGACAGCTGCTGATTGTAACACAAAGCAGACCATATACACACAAACCCTCCTATCAACCCCACAGGTTATTAAAGCTTAATCCTTACTACAGCAGTGACTTCAGTGGGTTTTGATGGGCAAAGCAGAGTAAAAAACCTTGATGCCTCACTTCTCAGAAGTCTGCTCAAATCCCTAGCATCCTGATCAATAAACAGGTCACCTGTAAAGTTGCTGACATCTCTTATCACAGCAGTCTGAATAGATCAAAAAGACAATCTACAGTTCTTCTGTGTGTGCTTGACATTTGTATCTAGCAGTAGGTTTGAATGCATACAAGCAACTATATATCAAAAAAAGAAGTGGGAACAGTATACATTTACAGTCACAGGTAGCTTTTATTAATAATTTGAATCTCAGAAGCTCTTGCAAAGATTCTGTCAGCAAAGTAAAAAGAGAGTTGTGTAACAGCGGTTCTAAATAAGAAAAATACTTGGATACTGATAAATAGAACTCATCAGAAATAAGTGATCATGACTTGCTAAGTATGCTTTTGAAAATAACAAAGGCTTTTACATCATTATGGTCCAGTGTACACCAAGGAATATATCTTTTAAACAATCCACAAATTCACCTCTCCTGCTTTAAAATCTTTAGTCAAGATTTCATATGAAGTGATAATATAATAATTTTTCTGTAGGATGGTTCTAAGACAAAACATGCCCCTAATAACAACTTTACTAAAAAAAACCCCTCTGTATGTGTATGTCAGAAAATAAGAGCTCTAAAGCTGATTAACTTAGAGGCAAAAGGACAAACGACAGCAATATCAATATTGTGTTCTGATTCCAAAGTAGCCACAATGAATCATTAGCAGAATATGAAACAGATGAGTCAATGCAGTAGCATTGGAAAAAATATCTTAACCAAGCAATATATAAAGCCCTAACCAAAAAGTCTTAACAATTTCTATTTTACACTATACAAACAGAATATTGAAAATACAAACCACAAACTCTTAACTATTAACAGTATATCCAACTCATTAATTATACAGGAATGCCTGTCAAGTATAGGGGAAAAAAGTTTAAAGCTATTTTAATCTTTACTTGTAATGCACAAGACTCCTGCTTTAAATATGAATTCTAATATAAATGTTGGGGAGCAAGGGAGAGAATTATGTCATCTGGGTTTAATTTGTATTGTGTGCTAAATGCTAGTTATCCAAAACACATTTTTCTCCTCCAATTTGAATATGTAATTTCTGTGTAGTGTGCTGAAGAGAAAGAATAAGCCACCAAGCACTTCTGAAAAGCAGTCATGAAATTGCAAGGGCACTCTGGAATGTGGATAAATACATGTGGGAATTGGCATATCTCCAATGACAACCAACAGGAATATTAATGTGGCTGGTTTGGATTGCAGTGTACTAGTATTCTGAGACAGCCTTACTTTCCGTATTGCATAGGCAGGTTTTATAATCCAAAATGAATGCTGGAATCCTCCAAGTTTAATTCACAAGACTGTGTCCCCCTCAAGAGTAGGAATAAATAAGCATAAGTTGCTAGAACATTTTATGTGATATTTCAAATGAACTTTTAAACTGATGCTAGCAAACAAGGCAGGAGCTACTTCAAAGCAGCTCGTTGTCAATGAAAACCCTTTAAAAATCAAACTTAGAAGCAGGTGCTATTGAGGACAGCCTGTCACAGGTTTAGTTTCAACACCAAGCAAAGCAGCCTTGGCCCTGTGCCCCAAGCCTGTTCCTCAATATGATACACCTCCATTGGATCACATGTGACAGGGACACTGCTGGAATTGTCTTTCCTAAGTCCCCAGAAGGGACAGTAATGAAAACAATACTCATGGCAATGACTGGAAAAATCCAGGGAGGGTGCCCCTTATGCTCCAAATTCTTAAGTCAGCTAGAAATCAATGAAGAGTTCGTCAAAGACCTCCTTCTCTTACAGGGAAAGGAAATACTTTCCTGCCAGGTGTATTTACCAAATGTATCAGGCTTTGATACATTTGGGGTGGTTCAAACAAACCACCTTTTGTCTTATGCATGTTCTGTTAAATCCACCATATACTGTTCCTTTCTTTTTCTCTTTCTTAAGATAAATATGCAACTTTACTCTTCAGCATGTTCCTGGGACCGCCTTACCTACTAGATAAGGATGATGATTGGTAGAATAGAAGCTTAATTTTGTACCCTCTTCTGTCCCACCTGTTTTCCACATTGCAGAAGTCTGCCCCTTCCCACTGACATGTCACAGCACAGCCCTAACAGACTGCCAGGGAGCCAAGTTCACATTCAGCTTCATAAGCAAATGAGTCCCAGCATCAGTGAACCTTCTCTGCAAGTATCACTAGAGCTCGGTGTAATCTGAAAGGTTAGAGTGGCTCACACAGATTGCCTGGGATGTTTCATATTCCACTTCAAGTTACCTACCATGAACAGAAATAATACCTTGTTGCTCAAAAGTTTGGCTGCAGCTGAAAAAGGTGAAAATGCCGCAGCTATTTTTGCCCCTCCAAGGTGAAGCCATAAATTAAATTAAGTTGGTGGTCTTAATACAACCCTTAGTGATCAAGGTTACTTGTTTTGAGGTTTATTTCAAGCCTTTCTATAGATCTCTGCAAGTAAAGGAGCAAGTCTCAGATGATGTTATTTGCTCACAGCAGAGGACAGGCAGTCAGGACTGTTTCTGTGTTCTGGTTCTGACTCAGGAATTTATCTTTGGGCAACACTGGATGCACCACCAGGGCTGTTCCTGAAAGTGCATTTGGATGCCCAAAGACAGACAGTACTTTACAGGATTTTCCAAAGTATCTTTTTATCTGAACTTTGCTTCTGATACCTCTTGACCAGTTCATAGAGAACCCAATGACTTATCAATGTGAAACATCATGGTATGGCTACACATTTTGACTCCTATAAATAGGTGTCCTATTCCATCTAAGGACCAGGTTACTAAGAAGTAAGAAAACTTTCTCGGCCTGTGTCAAACCCACGACAGTCTGAGGAATTTTTAATCAACTTTTTTAAGCATCCCTGGAATGAAATACAACAAATTCATAGATATGCAGTATACTATATGACTACCATCAGACATTTCTGGATGCACTGCCATTATCAAGTGACATACAATATAACCCACAGTCCTCTCTGTGGATTATGAAAAAAGGTTTAAAACAAACATCATTAAATACTGTGTTCTACAATTTACCCAAGGAGATTAGGATTTACTTTTTAATTACATTATTCAGTTTGGAAGGTGTAAAAAGCTGCCTTTTGTAATTCAAATTTATCAAAATTTCAACATTTCATATAGGAAAAAATAGAAAACTGTATCCAAAATTTGAGTCCGTTTCTCAGAAAAGTATCGTTATTTAAAATCTGCATTTACGAAAATGCATATTTTCTTTAGTGTTTCACATTCTGAAATAAAAAGGGTCCTCAAAATTAAATGTATGTCTTATTTTATTGTTTAGTAGAATGCAGTTTTAAATTAGTTACAGAATGAGTTCTTTTTATAGTGTCTGAGCTGTTATCTACAGTAAGGTTATTAAGGCAACCAGTGCTGCTGTTGCTTGTTGTTTGATTTTGGTTTTTCTCTTGAAAGAGTGCACAAGGGAAGTTCTTACATCAGTTTAAAACAACAGCACATCTGGACTGCCTTTGGTTTACTTAAGACGCTGCAGAACCTTCCACGGTCCATTGTCAATTTGGCAAATGTTCTCAACCCTTACTACCGTTACCACGTCTTTTATGAAGTGTTTTGCACTCTGTGAATCTCTAAATGATATGAGAAACCTGCCACCTTTTTTTGCTTATTTTAGAAAAAACCCTGAACTACTCTGGCCAGTGGCATCTGGAATAATTGCAGGTCAGTCAGCCTGGCTGTATGCTCAGGCTTTCATTAAACTGCCCTTAGCGCACAAGCAATAACAGACTATCAACTCTATGCAAAGTAAAACCCATGAATATTTCCATATTTTTGCATATCCAATCCTCAGGTGCCTCTTCAGCTTTTAACCTTCTGACATGCAAATTCTTCACCTTTCCACTGCTGAAAATACCTGAGCATTTAGGAGGATTTAGAGCCAATGAAACTCCACGTTCAGGACCTTTACAGGTAGGTGTGGTTTTCCACACACTGGCACCTCTCTGAGTATGGACAAACCTGGAGTCATGACACAGAATTTTAGAGCAGAGGAACCCACAATGATAAAGAAAAAGAACACTGGAATTCTTCACAATTTTTCTTGTCAGGTCTTATTTAAGCTGAAATACACTTGCAAATTACCTAGCCTATGTTCTTCCTCAGTCAACTTGATATCAACAGATGTCTTTTGTTTATTTGGTGGGGGGCCGTTTGGGTTTTTTTACTGGGTGGAGGGGATTGTTTGTTTTTGTGGGTTTTTTTGTTATTGGTTTGATTTGTTTGTTTTTCAGGACCAAGTGATAAGACACTAATTCATGACAACTAGTTTTCTGAATGTTTTTATCAATCAGCTTAAGTTTTCACCATTGCTTTTGCAAGTTTCCATCACTAAATTTAAGCTTTTATATTTAACAAAATCATATTTAATTTTTCCTCACGGTGCTACTTATTTTAATGGCCCCTTGTACTTTCACCAGTTTTATAGCAACATAATTGTTCTGAATTCAGAGATTTTAGTCCAGGTTTTACCTAATTTAAGCAGTATCAAGACAACCAATGAGGGACTTTAAAACTGCTGGACAATTCAACATAAAAGCCTGCCCATGGAAGGCCACATACTAATTTTCAAAACAACATGGCATAGGTATAGGAAAGAACATCTTTTAAACTTGGTGTGCAGACTGAATATCAAATTGTTTCACAAAATGAAGGTTGTTCAAAGCAACTTATTAGCTCTATGAGATTATCTACCTACTTACATGTTGGTTGAGATGCTTGACAGAAATCCCGTACCAAAGTTAACTCAGAGCTAATGCTGCAGATTCCTGTCTGAAGGCCTTCCTAGAAAACCACACTCTGCCCATAATGCCTAGGGAGGGAACTGTTCCTAAGAGGAAGATTATTTAATACCCTGCAGCACACAAAGCACATCCCACATTAGGTTAGATGGGCAGAAAAATACAAACTCACAGGGAATGCAAAAAGCAGCGGAGCATTGTTTCTTAATTTGCACAGCAGAAAGTAAACATCACTTCATCTTAAATTCAGGATTTTATGCCAAGGCATTATTAATTCCATGTTTGTGCGTTGTTGTTTACCTTCACATTCCCTTTGGAAAAGACAGATATGTCATATTTATAGCCACAGCTATTAGTGCGCTGTTTATCAGTTGCCTGCTGTTAGAAGTGATGAGAGAAGCAAAAGCCAAAAGATATGTGATATATGAATTTAACCATATTACACTGACAGATTGCTTTTTTCCTGAGAGGAAAAGACAAATAAGGTGTTTCCTGCCTCTTCTACCTGAAGCTTTACTTTTCCCTCCAGTTAAGTACAGACAGCATGCCTTCCCAGTCCTGTCAGTGATGCTGATATGTTTTTGGGGTTTTATAGGGCCAAAATCCTATGTGAATTTTGATGAACAGAACGGTGGCTAGGAAAGGAACAACAACAACAAAAGAATCTGAGGAACATTTGATAATAAAGAAACATGAACACAGTTTAGATTTCTGAACTTACCTATTGTAGAGCAAGCTGTGTTACAACCAACCCAAGAGACACAGTCTTCTCTGGGAAATTAGGGAACACAGCTGTGAATTACTAGAGGCCCAAATCTTACACTAATACCTTGAAGAAATGATACATAAATCAGAGTAGGCTAACAAATATTTTCATATGCCAGTATAAAAATCTGCAAGTTGATTCTAATCAATGTTCTGCATCCTCAACAACAGCACAGGTATGAGTCAGTTCAGGACAGCAGCCTCACAGAACACACATTTTGTTGGTACCTTATTCAAGACCTCAAAGTACCCAGCATTTAATAATTACAAGATAGAATCTTATTTTTTCCCTAGAGACTAAAGAAGATATCACACCATTATGCTATGTATTAAAAAAAAGATTTGCATTTGTATATCTGAAGCTGAATAGAATATTTTTCTTTCTGACAGACTTACAAATTAGACAGATGAAAGTGCTATACTCACAGCTGTATTTATAAGACCCCTTCTCTGACACCAAGCAAGGCAACCAACATCACAGGCAAACTCCTTATCAGTCTGCTTGCACTCTCGGTTTTATAGAAGCAGTAAAACTTGGGAGTAAATTCAGTGTTTCAACTGAGTGATTTAATCTTAGCAAAAGAAAACTATAAACATTTTTAAAAATCTGTATTAATGATAGATGAAGCATTTTCTGAGGATACCTGAAGTGAGAAATATCAGTAAAAAGTGCAGTATTTGGTTTTGAGATGCCACTCAGTTTTTAATTCCACAAAACATGGTGTGCCCAAACTCTACCTGTTAGTTCCACACTCAGTGGAGGCAACAAAATCTTGGAGGGGTGCTGGAAGGTCTCTATTTTTATCATTATTGGGAGGAGATACAGTTTTAGAATGTTGCAGGTCCTTCTACGTTCTTTATAAAAAAAGAAGCCCAGACTGTGACAACATTTCCAAAGAGCTCCTTAAATGAAAAATCATTTCTGACCAGACTGTAAGGGGCAAGCCAAAGGATCTGTATCAATAAGTGTTAATGATTCAGATCTTAATGGTTCTGTCACACCAGTAAAGACTGCAAAGAACAGACGGAAGGATGGTGCTGCACTTCTCCTACATCCAGTCTTTGCATGGCCCCAGGCAAAATTCCCTTGCATTTTGCCATCCATAGTAAGACAGTTTATACCTTACACATGCTTGTCTGGTGCATTACTGGGACAAGTAGACAGCTCTGGTTAGAGAACAGAAAAGAAAATGTTAGGTAAGGAAGCCAGTTCTGAACTCACTGTGGACCAAAAACAATCTTAAAAGGGCTTAACCAAGCACAGGTTTAGTGTACCAGTGTTCCCTTTCACCGTGAAGGCCAGTTATTACAGTTCCAGGTAGCTTCACATGATCCCCAAGGGGTTTGGTTCCTTTAAAAACCACACACATCCAGTGCCATTTCAATGGCCCAGGCGTTACTTCCTTTTCCCCCATGTCCTTTCCATCTCACCAGAAACTCTGGAATTAAGAAACATTCATTAAAGAGAACCATAATGTAATTCATTGTCTGGAAAGCTGGCTGAAAAGATGCTATATTTGTGGATTTTAGATATGATACGTCACTGCATTTCTCTTGTTGATTTAAATTACCAGACGAATCTTATATTCATGTTCCATGGAAATCCAGGCCAATATGCTTTACAGCAGTCTTAGCTGTTCACGTATCATTTTTGAATATAAATTGTAAGGTTTTTTTCTAATTATCAAATGCAAATATCATTGACAGCAGCATCATCTATTATTGTACTCTCATTATCATGCACAGGTACAACTGAGGCATTTTTAAGGCCAAGAGCACTTGATAATTACACTTGGTAAAAACCTTATTATTACTACATGTTTAACATGTCAACCAAGGAACACAGCACAGTTAAATTAGCATATCTGAAAAATAAAGGTGTACTAATTGGAGCCCATTCCCTTTGATTTTAACCAGATATCTGAACACTAAGTTCCTGAAATCACAGCTTACTAGCTTTGTCTGGACCATGAACCCCCATTATGTTCAAAGTGAAGGATGTCTTCTGTGAATACAACTGAGTCTATACACACACACATGAACTGCATTATCACCTGTAGGACTTGCCAGTGGTACCAGCTGCAGTTGCCCAGGTCTTGGGCAAACACCGCCGGCAAACACTGGCAGAACACTGCCCAGAATGAAGGATGAGGAGGTGAAAAGGGTGAGCAGTGGCCCTGCAAGCCCCAAGGGGAGGGCAGGAAGAGGGGCAGGAGGGGCTCCAGGCACCAGATTCGGCTGGAGAGCCCTCACTGGAGCACAGGGGTCTCTCCCCTGCCTGTGCAGAGGGCCCATGCTGGAATAGGGGAATGGAGGAGAGGACAGGAGGACAACAGCCCCCATTCCCCACCCCCACTGCTGCTCAGGGGGGACATAAAGGGGTCTGGACTCAGAGAGAAGTTAAGCCTGGGAAAAACAAAAAGGGAACGAGGTCGGTAGAAGGTGTTTTACGGTGTTTGGGTTGGGGTTTTGCCTTCGTTTGCCAACATCCATCCAACTTAATTGGTTTAATTGGCAATAAAATAAATTCCTTTTCCCCAGTCAAAAATGCTTTGCCCCGGAGGTTAATTAGCAAGTGATCTCCCTGTCTTTCTCTTGACCCACAACCATCTTTATCATGTTTTCTCCCCAGCTTGCCAGGATGAACCCACCATGCTGCTAATAGATATCAGAGAAGTGACTGCACACTGCTTGGCAGACACCACCCAAGTACACAACAAAGACACTGACTGAATGCAGTGGAAAAGCAATAGATGGGATTTTCACAGATCTATTTTCTGAGAACTAAAGAAGGCCAACTTAATTTGTAAGATGAATTCTACATAGTGAAAACTCAAAGTAAAAAGCCCAGTATGTCCTCAGTATAATATTCACAGCCAGAACAAAGCTGTGAGAGTCTGGCTTTCATCTATCCTTGACACAACCCCTTGGAGTCCCACTGGAATGAAACATGGGGTTTAGTGAAAGGCATCCCTGTCCATGGCAGAGGGCTTGGGACTAGATGACCATTAAGGTGCCTTCCAACCCAAACCATTCTGTGATTCCATGATTCAGGCAGCATTCCTCCTCTGTAAAAGAAATGGGCAAAGATACCAAAGGAACCCAACTATGCTGTCCTTTCAGTAAGCAAAGAACACTGCCAAGGTTTGAGCTTAGCTCAGCTCCCCCCTAATGAGCACAGAAGAGCTGCTTAAGTAACTGTGTGTCAGGAGAGCAAAGACACCACAGGGAAGGTACGGACACCTTTTAACTTGCCTGCTTTTGGACAGCAGCTCTTTCAGTTTGAGTTAGGGCTGCAAATCCAAAATCCAAGACCATGGTGCTGGAGCCAGTGGCTGAAGTGGAGGATTCACCATTCATTATAAGGCAAGCACCTCGTAATGTGAGCTTTTCATGGGTATGGCAACTATCCCAAAGTCAGGGGGCATTCTACATCCCAAGCAGGCTTTTTAAATTGCCATTGCTGGTGTACATGCATCAGCAATAGCAACATACTCCATCAAAGCAGTACCATTTATCTTCACAGCTATGTATTCTAAGCTGTGCAGGAAACTTGAACAATAGTGTGATGTTCATCATCATAAACACGGTGATAATTCAGCTTTGCAATAACACAGTCTCGTATTTAGGCCTCCAACAGGATTTGAAGGTTTCCATAAAATCTCAGCCTACACAATGCACTGAAGACACTGCCTTGTCCTTCTACAGATGAGCAGATTGCACAGAGTAATTGTGGATAATAAGTAGTGAATTAAAGACCACCATCCAACTATGAATGAAGGTCATCCAGTGGGCATAAGGAAAATCTGCCATAATAAAATTTTTAAGATCAGATGTCAAATAAAATGCTGCCTTTCAAGCTTACTTTTTCTCTCCCTCTTCTGAATCCATAAGTGATATGTCTAAACATGTATAATTAAGATCTTTAGTTCACAGAAAAAAAATGAAGTCAAAAGGTGTTGACAACAAATAGGTAATAACCAGCAGAAATGAAACTCAAAAAGACAATGAAAAAAGTTAAACTGACTTTATGTCATTAACCTCTAGTTTTCCTCAAAAGAAACCCTCCTGAAATTTAAAAAACAGAATTTGTATCTATTAATAGCTCTCTGAATTAAAAAAAAAATACTTATCAATTCTGTTCACTTTATTTGCAGGATTAATTTCATTAAGTCACCCTTAATTTAATTTACAAAGTTAACTTTCATACTCAATGCAGTTTGCCAGGACAGTAGACTGAATTTGTGAAGATTTAATTTTCCCTTATAAATGAATGAACAAGATTGGAGGAAGATGAAATGAATGATTAAGTGACTGCAGTTAACCAAAAGGTTTCATTTTGATCCCTTATGGAGAATGATGGAATATCATTTTATTGAAATCCATTATCCTAATGAGAAGATATTCTATGCTTGATCTTAGCCAAAAGGCTGGTGGAGATACTTTAATGACTTACTGCTTCTGCTTAATAGGGAGATTTCATAATTACTGAAAGTACATCTGTTTGATTAATGAGCGTTTCCCAGCATCCATGCACCTTCCCTCAGTTTGGCTGAATAATGCACTGGAAGCACAAGCACATGGGTGATTTTCATGCTGTACATGTGGACAAGCAAAGCACGACTGAGAAGAAAAATGAGGAGGACCCGAAATCAGACATGATCATTCTCACTTTTATTATTATAAGCAAAATTTTGCAATTTTCTCCGCCATTTCTGTTATTATATAAAAAAATGAGGTTTGCAATAAACATTTAAGTAAAGCTTGCAGTGAATTTTACTGCCCATCTTGTGGAAATCTTAGAATGGTTTGCAATCAAATAGAGAAATAAATGTCAACCCAGGAAATACATAAATAAAGGAGCACTGATCTTATGTTACTATAAATACAGTATCCACATATAATAACCATTTATGAAAAGGACTAGTTATTCTCAAGTTTGTTTTCCTATGTTATCCAATGAATATGAAATTTTGGTATAAGTACACAAAAATTACACCCCCAAAATTTCCATGTTTAGGCCCACCATGTGGTACTTTAAGCTCAGAAATGAAGATCTATTAATTAATCCTCTTGCTTAGAGTTCTCATATGTAGCATTAGCAAGAATAGATGAAAATAGAGTATCAGGAAAATAGTACAAGAAAACCCTTCAGGACTGACAGAACTTTCCACAGGCAAGAATTTAGAGAAAAAATGCTTACTAAGTAACTAAGGAACATAGCTGATGCCTCATTTCAAATGAGAGGAGATGGTATGGTCTTATCTGAATAGATGATATAAAGCTGTTTATTATTTACAGAATGAAAGAAGGTATTGCCCCACTATTGCATTATCCTCACCTCAAATCTACATTCTCTGCTGCACATGTGAAATCATTCTTGAAATTCTCTGACTGTAGGTAAGTTTTACTGCCCCAGTTGCTAATTCCTTATTAAGGGTATTCAAAAGTAAAAAGGCCTCTTGTTTGCAAATAAAACCAGAGATTTAAAATGTATTTATATACTTGATTTTACATTATTCTCAGTTCATATGCACTGAATTAGGTTTTGTATCATGGTAGCACAAAAAAATTGTCATGTGATATCTGTTCTGCTATTTCTAATATAATATTAAAATACAGTTGTCAATCTGTTTATTACTCTCTGAGCCAACTGTTTCTGAAATACCTTTCCTGAATCCTTGCTATTTCTCATCCAGTATCTTATCATGAACGTCGATACTCGTTTTTTAATGTTGATAATGGCAAAATGCATGTGTTCAAATTAAGTAAGAAACATAACATACAGGCAGCAAGAAGGTCCAGAAAAATCAAACCTAGGTATAACTTGCAAAATCTGATCTGCTCACATGAAAATGCCTTTAGTGTTCCTGTAACATTCAGGAAAGAAAATGCTTCCCATTGATCAATATGCACATGTACCACATAATATCCAGGTCACAGGTCCCACCTCCTGAAGGTTCCCATTTTTTACCCCAGAAACAATGGCAATAATTGTATGATACATCAAAAACTAACTGGAACCTTAGAATGAATGCCAAGAACACAACCCACTCTCCCTGCAGAATTCCAGGACAGCAGAAGGACACAGCAGTTGCACCGTGTTCAGGTCATCTCTCTTCAAAATCTCCTCCAAACCTGAAATGGGCACAAACATTTCCTGGGGAGTTCTGGGGGCTGTCTGGTAAACGTTTTAAAAACCCCAGTAACAATTTTTGCCATCAAAGCGTTCAGCTTTTTGCTATCAGCATAAAAAAATTAAGAAATATTTGTGCAATGGGAAGAAATCACTGTTTCTGCAGGTGTGTGAGTGTGCACTTGTGTTTAGGGGCACAGTCACCTACTGTTCACAAAACAATTTGAATATCTATAAATGTATAAAGGGACTCATTATTATTATCTATGGCCTTTTGAGCAATAGTGCTGGCTGCACACAGTTTCACCTGACAAAATTAGAGCTTGGGATTGCAATTCCAACCAAGGCAAATCAGTCTTCCCCAATCAATTTCCCTCTGTGCCCAAATGTGATAGCATATTGACTGAGCAGATTTTGTGCAGCATTTCACACAGAAATTCCAAGTTACAATAAAACATGAGACAGCCCAACTTTCATTTTATCCAGAGAGCACAGTCAGCCTCAACAGGTGCCCCACACAAACACACCACCTGTCCAGAGACTGCATAAGGGAAATACCTGGAGATACTTCCCCGTTGCAGAAAAGCCAGATTGATTGCTGTCAGCTTCCAGACCCAGTTCATGAATGGAAACACGGGGTATTTGGAAAAGTGCTCTCTGTGCAGCCACGCTGAAAGATGGGCACAAAGAACATCGAATTCTGATTGCTATACCCAAGAATCATGATTGGCTTCAGGGGAAGACAGCAGTTTATCTGAAGAAGTGTCATGAGAGTAGATTTGAGCCTAGTGCCACTATTGCAGTTTTCAGGCATGATTACATAGCAATTAGTTCACTATCCTTCTCCTTTTCAGTTCTGATCAGTCTTTATGAGAGGTTGTTATACTTGCCTGAGGATAAAAGGAATATCACTTCTATGCAAGGGAAAATGAAAGGTAGAACAGACATAAGCTGAAGAAAGAGCAACAATAATTGAACTAATAAGCTCAGAATATAACCATTAATACAGTTATAGCCTCTAAGTTTAGAGGCACTAATTAATTCATATTTATTATGTCCTGTGAGATCGCTATGTTGGTTCAACACCATGAGGACATTGTTTTGTCACAGCCAGTACCTGTGGAAGCAGAGCAAAAGCAAATCAGTGAATAAGTGAGGGATGAGTTAGCAGCAGAAAATGTTTGTGCATATGGGTTGGATAACACCAACGAAGTTAAAACCTCCAAGATAGTAACTAACCATTCCAGGCAATTCAGTACATTATTTCCAGGGATACCTGGTGTGATAAGGTATTTGCTGATACCATTTGCATTAGAAAACCACAAAACCCAGATCAACTAGGCATTAAAATTCACATTCTCTGTGGACAGGACACAGGAGAGACCGACAGGGCATACTCACAAGTGAGTTAAACTGCAACAAAATTCCCAGCTGGACAATTTGTTATGACAGAATTGAGCTCTAAGGTTGTTGCACCGCCCTAAGAGGACCTGAAGGACTCAAGACTCACAAGACAGATGGTCAAGCTTCACCATGATGGTTTTCTAAAAAGTGAGAACTGAAAAAAAACCAAGAAAATGAAAAACTTCTTCCCTTGCAAGATACAGGAAAAGATTGATCTGGATAAGGTATTATTAACTAGAAATCTGCCAACAAGAGTTATAAAATTAACATAACAAGTGCAAGGAAAAAAAGATAAAACTGCAAAAGAGAAGAAAAAATGCCCTATGAAGAGCTAGCAAATACAAGAATTCATCCTTTTTGCCCTCAACAGCACATACATGATGAGCAGAATTTCCTCTAGTGACACTGCTTGTTCAAGCCAAGGAAAGATAACCATTTTCAAGGAAACATTAGTAAAGATTGACTTTCACAGAAGTTAGACAACAATTCAGGATTTAGTAGCAAGTAATTTACATTTTACAAAAAACCTCCAAAAAAACCCCAAAACCAACCAAACATAAAAACACCAAAAAAACCCCCAAAACAACCAAACCCAATCACAAACTTCTGTAAATTATTATAATTTGAAGATTGCCAATTTTTCTAAAAACCCTACATCCTATTTTCCCACAGGATGCTGTAATATCTTAACATCATCTGGTTTTCCCCTTATTGGGCACTGCATTTGCCAAGCGTAAAAATGCATTTGCTTTTTATGCTTATTATTTTATGTAATGGTGAAAACTTGACAGCTAGTATGAAAGAAATAATGCAGAAAGAAGAATTTTAAAAAAAAATGTTAGAGAAAGCATGAACAAGAGGAATATGAAATTGTTTTGTTCCATGATCTCTGTACCAACACCTAGTTAATAAAACCAGCAGTGTTTACAGTCCACAAAAGGAACACATGGAAAGTGATTCTTTTTAGGATAATTCTTGGGGACAAAAAATAAGAAAAAAAAAAACATCACAAAACAATGCACTACTCCATAAGTACAGAATGGAAGACCACCATATGCAAACACAGTTACACATGGAACTCAAAATGGAAAAAGCGTCTGTTATAAACTCAGTGTTGGAAACCTGGACTTAAAAGTTTAGAATCAATCAGAAGTGGTTATCAGTAAAATAATCACCGAAAGTGGATCTGATGGGAGTAGAAGTGTTGAGGAAGAAGATGGGGAGAACTATAATAATAAAATGGTCAACGATAGGGACTCAAACTAGAATAGAAAGCAAAGACAAAACTGATTAAGAAGCAAAGGGAAGGAGAGACATTTTAGTGAAAGAAACACACAATATGAATCAACAAAACTAGAGAACCCCAGCAGAAATAAGTTACAGTCATAAGGGAGTATGACTTAATAAATGTACTTTGATAGGTCCATAAATCTCTGCTCTCCATAAGAGTCAACAGTTTTATTTATTTATTTAGGCAAAATAAATTTTGTTTTGATTTGATGAAATCAATATGGGGGTTTCAGAAAGTAAGAAGCCACTGGGACTATTGGGACTAAGAGCTAAGAATTAACCAAAGAATATCGCAAGCTCAAGAGTGCCAACCTATGAATATGAGTTAATTTAGTGTTTTAAAAAGCAAGTCACATCAAGAAAAACAGAAACTTGGACCACACAATTCTTCGAATCAAAGCCAGAGCTCTGCCTTAGTGGGTGCCACAACCCAGTCAGAAGTAACGTGACGGCTGCAAATGAAAACATAGAAAGAAGAAGAAATCCCACCAAACCGAGCAGACCTATACCAAAACACTTTAAAAATCACCATGTTCTAGTTTGCCTTTACACTGTCTGAAAAAACTATTCTCTTTATCAGAGAAATACTCTGCATTTACAACTCTGTCACTTTTAATAGGTAACGAATGCTAGAGAACAAAAAAGCCCACAACACCATTCAATTCCCTCCCTTGTTTCTTTTTAATAATCTGAGAGTATATGGTTGGGGTTTTTTCTGAAGTCTTCGGTTTTCAAAGGGCAATGAAAAACTTTTTGTTCTTTCTGGACCTTTCCTTTTTAAGGTATTTACTAATTGTCTGTTCTGCTGTAATTCACCTGGGTTAATTTATCACTATTTCAACAATGAAAGGAAATCATAATCAACAAAAATCCAAATCCTTAATTTCGTTAGAAGTCCATAAGTAGCTCCTTAATGAAAGAACTGTTTTTAAGCTGTTATCTGTAATTCAACAACAACTATAAAATAGGGTCTTTTTGAAGAAAACTTTTAAACACACCTATAATTATTTCCCTTTCCACCATACCCAGTCAAAACAAACAGGCATTTTAAGTGTCAGGTGCTAGAACTTTTATATCACAGAGTACAACACTTTATACCTACATACTAAGCAACAAGTACATGATATCCTTGTCAGAGCATTTATGATCTACAATATTACAAGAGAGACTGCGCCAAATCA
This sequence comes from Acropternis orthonyx, assembly GCA_035583155.1. NCBI lineage: Eukaryota > Metazoa > Chordata > Aves > Passeriformes > Rhinocryptidae > Acropternis > Acropternis orthonyx. The sequence continues at coordinate 54,099,679 of JAWWEU010000081.1, read as the reverse complement.
GAGCACTTGAGTATTCTTCACCCATCAAGGCTATACAGTGCCATTGCCTTCATAAGAGTGCATCTGCACATTTGCTTATATATATATATATGTTCATATCATAATTGTGCCCATAATTTGCATCATAATGGCAAAAGCAGAGAAATGGCATGGTCACTTGTCTGAGGAAGCCAAATAACATGTTTCAAAACTTGCTTAAATAAGGCTGAAAACGGAAGAAAAAGAAAGGTAGAAGTTAGACAGAGGAATCTGTTTAACAGGAGAGTTTTCATCAGCAAAATGAAGCATTTTCATGAGGCCTGAAGAGATTTTATGCATAAATGATTGCAAAGGCAGGCATGGAAAAGACCTTTGGGATAAAAGGCCTCAGAATTCTCATGGAAAACAGTGATGTCCCAGCCCAGGACCTACACTGATGGTGAGCCAAGACGTGCAGCCTACCACTGGCAACAAACAGAACCCACTGTAATTACAAACCAGAACCTTGCCATGCAAACCTGCCAGTGCCATTTCATTGACCTTGAGCTACCTGTGACAGGGATAATACACAGTGTTTTAATCATTCATCCACAGAACAATGAGCTGATTCCACTTTTGTACTGCAAGCAAGTCTTCAAATAAGGAGAGGGAACCAGGCTGAACAGGAACGCACTGCAAATGGAGCAGGTCGAAAAGTAAATGAGAATAAAATTTAGCCTGATTGTATGTATAATTACATTCCAAATCCTGTAAAAAATCATGTATTTTCTTAAGGTATACTACACTTCCTTGGTAGTTTGATAACTTCTACCAGCATTGCAACCCAGAGTGATAAAGTGTGACCAGGATGAATGTTTATGCAGTACGCAGTACAAACACTAACCAGATTTAATAAGATACTTATGAACTAAGTTTAAGCAAGTAAATATTCCCTTAAAATGCAGTGTTTTAGCAAACACACTAAAAACAAAGTGGGCAACTTGAAAGTGTCAAGTGCAGAACTTGCTAGAGATTTCACAATCTTCTATTATTAGTAGGATACTTGAGCCAAAAAGTCATCCATGCTCAAAACTCTGACAAGCAAAAAATGCCTTTTGCAGTTACACACAATGGTACAAAATTCAGCACAGAAAAACAAAACCCCAGAGTTGACTTTAATCCCACTGTATCATTTCTGCACCATTTATTAGGGGTGGGGAGGAAGCAAAGCACGTGGCCTAATTGCAGTTGTAGCCCAAAGTAAGATATCCTCCAGAAACACTGAATTTGCTTGTTATAAAAAGCTGCTAAAGTACCAGAGCTTTATTTCAACTCTGAATTAACACGTCAGAACTCTTTAGTATGGTTATTTAAATTAAAACTACGCTCTGATTTGGCACACCATTACCTTTTAAAATGTGTTGTCTGTTGATAACAAACCTGCATCTGTAATTCTGCTTTAATCCAAAATCCCAGCTTCTACCAAACGATCATGCATGTTATTTATACACAAGCAGCACCACACTCCCCAGCAAAGCAGGGCCACAGGAGGTGTAAGACACAGCAGCTGCTCAGTGGAGCACATCACCACCACAGGTTAGGAAAGGAAGGGAGGAGGAATGTTAAGTTTATTTACTTTGCCTTATAAATAACTAAGGGGGGAAGGGGAAAAAGCCTATCAGATATATTTGGTTTTTGCACAAATTTACATTGCCTATTTTATTAGCACCAGAGAATGCATGGAAAAAATAATAATTAAAAAAATCAAACCAAATGAAAATCTTTGAACATCATAAAATACACTATTTGCTTCAGACAGTGCAACCAGTTAGTAGTTTTCTGTATTCCCAAAGGGCAAGGAAGCAACTGAACATGCACAACAGGCTAAAGGCAGCTAGATCACCAAAGAGTGCCATAAAAAACTGTATCAGCAGCCCTTTCTCTCTCTTCAGTATTTCTGAGGAATCACTTCAAACACCTCTGTCACTTGGTAACTTCTGCTCAATGAAGTCTCAGGTAGTCAGTGGTCATAACCATGCCTTATGAACAGGGACTTTACTTACACAACAGGAATCAAGGCAGCAGATGCAACCCAGAACACCATCAGCAAGCCCAGTGTCACTCATCTCACCCTCTGAATGACTTATAAGAAATATGACTTCATAAATACGATCTCAAATTTCAGTTTTCAGTCAGAACTGTTATCTGCATTTTTCACACAAAAGCTGCCGGTTTCCCATTTGAAAGGAAATTCTAACACAATTCTTTGAAGAAGGATATAGGGATTTTTTTAGGTATATAGTACTAAAAAAAAGTGTAAGTTTTCTTCTTTACCCCTCCTGATCACAGAGAAAGTATTTTATTCTACACTGATTTTCATACTGCCTTCTGACTTTCATGTCATCCATTGCCATATCAAGGAACACCACTATAACATTCACCAGTTGTGACATTTTTTCATTCTTCTCTTAAGAACTCCCCCAAAAAAACCAAAACATGAAAACCAAAAGGAAAAACCCAAACCAAGAAAGCCAAACAGAAAAAAAAACAACCAAAATGAAACCAAACAAAAAACCCCCAACAAAATGGAGTGAGGATAAGATTGTGTTTTTTCTTGGTAAAGTTTTGATTATGGTCAAGAAAGGAACCTCAAAAAACCTGGCAAATAAGGGGCTGACAGCAGAAGGGTGCCCTTTGATTTTAATGCCCGGTTCAGTGATTAGCAGTGCATCATCGATGACAGAAGAGATGCCACAGTGGGATACTCTCTGTCATGCTATGCCACCCCTAATGAGAGGACTGGTTCTTTCAGTAACACTGTGTTATTGACTTGGACTATAGTTTAACAAAGATCAAACCAGCTCAATTAGGATGCTCATTTGTATTCAGGCTGCACCACCCGGGGTTCAGTTGAGAGCACTTTGTTCCTGAGGATAACAAAATGTTTGTGCATAATGTATCTTTTCATCCTTTAAATCGTAAAGGTCATTGGGTGAGAAGGTATTGCTTTTCTGACTGCTGTTCTTCCTGAGCTGTTTCATTTTATTCTCCATGCACCTGTCATAAGCTGCTGACATAGGAAAGTAAGGTGAGATGCTGTTTTTAATTCCTCTCTCCCGCTACTTGTATCCAAAGCCATAGCAACAGAGACATCATTCCCTATTGGAAATAAATATGGACTCATTTACAAACTTGGTAAAAAATTATCTACCCACAATTTCCTCTGGGAAAAGTGAATTAATAAGTGTTTAAATTCACCAGGAGTAAACTTCAGCTCTGTTTTGCCTGATCTTAAAGGTCAATGAACACCTACTTGGAATACAAATATATTCCTTCACATCCATATAATATTTGGTAGGATCAAATTAAAATCCCAAATGAAAAAAATTAATTACATTTTCTTCCAGAACACTACCCATGTACTGTTCAGTTGAGGTGTGCAGATATCTGGGAGAAGAGCATCATTCATAGACTCAGCTCCTGCTTAAAAGGGCACACGTACAGGATAATCTTTCGGAAAGACTCAAAGAGTCACCCCCCTAAAAAGGTTATTAAGCAAATTTTTACTGACACTTGGACTGGCCATTCTGAGTAATGGTGTGAGACAATCCCTGTTGTGAGATCATCAGCTGTGTAATACAGCCTGCACCACGGGAGTGTGTTATATAACAAAGCATGGCAACACAATGAGACTAATCATGAAGGTCAGTGATGTCTGCAGTAAGGCAAGAAAGAATGTCCATTCTTCTATTTTAAGCAAATTTGCCAAGTAGGATATGGATCACAGCATCCAAACCGAGAATGGCACCTACTGGATGAGACAGGAACACCTGCAACACAGGTGTGGAAGCACATGGAAATTCTAGAACTAGCTCTTTGTATTTCCTGGGACTTATTAAGTATCTTCTCTCCCAGAAAACACCCGAGGTATTTCAGTTCTGAGGACCCTTTAAATAAACAAGACTTCAAATTTAATACTCTCTCTGTTCTCCATGTACTCAAGAGAATATATATTTATTTACAATAAATTTATTTCGCTATTTAATCTACTGCATTTAGAGTTTGCTTATCCACCTATATTTTAATATTATATTTATTTATAATTATATAACACCTTATAAAAGGTATCACCTGCTATTGCCATTGAGGGAACCATAGAGTGGATAGTTTGCCACTTTTCATGCAAATGCAATTGAATTTCACTGTAGCCATTTATGCTTTTCTGCAGTTCTCAGGAGAGAACTACATTTTCATATTATATTTATATAAAATACAGCACTTTTCCAGAATCTATATAAATTGCTTCAATGTTTCTTTCTAGTAGTTGGTTGGTTTTTTTTTTCCCTAATTTGCAGGTACTTTGTTATGCTCATACCTAAGCTATTTTAATTGTTTTATTGCTTCTTATTGAACATTTAATTAGCTTATTGAAATAAATAAAATCTAAGGTCTAATCTGATATCCACACCTAACTTTTTATACAGCAGATTTTTCAAAAAGAAGCCAGTTTTGCTGCCAGACCTAACCAAAGTTCTTCATTACAAATTGCAAGTCATGGCTATTACAAAAGGTGTTTATCCTTCTCACTTTAAGACTTTTTTTACAATTTCAATCACTAGTTATGACTTCTACCATACATTAAAATACTATACCATGCCTTCACATCTCAAGGGACTAGAGTAGTTTCAACCTCCCCCACTGGGAGCTCAGCCTGACCTGACTCTATGGCACTATTCACACTCTTTCCATAACCACTGCCTTTTTGATAGTCCCACATTTTAAGGTAACACCACCGTGTTCCTACAAAACTTATGATTCATTTGGCTAAAAATATCCTTTTTTTGCTCTGAAGACATCTCATGACCTGGCACAATACCAGCAATTTTGTTTCATTTGCAAGCGTTGCCAACAGTAATTTTAGAATTGTCTGTTCTCTGCAGCAATGTGGAAGATGACCACAAAGGCTTACTACTCTTTCTGTGAAATCCTGCTGGGGATATCCTTATTCCCAACCCTTATCTCCACATTATTTGGTGATTGTTCTCCCACGCAAAGAATACTTTAAAACTATTAATCATTTAGTTCTTACAGCACTAAATAAATATTTTATTAATAACTTACAATGCTTTGTACATTGCTGTTGTATAAAGCATAACAAGCTTGTGTTTTTATCTTTCTGGTCAGACCACCACAAGCCCCTTGAGACTGATACATGTTCTCAGAACTTGATGTAATGAAGATGCTACTCCAGCAAGATGACAGTGCTGAAAAAACTGCAAGTTACTGCAATGGACCAAAGTGACAGAAAGCATATAAAGAGCAAAGATATGACCAAGACAAAAAAATGGTCATGCAGAGGTACACGTAATGTTTTATCCCTAAATAAATTGGATTATTTCACTTGTAGCAGAAAAATACTTGTGTTATCATTCAGCTTTTGCTGTGCCCAGAAAGTACTCCAGGAAAATGATGCCCTTCTGCATGTGATGCCCATATGTAAGAGCACCCCTAACTCCTGAGGCAGACCAAGGCAGCTGGTGAAAAGTGGGACATGGCAGGGACTTCACCAGTCCACGCAGATGGACAATCCACCTGTAAATTCACGGAAGGACTGCAATTAGAGCATCTTCTGTGGCTTTCTGCTGGCTCTGGTCACTTTTCATTTTAGATCCCAGCATAGTTTATGACTCCTATGGCCTGGCAATATGGTTAGCATGACCAACATCATTTTCTGTGGCAAATGGCCATAAGATGTCATCATGCTGATCATGTGTCACCCATTTATCTCTTCCCCTGCTCACCACTGTGGTTGCCACCAGGATATGATGACCCCTGTCACAGAACAGACAAACACTGCAATAAGACTATTTGCCCAAATGTTGTCAGCATATGGTGGCACTCACTAAGGAACAGGGATGCCTCCTCCACCATCTTCTTCCTCCAAGGAAGGCTCACTTATCTTCTTCCAGGCAAACTGACTTTAGAGTATCATGCATTGATTATTAAGAATTTGACTGGTCTGCAGAGGGTCCAGGTGACAAAGTCTAGGTAACTAAAGATGCTAGAAGGAAACAACACTAACTCCTAGAAATTCTTTTTAGTTGAAAGATGTAATTGCTAAAACGTGTAACAATGAGCTACTATGCTAACTGCTAGAAATTGTACATAAGTCTCCTAATTGTTGCAATTTTATATAGTAATAAAGCTCTAATTATAACTACAACCATGTGACAAGGTGTCAATAAAAAGCAAATATGTATCTCAAAAAAAAAAAAAAATGGATAGGAGGAAAAATTGAGGGAAAAAAGAATGATGATCTAGCAATTATATGCTCAATTCCTAGAAAAACTGTGGCAACTACTCAAATAATTTTCATGTTCCCAACAAGCAAGGTGACAGCAGTCAAACAGTATTTGTCAGGAACAAATCCTACACAGGTATAAAGAATGTTTTTCTATGTGTGACAGTAAATCTTTTGTTTTCCTTTTCAAAAGTAGGAGAAAAATACTTTTAAATCATGACCTCAGCACAACTTTGCCAACTCACATAATAGTCTCATAAGTAGCTGAGGAAAACAGCAGCAGAAGGAAAGCAAAGAGATGAGGGGTGTGTACATGCACCTCTGTATGTGCAGTTAGTAGGGACAGATATCCTAAACGGAGTTCAGGGGTCTCCCATGAGTTAAGGGATATGCAACACCATCACAAACAATAAGGATAATAAAAGGAAAAATATTGCTATTAAGTCCAGAGGCATTATAAAGCCAGTTTTAGCAAGTCAATGGGAGGGAAGGACTATTGTTACCTAACTGAAGGAGTTACCTAAGGAACAAGCTAAGTTCTTTATACAGACAGGATTAATCAGCAACACTAACGTAAGATGGGGAAGGACTGGTTAACACCAGCAGGCCAGAAAGCAGAAGCATCCCAGGCTATGCAGGAATTAGCATTTCCAGCCTATCACATACAAAACATTCCAGTTGGATTTGGTATGAACAGGATTATAGCCATTTCTCTGCCCCTCAGAAGTGTCAGAGTCTCAGCAATAGTGCTGTATCTCAGTGTGGGCATCATGCCTCGAGGGAGAGGGGACACATGAGGATGGCAGTCCAGGACAGGAGAGCAGTGGAGACACAGAAAACATGGTCTATGTGGGGTGACTGAGTCAAAGAGGCTTACTGAGCTCTGAAGAGAAATGAAAGGCACTTACACCTTCCTTAAATCTTAAGGGTCTACTGGAAGAGTTATTTCATGCCCATGGTACCTGGCAGTTGTTAGCTTCAAATAAGATCTGAGGAAAAAAGTTAACTATAAAGAAGTGATCTATTCCACCAAAGCAGACAGTCTGTGAAGCTCTGGAGAAGCCACCACACAGTATAATTCTACTTAAACCAATTCTACTCACAAATTAAATAGCTGAAGAAGTGATGGAGTGCATAACACTTTTTTAGTAGATGCAACAGAGCAGGATACACTCTGCAAAAAAGAGTGGCCAATGTTGACATAAGCCCCTCGATGATCTTCACGATGTAATTTGCTGGTTTCAGTCACATTTTGAGGGGTGTCTTGTCACACTTGGCACTAATTTTGCCTCCTGCTCAGTTTCAGCAGAAATATGCAGGTCTGTTTGCTTTGCTTTAGCGTGTTGGATAACAGGGAGATGCCAGCGTGAAGGAACTCGCCTTGGCAAGCTTAGAGCAACAACCCTGTCTCTGTCTCTAGTTCACTAACAATTTAAAAGGAAAGTAGGGTTCAGAGTATTTTAATCCTTAAGGCCTAAAATGGCACGTGTGTGAAGCTGCCAGTGATTTTTATATAGGGGTGTGCATAATAAACCAGCCAAGCAGAAGTTGAGCAGAACCATTCCGGTATTCAAAAACAAACTAATGATAACTGAAATTTACATTAAAATAATTAGTACAGGAGGCCTACATGTACAAAGGCAGACCAGAACACCATCACTGCTCTGCCACCACCTCACCTGCCAAATTCCCCTTTCAAAACCCACCTCCAGATGGATATAATTTATGGCTAGCTAAAGTTTCTTTCTCTCTGATCAGCACTCACAAGCTGCAGTGACAAAACACAGCTAAGCTCTTTGCTTTTATGTTAAATTTTCAGGGAAAAAAACCCCACAAGAATAGAGTTATATCTCGTCCTTGAATCAGCAACTTTGCCTCAGTTTGGAATAAAGTATCCAAGTACTACAAATGCTGAAAAGCCACATGATAAAAGAAAACCATAAAGCCAATGAGTAGATGCTTCTACATAAGCTCCCTATCACAAACAAGACTCACCTGAAAGATGAGGCTTGCCGTGTATCTACAAAATGGTAATTTCTGCAGAAAAACAAATAAATTGAATACTGGAAAGCAGGACATTCCTCTTTGCAACTACAAGAACAGCTTGTCACCAAGCTTTTTGTTGGCCACACAAGAGGGGGATTCTTGTTTTAGTAACATTAATACTAAGGAGAAAAGTAAACAGACTCCCTTCTTATCAAGGGGCAAGAAAGTGAAACATATCAGAATAGGAATAAACACAACTCTTCCGGTGCTGCAGAAAGCAGCCTTCAATACAAGGAATTCAAAGGGAGGGAAACAAAAGGAAAAGAATTCTATACAGAAAGATTTATTCACTTCTATTCAGATTGCACTGTCCCTGTGGGGACAAATGTTAGCAGGTAATTAACTATCAAACAATAAATTAAACACAAAAAGGAGAAATATTTGTGAGTACATTTATTCCCAGCAAAGTAGGAATAATTAGGCAATTGAGCAGTAGATTCTTCATTTTCCCTTCCCATGGTATCAAAATCTTTCCCAGATTCCATTTCTGTGGGACAAGACTCAGGCAGGGGTGTAAAAGGATTCTATTTTCTGCCAGAGCTCTGCACAGAGCATCAGAAATTATAAAAGTTGTTAAATTATTCTTCCAGTGGATTTTACAAACAGATATATGTTGAAAAGAAAAATGGCTGAAGTCTTGAAAAAATTTTACTCCAGAGATTTTGCCAAAAAGACATGTAGCAGGTTTAATTCAGGAAACAGCTAGAGTTTTCATTACATAAGTACATTTCTTTTAAAATAATTAAAGCATTCCAAGATTATGAACTTCCAAGGATGTACACAGTGACAAAGTACACACAGGAACGGACACACTGGTGTGCCAACTACAACAATGATCTAAAAAAGTCCTGATGGTTTTTGATACACTGACAGACATCACAAAAACCAAGCCAAGAGTTAGTGGGCTGGGGGTGGGAGGGTAAGACAGCTTTTCCTATGAGCTTCTATATGGAACATGTTAAAATCTTTTTTTACAAAATCCAGGCTAGAAGTCCCTTTGCCTCTAAGCTTAGATACTGAAAACCATTTTCTGAAGAAAAAGTACTGCTAACTTCACTAGGACAAGGGGTGCACTGTGTGCTATGGCTCTTCTCCTTGGGTCTACAGAGTGAGGAACACAAGAAAAGGAATGGCAGAGAGAACAAGAAATACATTGTGCAAGCTGAAATGCAATGCTGGGCAACAGCAGGATGACTGAGCAGGTGATGTGCCATTCCTACACCTCTCATCCCAGCTTACCCACCTATGGCTGCAGGCAGGAAACCCACCCCAGAGGAGCAGCAGATCCCCTCCAGCAGCACTGCTCAACCCATTGGTCTTATTTGCTTCGACTGAGGGAAGTCAGGGCTGCGACACTTTCCAGCAATGGCCTGATACTAAGGCACTTCTTAGCAAATGGTGATTTTATTTTTGTTTCAACTGTTGGCATGTATTAAAACTGAACATTATATGGAATAGCAAGGAAACAGCTAAAGATACTCTAATAACCAAAACAGCAGCCTGGTCCTGGGTGTGCTGACACTCTTGATCCTGTCAATCAACTTCTCACTCTGTACCCTATTACAACACAGTTCACATAAAATTATTTTTTTCTTCCAATTCTACCACTAAATTTTAAAGAAAACATTACACTTGGAAGGGAAACAAGCAGTGGATGTTGGGGGGAAGAAAAAAACAAGTCATCTAAATCTGTACTATTTTGAGGCAATTGCCACTATATTGAGAAGCTCCTTGTATTTAATTCTTACTGACCTACTTTTTCCAAACAATAATGGAAGAGAAACAACCATCTTTGTGCACTCTACTGGTAAAGGAATCCCAACTGTACCAGTGTGCATAATGTTACATTTAAATTGGCTAAAATACCAGATTAAAGGTGCTTTCTCTGTACACATTTATCATTATTTTCCTAAAATGAATTCCTATGGTAGAATGATGCCAACACAATACTAGAGCACAGCATAACACTCCTTTAAATCCTGGTGGAAGTCCTCATTGGATGAGACTCTGTGCTGAGTTCATGTTTGTCACAGTCAGTGTTTACACTGGAAAGATTTAGATAACTTTAATTAAACAGTGTAATACAGTAAGACATTGGTGCCCTGATGCATTCATAATAACTGAGGAATTAACTCTGCCCTGGTACCACAAGCTTGCTTTGCTGCCACAGCTGCTGCTCCGTATTTAATATCCTATACATACATTGCTGTTGTTGGCATCATGTAAATCCCTAAGTGAAAGGGAGGATTTCTGCCATATTTATCCTGTTAAACACTGCAGTGGTAGTCCATACTGCAGTCCACACTTCCCAGGTAGCCTGACACACTAAAGGACATCACAAGCCTGATGAATCACATCACTTTAATAACTAAGTAAATGAAATGTCAGAGAGGTAGGGCTATTGATTGAAATTCAGTACAAGTGATAGACTAGTAATGAATAAATAAAGCTGCCTGTGAACAGGCAACACTGACTTTCCATGTAGATTTATTCTTTTAGCTCTCATTTACTTCAGTTTTATGTTATGTTTGATGCAGCTTAATTATCCCCCACTTGCCAATAGACCAGGGAAGTCTGCCGTACTGCATTAGGGAATGCCAGGTCTGAAACACCACAGTCCTTGTGGCATCCTACCCTTTTCACTGTCTGGAGCTAGCATGTGGGCTTGTTAATAATTAAAAATAAATAATACTGTCATCCAGTTCAAATCTCCATCCTACTTTTAAAGAGGGATGGTTGCAATTTAAATGCAAGAAGGTTTCCTCATAGCTAATTGTGTGCCCATAGGGAATAAAGAAGATGAAAAAGGAAAAGAAAAATCAAGCAAATTGCCCTTTAAGTTATTCAGAGTACACGAACATAAATTTTAAAACCTGAACACCACTCTAAAACACCAAACCTGCTTTAAAATACTCATGATATTAAAAAACCCCTAAAACTAATAACAAGTTTTGGTTTCATTTAACTTTAAGATATACAGAGTCTCGATAAAATAACATCTATTACCATACTTAAAACTTGTTTCCAACGTTTTTTGTTCATATATCCACTAAACATGACCTTTCTGTTCAGCACTGTTGTCTTATCTGGTGTTGCAGGCAGGGAAGAAAAGTTATTCCAGTGTTTGTAAAAAAAAAAAAAAGAAGTGTAGAGACAATACAAAAAAATCCTTTCCTAGGTGTGAAAAGAAGAAAACCAGGCAGAATTGCCATAAATGCACTCCCACATCAGCGCTGGCGTGGTCGGAGGGCACACTGGGGCAGACAGCAGAGAGCTGATGCACTGCTGGGCACAGGCGGGCACACAGCTACCCTGTCAGAGCCACCACACAGTAGGCACCACATGAACACGGCAAGAAACAGCGAGCGTTTTCCTCTGTCCTTGCGAATAGAAGTGGAATCTGTGCCTTGAAATTATCTAATGTCACACGTTTCTTAACACTGCTGGCACAGCTTTGATATCATCACTGCCCATAAATGCTAAATGACAAAACTCCTTAAGAACTGAAGACGTAGCTGACATTTGGCTTTGCTTCCCCCTGACACTTAAATAAGAAAAAAGTTGCTTTCTAGGACAAAAAACCCGAGATCTGAAGTAAGGCAGGAGAAACGCGGACTGCACAGACCAGTGGCATCATCCCAGTACTATCCTGGAGGGAAAGGGACCTGCAGACACAATATTCATAAGGAAGAGAGAAGAAATCCCTCCTCTTGAACACTTCTGACATGCACATGCTGTCACGTAAGTATCATGGGAGTGACATTTGGAGTTGCATCTTTGAAAGGAAAATGTTTAGGAAAAACTGAATTACTTTAACCCAAATACCACTAACTGTAACTTCCTATCACCTTGCATTATATATGTTGTTAGAAACAGCTGGTTCTTGTTTAAATATCCTTTTTAATTAAGTAGTTACTGATATTTTTCTCTTGATGGGTGTTGTAAGCCTCTGTTCTTCTGCAAATATTCACTACAGAGAATAATGTAAAGACAGGTAACAGGTATGAGAGCCACAACTTTATCTTTCTCTCCTAAACCCATCAGTCCTCAGGCTGAGGTAAACACGGACCATAAATCAAAGCTACTCATGCACATATAATCCAAATAGCCTGTTTGCATTACCAGCTGTCAGCATGGGCCACTGGGCAACTGCTGTACCTGCATTCATACGTCTCCTTCATTTAATGAGGCTTCATTCAACCTGACAGATTGTGCTTTCTTTTTAAAGGGTTAATTTTAAAATGATTCTCCATTGTTAGCCTCTTTTCTGACTTGTTCAGCTCAATGTTATCCGTATTTTACTTGTTCACTATAAAATGATTTACCAGAGCTAAAAATCTCTCTATAAACTGTGATAACATGTAATTCCACTAACACTTGGTTTATTTTTTTTTAACTCATAGAAACTAGGTTTGATTAATGCAGCCTTTTTTAAAAAAAAATTTGATGTAGTTTTACTTTTCCCTATTATTTATTTTAAAAAGCAATTTGAACTGCAACACTGAAGCATTAACAGCCACATGGAAAAAGCAGTAACTTCAGTGAATGAACACCAATACCTTACAGCTCTGTATTTGCAGGGAACAGCTCAGAAAAGGAGCACCTCACCAAGTATGTCTCAGAACTGTTCCTTTCTGTGAACTTTTCAGAAGCTTTTGACAAAGTTATAGCACATGTTAGAATTTAAACTTATTCAAGGTTACAATGCCAGCATGACACATTTCTAGGTTAATTCTTACTTACAGAGCTTAACTCAAAGTGCACTTATTTAGGAATAAAGATGGCAAAGACTAGATCTGAAATCTAATATTTAAGTAGCTAGCAACTAAGAGAATCACACTTATCTGTAATGATTTTCATTAAGATACCATGAGTGGCCAATTATTGTAGAAGAACGGGTTATTTTTTAAGCTGATAACTGAACCCTTGGGCAAGGCAGCACAAACAAATCCATCACCTTTGTGCCTCTCCCTTTGTTCTTTCAGTCAGTTAATTCTGTGCATCTGCATCACCTGTAAATTTTTGGGGAAAGAATGATTCATAAATTACAAAACATTAGAAAAAAGGCAAGTGGGGAGGTATAATGGCACTGAGCTTCTCTTCCCATTTTGCTGCACAACAAAGCAAACCAACAAGAAATCCCTATACAGTTGCAACCTGGCCCCATGCCATTCTGTCCTGGGGAAGACAAAAGGAGCTGACCTGGGCAGAAATGCTTCTTTCTGAAGAGCAGCACAAAAGTCCCCTCTTTTAAGCATCTGCCAGCACAGAAAGGGCAGTCACCAGCTGGGTGTTAGGATGTACAAGCACACAGTGTTCGAGTTCCAGGCTACGTCGAGCAGTTTAGTTTTCCAGCTGACAGATTGCCTGCCTGAGAAATGAAGACACTCACCTTCATTGGGGCTGGCAGATTGCTCAGGCTCCAAAGGACATTCAGAAGTTATGCAAGTATGCATATTATTCACAGGGAGCTCTGCATAGCACTCTTAGATGTGCACCACTGCTCCATTAGAAAGTGAGAGGGACAAACCCAAAAAGGCACAGCAATAACATGTGAAGCAAAGTGACTTAAAGTGATCAGATCATAGAATGTAACTTCATTCTTGTAATTACGTGACAGAGGCAGAGTTTGTTCCCTGTCATATGCATGCTGTGTGACCACTAAACGAGAGTGATCCAGTTAACGGGACAAGTTATTACCATCCAACTGAAAGGTCAGTTAAACAATATTAATACCACACAACATCTCAAAATTAGATTATTGCTAAGATACAGGTCTTAATAGAAGTGTTACAAAATGCTGGTATGTGTGAAAGAAAACACCACTTGGTAAAAGTCTTCAGTTCTCCTAACTATTGCTTTAGCTGTTGAATAGCTTGAATTATCCTGTACGTAAAAACTTTATTAATACAGTTAAAATACTTCGAAGTCTTTACTTTTAGCTCTGGGGTAAACTCACCATACCAGTGCCCATCTAAGTCCTGTGATCAATAGCACCAGGTTTCTCTCAAGAAAGACTGGCAAGGGCAGGGTTACAGGTTGTCATTACACTGGGGTCTTTGCCAGGAGTTAGACATTGGTGGCACTTTCTATGTTACCTTAGGATTCCATATATTTGTCAGTTTTTATATGGTTATGTAGTTTCTTACATTTCAAGTAGTAGCTGACAGCTTCTGACCTCTGTGTCACGTTCCTGAACCTCTATGTAAAGGGGAAGAAAGTAGTTAAGAACATCTCATGTAAGACAATTGTACCCAGATAGCAAATAGACTACAGTCAAAATGTGATACCATTTTAGCCATAGCATAAGGAGGCCCAGAAACCTTGGAGAAGCTCCAAAAAGAAGATGTAATGAGAAGAAGATGAAGATGATGAAGCACAAAGGGTCCTGAGACCTCTGACTCAATTCCAGAGAAGGTGTTTTGGGGGCAGATTTGGGGAGTTTCTGGGGATGGACAATTATTAGATTGGATGTGACCCTTAGATAGGATAATTAAGTAGCATTATATAACTTGTGGAATCCCTCTTTTGGCACTCACACGTCATTAGTTTTTGTTAACCTAAAAGTGAAGAGCTATTTTCTACCTTTTATCCTGATAATATTGTCTCAGTTCTTTCCTCCCTAAATCCAGGCAGCATCTCCCTTCTCAGTTTTTGTTCCTCTCAGGGAGACATACATATAATTTTTTTTATTATTTTTTATTTTTCCACCACAGTCTGGTTGCTTGTCCTGGCTTCCCAGGTCAATGTTGAGAGTTGCCCAGTTGTCCAGGTAACAAAAAGGTCTGGCATTTTTCATTCTGCGACTGCCAGGAGCCATCAGACCTTCACAGACTCTGGGGCTCACAAGTTTTATAGGTCATCTAATTAGGAAAAGGGAGCATTTGAGAGCTTCTACCAGGACTATGCTGCTCCTTTACCTATTATCCTAACCAAGATCCAGCCCAAACCTTCCAGATGAAAAAGGATAGTTACATTCTCCACAAATATTTGTCTTTGACAAAGGTTTTTATCAGTTCTAATTAAAAGTAGTAATTGCAGCAGAGCACTGCTGGGAGTGCCTGCAGCCCTAAGGCAATATGAGCCTCACGTCTGTGCCACATTCAGGTGATGGTACCTGCACCTGCTCAGTGACCCTCCAGGTTCTGACTGAACACTGAGCCATTTCCTCAGCACATGCTAAGAGAACACACATCTTGCAACAAGCAAGTGACTTAAGCCCGGTACACCTCTAACAGAGATGTCATGAGACCTGGCAGGATCACAGCACCAGACAGCAGCCTTTGTGGGTTGTACATTCTGTGTTCTGCTGCTGCTGTGGAAAGCTTTCCTTGCCAGTGACCACAAAAGCCAAATAAAACACTTTCAACATTAATGCAGCTATCTTGCTCCAAATTCTGCATTAAGGTAAATAGTTTTATCTGGCATCATCTTACCTATCCCTGACTCTTCTCTGGTTTTATTGTGTTGCTTAACATAAGACATTTGGTTGAAGAGAGACACTGCATCAGACTTGATACACATAGCATGCAAATTGTTTTCCAATAGTCTTAATCCCAGTATTAACACCTTCTTCACACTTCTTTTCAGTCATCTTCTTCTTCTAGGACTCTCTTATCTACTTATAAATATCCATTTCAGGGTCACATGTTAGAACCTTGGATCAGTTAAAGACACTTGACTATCACCAGTGTGATTGACAGTAATCCCACCTTTGCACACCCTTGGATAGCTTTAATGGTCATAAGAGTAGACGTAACATTCTCTTTTGTTGTTGTTGTTGCATTAGCTTTGATTAAGGGTATGATTGCACTACCAACACTTCTTCATCTTTACAAGTTACAGCTGTGTTTTGCAGACCTCCATTGCCTGTGCCAGATCTGCCATCACCAGAACATTCTCACGGCAGACACCCAAAGATCTGCCAAAAGACTCTTCAAAGAAATCACTCGAGCAAATACAGCACTTCATTTCCCTTTAGTGGCAGAGCACATGCTGATGATCTTCATCCACAGGTCATGGTTGCCTCTAATCATTATCACTACTAGTTTTAGACACTAAAAAGTTCTTATTTATTGCAGTCTTTCCCCTATTTGAAAACCATCATTCTGATCACTAAAAGTCAAAAATCTTTCAAAATTCTTTAAAAGCAGTTGTAAGCTTCCTTTTGTGTATCCCTCAGGGCAGAGTCAGATTTATAAATGCAAGTGTCCAACATTGCTAATTTTCAGCTCTTTTTCTGAAGAGAGGTTGCTTGCGGTTATTTTCCATAAAGACTATAATTAGTTGTTTGGGGTGTTTTTTGGCTTTTCTTGTTTTCTTCTTTTTTTTTTTTTTTTAAATGAGGAACTAACCTTTCTCCCAATACTATAGTTGAAAAGGTGGAGTAAAGCACTTACAATAATTCAATGCTTCTTTTAGCCTGGTATTATTTCCTCAAAATGAAAACAAGTTAACACTCCCTCTACCACTAAATCACCATCTAACTCTCATTTCATGCAGAACATTTTTGTTTATTTTCCACATAAAATAAACTTCCATGAAAAAAATTAAAGATGATCTTTTTCTAACCTTCTAGAAGAGTAGCATATAGGATCATATTACTTAGAAGAATTAATATTAAAAGGCATTAAAATTATAAAAGGAACATTGCAGTATTCTTCCAATGGGCACACCTGTAATATTCATTACAAGGGTATCTAATTACTTAATTTACAATGATAATATCTTAATTCATCACCAATAAGGTTTGTAATTTAAGAGACATTGCAGACACAATCATTAATATCACATCTGTAAGTAACAATAGTCTGACTGAGATTAATTCCTTCTCCCAGGCTATATTTTAGCTCCATGGTATGAATTCAATAACATCTTGTTGTATCTGCTAGTCAGAACCAGGCTAATTTTAGCATTTCCCTGGATACTAAAGGAGGAAGCGCTCCGACATAAAAGGCTAAAGCAAGCCAACCAAACAGCTACTGAGAACTCAGAGTGGAAAACCTATGGAAAAAAAAGGGTACTCAAATAGAATAAATATGCATTACTGTCAGATGAATTCCTCCCAAAAAAGAGCAAGAGCCTGCACTGTTCTTCAGGAGCACTCTTCAACAGCACTGCTGGTCATCAAGGGGCCATCTCACCTTGTCTGCAAACATTCCTGTTTCACCTTGTCCCGCTATTGTTTAGTGTCTAGAGAGGAGCAGCAAGAAGAGTATCCACACATACAAATTCCTGTTGTCTTACAAAGTGGTAGTTTTATGGTTATAAGAAGAAACATTTTAATTAGCCCTTAGCAACAGGAAGGAGCTGGCTCTCGCCAGCACTCCCTAACACTGGCCAAGTCCACATTGCCTCTGGGGCAACCAAATCTGCACATCAGGCACTTCCTCTGCCAAGTATCTTCTGATGTCTGGAGCATCTTAAGTACACAGGATGGCTCTCAAGTGCCACGGACTTCATACATTGGCTTAATCCTTACAGAAGTTCAGCTGCAGAAGCTGGGTTTGGGGTTGTTATCTACTCCTCTGAACTCAGGAATGGTTTCTGAGTTCTCAAGGGTTCAGGTTACTTTTAATGGCAAGCATCCATGTATAATAAATAAAGGTTGATTTCATCCCAACCACAGATAAATAACATATGGCAAATAACGCTTTATGTGAGTCCCACTGAGGATCCATTGCCCGTATTTTAAATGGCAGGTAAATGATACAGAAACTTTATGACAGTACTTTACAAATGTAACCTTTAATGTTAATGATTTAAGCTTATATTCACACATGGTTTCATTTCTTAGAATAATTAGGCAATATCTCCATCTGGCTCAAAACCCTTGCTGACACTTGTAATCAAACATTCTCATCAGTCTTTAGACTGGATAAGATTTTTGAAAATTAAATATCTTCCACAGTCAGCCATCAATTGTATCAGCTGACTGGTCCTTTAGGTCTAGGATGACATTTTTGGTAGCTGAAGAAGGCTGCTATCTTGCTGTCAGTCATCCTGCACAAAGAATCCCAACTAAGTTGGGAGAAGCTGAAGTTCAAGTCATTCCACAGAAAGAGCTACATTTCCCCCCCCAATTCCTTTGGACTGCTTTGCATAAGTAATTTGGAACGCAGAGTTTCCACAGTCAGATTATTAACTCTGCTGTTATATGCCCAGCTCATGGCTTGGTTTTGTCAGGGTTCTCTTCAAAGTTCTTTGACCAGTCCCTTAACAGAATAAAGAGAACTAGGAGACTAGTATAGGATTAAATGAAGAGACAAATCTATAGGGGAAACCTGATGTACCAGGTATGGTTTTGGGTGCTAACTGAACTGAGCAATTCCTCTTTAATTTTATCCAACACAGATGTGGTACTTCAAAACAGAAATCCAGGCATGAGCATGGAATCTGTATTTCCTCTGACACCAGACCTTCACAGATGCAGGTCAGAGGGAGTCAAGATCTTTTGTGACACACAGAGACCTTCCTCCTCACCACAGCACCACCTATAGAATTATATGGTCCCCCCTAATTTGAGGAAAGGACTCCATTCTCCAGGGCACCCTGATACTCTGCATTAGCTACAACCCAAGCTCTTCACCAATGCCCCACTCTCAAAACGTTCTTTTCTCTAAATTGGAAGACTCAATTCTGACTTGTTACTAGACAGCATACCCCATCACCTCTGTAGCTCCAGGCATCATCTTGATTTTACTGTCATTATTGAGGACCTTTCCAACACAGGTTCTTTGGGACCTGGCCAAAACTGTACCTTCATCCCTCACATGTCTCAAATGCAGAATGGAATACAACTATAAACCCATTTTAAAACAGTCATCCTTCCCTCCCTAAATGAAAGCTGCCAATTAAACTAATTCTCAGTCCTGTAGTCATTCAGCAAATACATAGAAAGGCAAAGGTGTGACTGCAAACTCAGTAGGCATCAATGTCAGGCTGCTCATTCCATCACCTTTTTCACTAAAGAGGAACTCACCATACTGCATTCTCTCTCTCTCCCTACACTCATAAATATATATGTATCAACAACAACAACAACAAAAAAAAAAAAAAAAAAAGAGAGAGACAGAAAGGATATCAGAGCTTTTACAGAAACATACTACATAATTTATCATCCACAGTAGCACAGAAAAGAGAAGAAGGAGAGCAGTAGCATAAAGGAGAGCAGTAGCATAAAGAAGCAATATTCATTTATGAGAGAGAGTGAACGCAGAAGAAAGAAATGTTCACTGAAATATCCTCTGCTGGAAAGGAAATGTTGTACAAGGGGTATCTTTATAGCTCTTTCTTGCACTAAACCCCATCTCTGGTTCCATGAGAGATTGTTTATTGCACCTGAAATGATCTCTATTACTTGGGATGCGTGACAGAATGAAATAATGAAAACCCCACATAGCTACAGTGTGGCAGAGTCTGTACAGCATTTTTCTTTCAGCATATCACATTAAGAATTCCACCCCCTCCCCCCCCTTCAACATTTCCAATTACAAGAGTTCCTTTTTGCTGTAATGTAATTAGAGGGAAAAAAATATCAAGAATAATAGTGATATAGATATGTTATTTTTTGCAGAAACACCCAAGCATCTGAAAGATGGAAAGTGGTGGCATAAACGGTAAAATGAAAGGTATTAAGACAGCTGTGGCACTACAATAAGAACAGAAAAGTATTATTGTTTTTGGTTATTAAAAAAATAAATATAGAAGTTACTGTACATCACAGATTCTGAATTAGGAACTTATTTAAAGTTTATTTAGGCAGAACAGATTTTTCTGTTATGCAAATAAAACATTAATCCTAATGTCAATAACACAATTTTAATCCTATTAAATAAAGCTTTTTGTTCCTCAGCTATGATTACAAATTCATAGCAAAGATTAATCTATTTCATTTGACAGTAGAGATTTCCCCAGATTTAGCTAAATCCCTTCTGAAAAAAGGCAAAACCCAGATCCTACAGGACACACATTTGTTTCAGTGTTATTTGCTTGTCTATCTTTTTTATTATTATAATACTTTCAGTATTAGTGCTTCAGTTCTGATCAAGAAAGATGCCCCAGTTCCACAAACCACTGAAGTTTGGTTGTTTGGGTTTCCCCCCCAAAGCATTCATGATCATACTTTAGATGATATGAAGTGCAGTAAAGCCAAAAGAGACAACTGGGACCAAAAAATCCAAGCAGCCTAGACTCCCATGATAACCTAGTACATAAGTAGTCCAGTAGAATTAGAGAAGAAAGGATTGTAAGGGTATATTTATGAATGGTGAATAAGGTCAAAACAAAGCTCTGTAAATGGTGGATTTGTCACATCTAGACTGCACTGAGAATAGTAAGGAGATTTATTACTGGACAGTATTTTGGGAACTGTTTCCTCAAAATTAGTTTTCAAGCAAAATTACATATTACTTCATCGATACTTTAGGAAAACCCATGTGAGTGAAAGCAGATTCTTTTTCTGAAATTGATTCAGCTGAGTTTTTCAACCAAATCAAAACACTCCAATTTTCATTTCCTATTCAAAGTTACATGCAGCTTACACAAACCTTCTGAAACTGCTTCTCAAGAAATAAAGACACCATTCTGTAGTTCTACTGCAGTTTTAATCAGCTCCCAAACAAAACCTTCATGAGAACATCTCAGCATGAGACAATACATCAGGCTGCTCACAAGACTTCAGGCTAATAGTGTAAGACAGCACCAACAGTCTTAGGGAGGTTCAGCATGGCCTTTCCAGAATTCAAAGGAGTTAGAACTTTCCCCTTGCATCCCAGCCCAATTTAGGGAATAGGAGAGAACTCTGAAAATAATAACTTTCAATGCTTATGGAAAGAGGGAAGAGATAAAAAGCCCTACTGTCTTCTCATGAAACTCACTGATGCATTTTTAAACAAAGCAAAATACAAAGTCACTATTTGTGAATAAAGGATATAGCCCAAAACTGTTCAGGGAGAAAGTTCATCTTAAAATTATACGAGTTGTAAAAAAGACCTTAAATGAGGGGATATGTATTCTGACTGCCTTATTATCTGGGCTTTAATAAGTGCTGTGGAAATGAGGTTCAAGCTCTGTCTCTGCCTTTGAAAGTCTCTGAACATCTCTAAAATGTTCAGGAAACAATTCACATTAGCCATATTGGAAAAGTCTACCATGCAGGGAGGGAACATTAAATGAACTGGATTATTTTAATCAATGACATCATTAGGATAATTTGATTACAAAGTTAAAGTTCCTGCACACAAAATACATTCTGACGCCAGACAGCTCTTCAAATGGGAAGACAACTTGCAGACAACTAGCAACTAAACAAAAGGGACAGCTAGCAACTAAACAAAAGGGACTAGTCATACACTGGGAGTTCCCAAGAGGAAACCTAAACCATCCTAAGTGCCATCTCTCAAAGCCTTCAGACTCATAAAAGTAACTTCTGGTGAATTTGCATAAACTTCATTATACAGGAGGTCAGGACCCTCTTACAATCTCCTGGCTTTAAAGTAATCTCTGGACATGCACCAAACTTTCTTATTTTCACTTTAAAGTTGCAAGCAATGCATTTTTGAAGGTATTTTAAAATATAATCAAGCTACAGTGCTACCAGTTAAAAATAACCTTGCCCCTTGAAAAGTGATGAGGCATTATTTGGGTCCTAGTAGCTGCACTTTGGTCATCTTAAGAGTGAAACATACTAAATAGATAATAAATAATAAAGAAACCCCATTAAAACCATATTTCCCAGTACAGCTTCCCTAATGTACTGTATTATTACTCAGTGTGCAGACACAGATACTGTGTTAGCTTTTCTTGACTAAAGGGCATCAATTTATTACTTCAGTAGAACTATCTGCATGACACTTATTAGGTAGGGAGTAAAATGAGAGTATGTAGCATATTTTTACTGAAACTCACGTCCCATAAACTATCCATGGAATTTACCTCTCATCAAGAGATATATAGTTTGTCTTAACATGTTGTCTCTGGTTTTTACCAAACGTACTCTTCACCTCACATCCTTGAGATGGGCTCATCCATCACCTGTCCTTCAGAGCCCAGATGGTAGTCCTGTTTTAAAAAAGTAAGGCGTTTGATGCACTAAATATTTTATTCAGCCAAGTTAACTGTAAAAAACCACTGTGCCATTCCAAACAGAGCTGCCAGAAGAGAAGCAGCATCCAATTCCTGCTCACTGTATTAAATGATTGCCTTAATTGCCTTCTCTTACCCTTTTGAGAACTTTTTAATTCCAGGAATCTGTGTCCTTTTCGTTCTACTGGATTTAAGACACATTCTTAGAGTTTTCATAGTTGAACCCGGTTTCTATTTTCAGAGTCTTATAAGACTCCCTCACATCTTTTTAACTTTCATACTTCATGAAGGAGGCTGGCACTCCTGGCATTCCATATTGCCCATTTGAGTTCTGTTTTGGCTGCAGACTACTCTGCCCATGAGCACTGATTCAATGCCAGTCCCATGAAATTTGTGCTTTCTATTACCCAGCTGTTCATAGTTCAGGCAGATTTGAAAAATTGGCCTTTGCTTTTGTTGGCTCCTGTTCAAATCACACTTAACACTGTGCAAGCACCAAAGTTTCTCCCAGGTTTTTAGCTCGCAATAGAAAAACAGTACATTCTGCAAAGGGATTGGTTTGCTCAGTTGTTCGACCATTTTAAATAACAGAGGGGGAAAAGTAGTTAATGGTGCAAAGTGAAATATTCTAAAACTATATGATTGGACTGCAATGATGCATCATGTCATTTTACTAAAGACATCACTACATTCTTCTAAGAGATACACCTTTTCTGCTATACTGAGAATATTTCCAAGTATAAAGCAAACAATTTTTCTTAGGTTTCAGAACTTTGAGGGCAGTGTCCAAAGCCTTGTTTGGAAGTAGTACTTGTGAGATTTTAGCTCTCCATACAACAGCAGCCTGCATTAATACCCTGCTGTTGCCATAAGACTTCCCACAGCACTAGGGGTCTACACTGACTCCTAAGGATATAACAGACCCTCACACAGGGATCCACTCATTGTACTAGAAGTATTATTTATCTCTGTATTATGAGAAAAAAAGTCTCCACCTGTAATCGAACAAGAGTTCCCATCCATCCAGGTGGATGAATGAGAATTTCAGGTCAAAAACGTGCCTCAAGTGGCTTTCTGAAGATCAGATTTAAATCAATGTATTTCCGTTTCCCACTACAAAGACTAGGGTACTGTCATTTTGGTAACCACAGGGACTGATTCTGGTTTGAGATATTATCAATTAAGAGATTCTTCTACAAAGACCAAAACCCCTTGCCCACAGCCCCAAAGAATTCAGTGCCAACCATAGCTAAGCATATTAGTGGTTAGCCAAGACCACATACGAGCTACTTTTATCGAAAGACATGCTAAACACAGGCAAGATATGACCAGGTTCTTTCGTGACATTTTACCTAGGAAATCTCCCCCACTGCAAGTAAACCTTTCATATCCCTATTTTTAACTCTTAAAAACAAAGAAGCTAAACTTGAAATTTGCTCAGTAGTAAATCCAATTAATGTTTCCTTTTCTAAGTATCCAAGACTCCTTGCATTCTGAAGCCTTTTAATTAATATCGAGCAAGGGCTTTGTTTACCCTCCTGGATTACAGCCTCTGTCCTCTCTCTGCCCTGCCTTTGTCACTGGCAATGAACAAGAAGTTGATGCCCTCTATTTTGGCATTATGCCTTTCCTTTCTCAGGAATGAACGTCCTTTATAGTCAACTCACACTCATGTTGAGAGGCATTACAAGTTAACACTAGGTGGGAATGTTTCATAGATAAGCAAGTTCATTACCATTATCCGTGTGAAATTCGAGTTGTTAAATGTTGTTGTTCTCCCTTTCTGTGTGACATGGAGGGTGAAGAATGTTCTCCCTCACTCTAATCCCCTTCTTTGTGTAATCTTTTCCTATTTAAAACTGAGAAGGATTGAAAGGTGTCTAGTTTTAATTAGATGAACATTTACTGATACATTTACTCTGTTGCAGCTTTCACAGCTTTGATAAACTGACATGGTATCTACAGACAACAAAAAATTACTGGGTGATAACATGACAATTTATATATTACTTATTAGTTAGTCAGTTGTGAAATTGCTCCAATATTGTCTGCAATACTTACTAAAAGCACCTAGAACCAATTGATTTTTTTTTCTAACCTCCTCTTTCATCCTATTTTTCCTTTTGTAGGTAAAGTTTCTGTACCAAATACAGATCACGTTGCACTTTCAAAAAGCTTCCTGACTTGCATTACGAGTTCTTGCACTACTGATGTCAATGCAACTACACTTGTAAATGCTTATAGGCAAGAAATCATGAGAATAAGCAAAAGTAACTGGTTCAATGATTAAGTGTCACTCATACAAATAAGGTATCTGCTGTGCTGGGCTTAAGATGCTCATATTAGTAAGAAATAGTATATAACAATGTTTTCAAGAGAGCAATACAGTGTCTGCAAAGCAAAGGTTGGTACAAGACAGGCGCAGAGCAAAGTTTTAAAGCCAGATGGAACAACATGAGCATCTCAACAACTGTTGAAGGTTGAGTGGCTTTTAGCACTGGTTTCAGTCTGCCTGGGCAGAGCAGCAGTAAAGCTATGGAGGTCATGCCAAAATAATTTCTATAACTCAACTAAGTTATACTTGGCCAATAAAACACACAAATGATAACACAGTAAGAATGAGATGATGACTTTGGCACACTGAGCACCACACAGGGAAGGTAAAAGCATGAGCTGCTATGACCTTCAGTAAGGTGATAGTAATCGTGGAGATACTCAGGGGACAGAGAACAAACATACTCTGAATGTGAACCACATTGTAAATATCTTATTACCTCACTAAAGTTTAGTTAACTCTACTCTAAGAGCCTTGAAAAACTAGTTAAGATTAGATAGATTATAGAGCACAGTACTCACCTTTGCAGAAAGACTTGAGTCCTCCATGGATCCAACCCTATCTGAACTCTCAAATGGGTTGGTAGCTTCTGTTCAAGAGGCTGGAGTCTAAACTGGCCAGCACCACCAGCATCTTCTCATGGCTGTAACTACCAGGAGAATTTAGCTCAGATGCCACAAAGGTACAGGCAAGACCCATTGGTGAAGACAGTCATCTATTTTATGTCAAAACAAGGTCAAAATACCCACACTGGAGCACCAAGCTCTCAGAGCACACTTCCCTTGTATCACCATGTGCAGACTTCAGCAGCATCCTGGTGCCCATGGTACTGATTTTGTTTCAGACATGGCTTTCATGAGCTCAAAGTGAAATAGCACACTCCATTCAGACAGCTGAAGAAACCTCACGGGAGGGCTTACAAGTCTTCTGGTTGAGAATTAGTACTCTGTGAGACTGAAAATCACACATTGGTCAGAGCCAGCAATTCCTTGGAATGAACCAGAAATACCAACTTTTTGCAGCATCACAAGACCATATCAAGAACTAATGAACAGGATTAGTTTGAAACTATAGACAGTTGTATAAAAACTACACAACTGCTGTAAAATTGAGTGTGGAAGGCACAGTGTAATTCTGCAATGTCAGATGTGATTAACCTCAACACAAAAGGAAAAGAAAATTATATTCTGCTTCTACATACGATAAAAAAGTGAACAATAATAAAAGGCCATAATTGCAGTTTCTAATGACAATCATCTTGCAGAGCAGCCATCTGACTCCATAAGACAACTTCTATGTATTCCTATGCACCATATTAGAACTGTTCTACAGCCAGGCAGAGGCATCTCATGCATATTGCACATACTCACAGACACAGATTGCTAGTAAAGTATTCCAAGTAAATCAGAAATGACCTTGTTGTCATATAAAAAATACTGGCATATACAATGCACATTTACATTCCTGGCCTTGACTATCAAGATTATCCTTGCAATTCATTCCTCCTCTGGCAGGAATGATCTCCTGATATCCTTTCTTAAAGGCAGGCTTTCTTATGCTAGTCCTTCTGTAAAGTCAAATTGATAACTGTGCATTTAGACTTTAATTGTTTAGAATACTTCTAAATTCATGGATATGTTTTATGTTAGCAGTAGAAATCTATTATTTATTAGCACAAAGCAGACTGTGTTTAGAGCTGAAGGTTAAAGATGATCAGCACAAACACAAAACCAAAAAGGAGCAACAGTTAAATCAGAACAACAGACTCATGAATATTTATGAGAAAAACAATCTGCCAAAAGGTGATCATTCCCTTTGATTTAATTAAAGGGTGAGGAGGAAAACAGCAATGCAATGGGCATGACAGACTGTGGAGATTTGAAAAAGCTTCAAATATGGTTTCTCATGCAAGTTTATTTAAAGTCACAGTGGTTTTGTTTGGAAAGGTTTACTATCACACCAGAAAGAAAACATCTTAGAAATAATATATCACCAGGTGAGTGAGAAACACCATACCCAGGTAAGGAAATCACTGGAAGAAAGTGTCCTAGGACACTCTAAAGGAACTCAGAAGCACAATTAAGACATTCGCATTTAACAAATAAGCATTAATTTTGGTGAAAGCATAACTGTTACAAATAACAGACTAACCTTGAAGGTGGGGAATTTAGGAAGATGAACATTTTGGGAATTTTTTTCTTTGGACAGTGAAATCTGTTGTGCACAAGTGACACACCATGCTTACAAAATAATACTAAAAATTGAAAATTAATATTGTCATTTAATACTTGCCAGGAATAGAAGAACAAGATGAACAAATATTTGGTATAAATACATCCCTTAGCATAATGCTCCAATCAGTCTATGGACACAGTTGTGCTAAACATAGGAAAAGAGCTATTCTTGCTGACTAGAAAAGAAGATTTAGTCTCCAGTTTAAGACTTTGGTTTACTGGGGCTGACATACGCACCGCAAGAAAGAACCATTTAAAGACCCTACTCTACCAAAAGAAATACCAGTTTGAGCCATTCTGGTCTCTGAATGTAGGAATGTGGTAAATTACCTTGGTCATTTCTCCTTGTCCTTGGAGTCTGGAAATGTTACACAGAGCACTGTCAGTATAATTCTGCAAACACAATTTACCCCTCTAAAAGTAAAGTAAGCTCCCATCCTTCTCTCTGTCCCCCATTTTTCCTTTCTCCATGTCACTGCCTTTTTTCCAGGGCTGAAAATGGAAGTTTGTTGCATTCTAGGGAAGACAATCGTGCATTTTTCTCAGTGAAACAAAAATGGAAAATACTATAAGTCTTTTGAGAATGGTTTTTCTTGGCACTTTCACATTCAACTGTCGAAAAAGCTGGAACAGACACTTAAACATTTCAATGTTTCTCCCAGTGCAGCTTCTGAACTTGAACTACCCATTTTGTGAAGGGAAGTATCTGAGAGACTCCAGAACAAGCTAATATGAACTGAGATGCTGCTGGAACTGTAATCCAGCAAACAACTGGGCACCAGCTGGGGAGCCACAGCCACTATCAGCAGGCAAAGATTTTTCCCCTGAACTCCAGAAACCAAGGAAAGGGCTCAGCCCTGGAGTGGAACTTAATGTATGAACCAGGGGAGAGAACCCAGTGCCCTTGCCCATGTCCTGCTTTATTTTCAAGCTCTGTGATGAATTCGAAGCAGCAGAAGCGGATCTGACAGATGAGAGCAAATGGGCACTGGCCCTTGTTTTGCCCTTTAACAAAAATTAAAAGAAGCTAAGTTTAATAGGGAAGTGACATTTCACATAGCCTTTTTTTAGACTCAACAGCATGCATTCATTTATAGCCCCACTTTGTTGTCTTTCAATATAATTAAGCTACTACAGTTTATTAAGGCATATAAACTAATATTAACAATATTAATCTAACTCACAAATGAAGTTACTATGCAATAATTTTCTGAATAAGCACTGCTACATGAAAAGGTATGAAACATCCAGGAGGTTTACGTTTAAAAAAGCTGTTCCTTAACCTACTTCAGGGTATGGAAGTAAATTAAAATCAACAACTCTTTCTAACCACATATTTGTTGCTATGAAAGACAGTAACTTTTTTTAAAGAGCCTCGAACTGCCTCCAGCAGGGCAGGGAGAGGAAAAAGGTGTTTATATTTGCGCATTCATGTGCAAGTTGATTATATGTTAACTACACCAAGTTTCTTTAGATACACTAAACGAAAATAATAAAAACACCACCAAAAAATTTAAATTTAAAATTACACAAGATTTAAAAAAAAAAGAATCAACTGCAGAATATACCTCTAAAGCAGGCAGGAACAATTTTTCTTTTCCCTCTACTGAAGAGGTACTGCAGGGAAGAAGGAAAGGAATCAGGGAACAGATTTCTGTAAAAAAGAAGATGGAAGGGGAAAGACAAACAACAACAAAAAACCCACCATAAAACACAGAGGAAATTATATTAAAGCCCAATGTGAAAACAAGATGAAAAGTCACTCCAACGACTCAAATAGAGCAGTTGACCCAAATTTAGTCCACTTCATTCCAGTGGACTGTGAGGAATAAAACCCAACCCAGCACAGGCAGAGGGGGGAAATGAGGCCAAGTAGGAAGGTGCTTTTGAGATCAGTTGTTGAAAGTCTTTTTGACAGAATTGTTTTAGAGCAAAATATTAACATTTGCTTTCCTTAAAAGCTTTCCAGACCTGAGTGCAGTTTGGAAGATTTGTGTGGCAGAACTACTGAGCTGCTGTTTTCCTTTTCTGCCAGTCCAAGAGCTGTGTGAGTTCTCCTCTGGAGGTATTATATTTGACACAAGACAAAAAAATAGCTCTTTTCAAACCCATGTTGAGGTTCCAGAGAGCAGTGTTTACGGGAGCGAGGTACATTATCAGTGCCACTTCCAAGAGCCTTTACCAAATGAACAAGCCTTTCCCAGTCACCCCAGTCTGATCCAGTCCTACAGAAGAACCAGGCTCCAGCCTAGCCCTGCATTCCCCAGCCAGTCAAAGTTCATTGATGTCATTCCCTTCAGGGCTACCTTTCTCTTCACAAACCTGCAAAGCCATCAAACAATTTCAACTGCAATGACTCTCTCAAAAGCATCTCATCTAGAAGACCTCCTGAAGAGAACTATGAAATAGCAGAAGGGAACACCTGTTTATAAAAAAGAATTTAAAAAGTAACACACAAATTATGTCATTCACCAATTTAATCTTTTCATGTCTTGTCACAAAAAGACATCCACTCACCATACAGGAATAAAGTTGAACAAGTTATTGACTATATTATTGCGTGTCCAAATTCAATGGAGATCAATTTTATGACGCATGCCCAAAAAATGAGATGCCTGAGGAGGAATTTCAGAATCATTGAGGTTGGAAAAGACCTCCAAAATCATATGTCAAACTTTTGACTGATGTCCGTCTTGCCAATTAGACCACAGCACTGAGTGCCACATCCATCAGCTCCTTGGACACCTCCAGGGATGGTGCCTTTTTCATTTACCTAAATATTTATTGTCATAGTGCAGAGCCAGGTCTAGGTATTAAAATAGCAATATTAGTATTTCAGTTTTGTTTTTTTGGTTGTGTTTTTTTGAGGGATTTTGTTAGTTTTTTAAAATAAAGACAAGCAAAAAAAAAAAAAAAAAACCCACACCACAACAACAAAGTATTACTGTATCAACAACTCTTTGACACTGTTAAGTTTAACAATGAAAACTGGTAGAGTTTTTTTGTTTGGCTGTTTTCTTAACCACTATATAACACTCTTTCAAGATTCCATTCTATTAGGAAAGTCAATTTAACATGCACTTATCTCATTCTAACCTCACAGGAGGGAGATGAATATTTATTAAAAAAGGCTCACAAAGCTGCAGGTATTTTTTTCCTTCTTAGAGCCAGAGGAAAAAAAAGAGCGACAAATCCTAAAGTAACTCAAGCCACATTTAATTTGGCAGATTCTGTTTAATAAAAGCCCTCAACCACCCCCCCCCCCCCCCGATTTTACTTTTACTATACCTCAGTCAAGTAAAAAGATATGCTTCTTCAGTAATTTTATGTTTAATGCTTATAACAAATGTTGCAACAGATAAATGAATTATCATTTTACTCATGAACAATGGTCATTACTTGAAAAGAAAACTCCAATGTTTTGAAAATTTCCTAGCATTAGTTTAATCAAGCATTTTTCTTCCTAAGTTAATGCCGTTCCTCAACACTAACAAAGCCAAAAGACCAAGTTTCTTATTTCAAAATACAGCAGCTCATACTTTTTCTTCTATATATCTGTGAGTTGAAGCTATCCAGTCTCATTCACTACTTTTCAATCATTCACTTAGATGAATTTTCCATCTGTTTGACTCTAAGGGAAGTATTGCACAGAGTACTTTCCCTCTTCTGATGTCCTTCTCCACCTGTGCAGTTATTACCAACCCAGAAAGGACAGCTTCCCATTACACCCATTTGAAGTTTTGTTCCAGAAGCCCCATTATGGAAAAGTTCTAAATAGAAGTACTTCCTATTTATGTTGTATTATAAGTGGCACCTTTGCGTTCCATTTATAGGGAATCTAAATTCTATAAAGCAACATGCTAACGGAATTCATGTTACCACACACCCCCAAAACCTTCAACCCAAAGACAAAGTCAACCCCTTAAATCAACAACTTTATTATGTAATTCTCCCTGTTCCAGTTGACTCACCCACCACTCAGATTAGTAAACTGGTACTCAATTTCTCACCTTGGACTGCCATGCACTTATTCACAACCAGTGACTTAGCTCTCATCTCCTCCTCAAGCCACCACCAAGTCAAGCACAGCCACAGCTTTCATAACCATCACCAGTCAACTTCACTCACAACTGAGTTCCCAAAAGAGGAAGAAGCTTCCCTAATGAGAGTATGACACAAGTTCTTGAGTCCCTCTGATCCACTCACTGCAGACAAAACTAAACTGCTGCAAGTCCTGTGCTACCCCTCCATTTGAATGGAAATTGGTCCAATCTGATACTTTTCCCAGGACACTACCTCAATTTTTCTCTCACTACAACAGGGAACTCTATTTTAAGGCCTAAATTATGATGGGGTATCTCTATCTTATTTGATGGGAGGAAAAAAAAATTAAAAAAAAATAAATCAAAGAGCAATTCAAGCAAACTTAAGGTACTAAACTAGTTTCACATCAGGATGGACATTAGAAAGAGAGATTAATAGAAAAGCATTACCTGGATTAAAGAAAACACTAAAGAGAAATAGAATTTCAAAAGATTCTACCAAAAAAACCCCAACCCAACCAAACAAACAAAAAAACCCCCAAAACGAACACCAAACAAACAAACAAAACCAACAAAACCCCCCACAAAACGAACACTTTGGGTGTTTTTTTTTCCAGCATG
The DNA here is from genome assembly GCA_035583155.1 of Acropternis orthonyx. Taxonomy (NCBI): domain Eukaryota; kingdom Metazoa; phylum Chordata; class Aves; order Passeriformes; family Rhinocryptidae; genus Acropternis; species Acropternis orthonyx. The sequence continues at coordinate 54,068,056 of JAWWEU010000081.1, read as the reverse complement.
ATTTATTCTTTTCCAGATTCCTAATTCTCTCATTCTACATTTTTACCCAGTTTAGGCACAATAACTATAGAAGTGAGCACAGACTCAGTGAAGTGAGACAGATTTCAGATCTGATACAGATCACCACCAGCTGCACTAAGTCTTGCCCTACACCTTTTCTCTTCAGACACATTCTCCCAGATAAAAGTGCTGGTTGGGAGGGTTTGGAACTACTGCACATTGGTCGTCATGGGCACTGTTTCTTTTCTACTGCTGCCACAATAAGTATACTTGAGTAATCAAAAACATTTGGTTCTATTGAAGTTCTCCTAGTATGTAACTTTGTGTTTTTCTGACTTTCAGGGTTGTGTACCAGAAGAGAGTGGAAGAAAAATAAAAAACTTTCCTTGCTGAAATGGACTACAGACTACTAGTATTTTATGATATTGCTGATACTTCCTTCTTTATCATCTTCTGCATTTTGGAAGGAGAGCAACCAAGACAACATGACTAGAAAAACTTGGATCTTAGTAGGTAGGCTACTCAAGTTCAAAATAGAAAGTCTTCTGTCCTCATCTCTCCCCATTTATTTTTGTTTTCTTTCACTGCTTAGAGAAATATTTTTCAAGGAGCATACAAAAAAGGTAGAAGGTAGATTTTGTGTGCTCGAACACCTTGAGGCTGATAAAAATACCAAGTCCTGTGTCTCTAGTTTTACAAAAAGCATTTCTAGCCATTTGAAACATGAGCAACACACCTACATCACACCTCTAATTAAGGATCACCAAATTAAAAGGTTTAAAATAACCTGGCCAAAAAATGTAGAGTATTTTTTCCCCAAATTACACACACACCTAAATCATCCTCTTCATCAACTCCAAGCTATACTACCAGTGTGAAAATGAGGCATAAGAATCTTAGTCCTACATTTGTCTTTCCAACCTTAATACTCAGGACTCCCTGCTACTTCCTGCTCTCTTTTGTTTCCCATCCTTCAGTCAAGAGTCACTGAACATTCAATGCCACCAAGGAGCCTTCAAATTAAGCCTTTAGCAAAGCTCATGCAGAGTGGCAAAAAACCCCACACTCTTAAGCCACTAACACAGTCAAGGAGTTAATGAGTCCACCTCAGTCTCACCTTGGAGTGTTATCTCTGCAACCACAGGCCCAGAAGGGTTTGTCTTCCTCACAAAACTGAAACTCTGGAAATATGGATTTATCACAGACTTTTGTAGTTCAAAGGTCCCCCATTGAAGGTAAAGGTACCATGGCCTTTCACACCTGTTACAAAAACACACTTGCAGCTCTTTCCCCAAACCTTACTGACTGTTAGATCAACCCAGGCAGTAACCCACTTATATTTATTTATCATTTTCTGCAATTCTGCCCCTCAATGAGGATTACTAAAGTAAGGCATCAGTGTTTAGAGGTCAGTAGAGCACAAGTTTGGAATCACCCTCCCCAAATCCTTGCTCACTACCATGCTTTTCTGTACCACTAATTTCCTTTATTTCTCTTACCCTCCTTCTAATGACCCGTTTGCATCTTCATTTTGTGCAGCCTGCAGCAACACACCTCTGTTTCTCACCTACAGAGGGAAGGGAATTGCAAGCTGACAGCCACAACCTCAGCCCACCACCCAGGTAGCCTCTCCTGGCATTAGGGAGGCAAAAAAGAACATGTAACAGAATGACTTTATGCTCTTAAATACTTGTATAGCCACAAGATTCAAGTCTGAAATGTTTAAAGACTTACGTGACTTAGGTCCAAATTCATACGACCAGAGCAGGATGTAAAAAAAGGTAACAATGCCCTTGCACCTTCAAAGTTAAAGAATCCCTCAAAACTACAAGTATCACTTTTTCACTTTTGAAAGTTTTCATTTCCCTTTAGAGTGAAGATCCTGGGTTCTCCATCAGAAATCAAAGGAAGACAAAAAAACCCACACACACAAAACAAAAAGAAGCATAAATCATGCTGAGCATTCCATGAAATGCAAGGAACATGGAAATCCAGAAACCAAGAATGAGTATGTGGCCGTAAAATAGGGAAAAAAACTGCTTCACGTTTCTTTCCCCACACCTTCCAAGTGGGTATTTAGTTAAGAGCATTATCTGGTGTCTCAGAGATTAAACTCTCCTCAGGTCTGGCTGCTTCGCAACCAGCACAACGTTTAGAAAGAAAACAAGAAATTGAAGTTTCATTTACTGGTTTTCCAAGTCTTTTGCAAACAAACTTTAAGCTACTACTTTAATTTTTTTCTGTATATCCTCCTAAGAAAAGAACAAAATTTATCTTCCTGTCTTCTGTTCCTTCTGGAATACAGGTATGTATTATCTTACAACAACCAGGTAAAAATAGAAAGAACAATGTCTCCTCTCTTCTCTGCTCTAAATTAGATCCTCTTTTTCCACTTCGAATCAGTTTTCATATTTTTTAATTCAATTTTACTGTGTTGCACTGTATTTAATTGAATTATTTATTGCTGCTATTGAGTATTTGTGTCTTTGTGGGAAGGCTGAAGGCAAGAAGATTTCTCTTCTCTCACAGCTGAATGCACACAACATTTCAACTAGTTTAACTACTGCTATTAAAAAAACCCAAACAACTAGCTGGCACTGCAAAACTTTTCCACACACTACAAGACCGACTCAGTGTTACTAGCTTTCTGTATTCCGCTCATATTTATATTCCCTATCTTTTTTTTTTTCCCCAAAAAAAGTTCATATAGAAAAGGGGACAAGGGAATCACTTTTTATTTAAAAAAAAAACAAAAAACAAAACCCAAAACACTTCTTCAAAGTCAAATTCCAGAACTTGTCACATTTTAGTGAAGAGTGACATGACACTATTTCCAGCAAGTTTCCAATCAGGATTCCCTGTGCCATATCTAGACTGTAGCTGGCATCTGGCACAATCCCCAGATAACAGCGTGGATTAGACATCGAAAGGCCTGATGGTCAAGAACAATGGTCTGTGCTTTGCTTCGCGCTGTCAGAAAAGGCATAGGGTGCCCTTGCTATTTACTGAAAAACACGTTCCTCTCACTTGTCCGTTCACTTACAATATCAGAAAGATATTCTAAAAGGTATATTTAAATGTCCTGAGATAAAACAATCTTGAGGATTGCTTCCACGATCCTGAAGCCATGGTTCCCCCTCTGTGTAAGCACATGGGTAACAGACCTCTTTTATAACCCCCACTGGAATCCAGTTATTCAACAACAGGCCAACACCTGGGATACGCATCACTCTGCTTTAAAGTACCACAGACAAAGAAGGAACTGAAACAAATACACTGAAGTATGATCTGATTTTGACCCTGAAACACCACGACTATTCATGTTCTTCGTGTTTGTAACATGAGCAATACTAGCCATTAATTTGTAAAATCAGAATAAAGATCACAGTGACTTTTGTCTGGATTTTACACTTAGTCCAAAAGACCTTCATTCAAACTTTGTAGAACCCTTCCAGTTTAAAAGAAGTCTAGGTTTGGAAAAGTGGTTAGCAAAATGTGCATATGATTAAACTGTGAAAATCAGTTAATTTGGGATACAGGATTTCCTTTACAGGCACCTTTTGTTCAGGAACAACCACTGAAATGGAATTTATTATTAAAAGTGACCGAGGTAAGTCAGAAATGCAGAGGGGGCATAGTTATCTTAGAGGGCACAGGAACTCACATGAATCAATTAGAAGGAATGATTAAAAGTGTTCCTCGGGGTACCATGTTGCTTTAGGGCTTTGTTACAGTCCGCGCACAGAGGGAGCCGCCACGTGGTTCTTTACACAGGTACTCAAAGCCCAGATTAAGGTACACAAATACAGAGATATTGGGGTTTCAACAGGCACTTCGTATCAACAATAAATGAAAACAAAGGGGGAAAGTGGGGAGAGAGGGAGGAAAAAGCGAAAGACCATGTAAAAAGCACAGGAAAAGTTATCACCACCAGTGAGAAGTTGCTCGCAGGCTGGAGATGCAGGGCGGGCAGGCAGGACAATTCCTCAGCGGCGGCAGGAGAGGGATCAGCGGAGAGGGGCAGGGACCGAGAGCAGGCAGGAGGCAGCGGGGGTGGCAGGAGTGGGGCCGGAGCTGGGACACGGCGCTGGACTCGGCTGGACTGGACAGGAGGCACACCTGGGCACTGCCTGGCACACCCTCGGGGCCGGCAAAGCTTCCCTGCACTGACCAGCTGCTCTGCCGGCATTGCCGTGTGTGCTGAGCTCGTGAGGGGGGTTTTCCCAGCAAGGTGTGAAGGGCTCTGTGCAGGCGAAAACTCCCGCCCCATGTGTGGGGGGCTCGGGGTGCTCCCAGAGCTCTGCAGGGAGCTGAGCCTGCTGCCCAGAAAGTGCCTCATAGAGTGCGTGTTTCACTGCCTAAAAATAGTGTAATGCCACGCAGAATGGAATGAAGATAGAAATTTATTAGCTTTTCTTTAGATACCTTTTTGAACTAAGTTAAGAATTATCCCCCAGTGCTCTAAATGACAAAACAGTAACTGGCATAATGGTATATTGTCAATTAATGGAAAAGTTTACATCTGCAGCGCCAAAATCTACAAATTATCCAGTATGGACAAAATTTAAAGCCCCAACACTTGTATTTCAGTGGCCTAGTTACACAAGTCTGTTAAGTGTAAGCAGGAAGATCTAAGTAGCTGTCAGCAAGTCGGCCATCCATCAATCAATGGGAAGGTGATGAACCCTTCTAGAAAGCATTTCCAAACATAGGAAGGACAAGGAGGTGATTGGTGGAAGTCAGCATGGATTTACAAATGAATTTATTTACTTGGAGGTGGCAGAGGAAGTCTTCCGTGTTTCTGGAGTTACTCAGGATTTAAAAAAAAACAGATAAACATAAAAGTTCTTGCTGCGAAAGAAGACAGTGTTTGCACACTGTCCCTTTATTCCATGCTCATGAGATCCCACCTGGGACGCTGCGTCCACCTCTGTGGCCCCCAACATAAGAAGGACATAGACCTGTTGGAGCGAGCTCGGCTGTGGGGTTTTTAGAAGATAACGGACATATGCTGAATGAGCCATGGCCTGGGGAATGTTAACGAACTGTCCTTGATACCAAAATAAAGGGAAGTTGGCAGCAAAACAAGAGCAAGAAACGGAACTATGTGCATGAGAATATGCTGTGACAGCAGCAACAGGTGATCACGTGAACAGTCACTGCTTACCAATCACAAGCAATAAGCTCGTGTGTTGCTTATGCTAGCCAATAAAGATATGACAAGTATGTAGGCGGAAACTAAGAAATGCATAAATATTACGCTGTATTATCGATAAACAAGATCTGCTGAACGATCATATTGGTCTGCGTGCAGTTACTCCGAGCCCTCTCGATGGCGTATGGTGCCCGAAGAGGGACCCTCTCGCTGCGACTGACGATTAGTCAATGGACATAGTGGGGGGAGGACAGAGAGGAAGCTGGTCATAGAGTGTTGCCCTGACACTGTGTATTCGTGCCGTGAACAGGACGAGCAAACGTGGTAAGCCCACTTTACTTGCTAGCAGAGGAAAACCTGGGTAGGGCTTCCCAGGTGGCTGAGGAGGAGATGGGGGCTACCCTGACCAAAACAGAGGTGGCAGTGGTGAAACTCCTCCAACATATCCTCTCCATGAGAGGCATTAAATATGAGGAAGTTGCATTGCGGGTGCTGTTGGCTTGGGCAAAAGAGAGAGGACATTTTGCCAATTTCAATGATGTTTTTGAAGTAATTCTGTGGGAGGCGGTGGGCAGAGACCTTTGGGACGCAGTCTCAAAAAGGGATAAGAAGGCGACAAAACTCTCTACGACCTGGCGATTGGTCAGCGAGGCGCTTCACGGACTTAAGGCAGAGCGGGAGGTTATGCAGTTGGCTTTTGTCGCCCTGGGTCCACAGCCTCCCGCAGTGCCGTCACTGTTCTCAGGACCTATAATTACTAGGGCTCCAGTGCCCTCTGTCGCTCCCCTGCCTCCATGGCCTGCACCTGCCTCAACTCCTGTCGGGGAACAGAAATCCTGCAGGCCGAGTATGGTGGAGCCAGGTGCTCGCCCAAAAAAGGAGGTGCCGTATGGGTTGCTTGACTCTGAGGAGGCAAAAGATTGGCCTGCAACCCCATGAAATCCACCTCCCCCGGTGGGTGAACAAACTGACAGCCAATCAGAAAACTTTTCATCTCTGCATCTGCTGCTCCCAGAGTCACCGTTCCAGGAGGAGGACACACCCACTGAGGATTGTGAAAACATGAATCCCACACAGCCGTCTATGGACAGCATATGTTTGATGCAGACTGAGGTGACCAGTGGCTGAGGAGATGTTGATCTTCGGGCATTGGAGCAGCGGTTGAAAGCGTTACGGCTAGAAATACAATGGGAGAAACAAGTCGCTGCTTTCGGCTCAAGGCACCCCTATCCCGCCCAAGTGAGGGCCGCTTTTGGTCCTCTCCCTACTCAGCCTTTGGGGGGTGGGGTTCTGGGTGGGCTGCACCACTCAAGGGCAGAGGACGAGGGAGGGGTTCAATGGAAGGGAATCATACAAGATGTGCTACTGGAAGGGGTGATTATTCCCCAAGTGTATCCAGTGATAGCGGGGCCAGATGGGCAGAACCGTTGGCAACCGTTAGACTGGAAAATCGTTAAGGAAGAGCGGCAGGCTATTCAGTCAAATGGACTACAGTCACAATTTACACAGGCCATACTCAAACACATTTTTGCAACAAATCTGCTAACAGGCTGACATTTGACAGTTAGTCTCTATGCTGTTATCTCCCTTGCAGACATTACATTTTCATAATGCATGGTCGGCAAGTTGTAATCGGGTAGCCAATCAGCCACGTGCACAGGGGGATCCCTTATATGGATTTACAGGTCAGATGTTATTAGGGGAAGGCCCTTTTGGAGATGCTGCATGGCAGGCACAGTTTTCCCCAGAGGCATTGATTGTGGCTCAGGAAGTGGCTTATCAAGCCCTTCTCTCGGTCCCAAGTGAAGGGGTGACACAAGTCTACACAAAGGTAGTGCAGAAGGTGGGAGAGCCATATGGGAAATTTATTGATCGGCTGTATGCTGCTTTGTAAGGTGCAGCAGATCTAGATGATGCCACACGAGATAAGCTTATGAATACACTTGCCCATGATAACGCAAATGACAAAGCACGCAAAGCATTAGTGCACCTGCCGAAAGGCGCAGGAGTAGCAGCTATGCTAGAGGCTATGGAGTGCAGAACAGGCACAGGTCATGGCAGATGCTGTAGGCGCTGCCGTTAAGCCTCTGATAGGAACACGACAGAAGGATAAGAAATGCTTTAAATGTGGTAAGCAGGGTCATTTTTTAAAAGATTGCAAGGAAAGTTCCGGAAAGTGGTGTGCAAATTGCTGAAAGGATAATCACAATACTGTAGAATGCAGACACAAGCAGGGAAACTCCCAGTTGAGTGCACTGCACCCACACGTGCAGACACCAAATCAGGGTGCTCGGACAGCCACTCCGCAGCCACTCGAGGAAGCGCCTGGGTGGATGTGGAAACAGGTGTAGATCTGTATCTAACACAAAGGTCACGATCATAGAAACTAATGCCCAAGGACCTTTGGGTCATGGTTTGAGTGCCTTACTTTTGGGGCGCTTGTCTATTTCTAAACAGGGAATCATTTTTTTACTGGGTGTAATTGATTCTGACTATACTGGTCAGATATGTGCTATGGTGCACACGCTCTCCCCACCCATGATTATACTGAAAGGGCAGAAAATTGCCCAACTTGTGCCCTTTTATAGTTGTGTGCCTCTGGCACTAGACCAAGATAGAGGTAAAGGCAGATTTGGCTCAACTGGGCAGGCATTGGTCAATCTTGCAATAGATATTACTAAAAATCAACCCTGTGAGAAGTTGGTTTTGTGAAATCATCAGGGACAAGAAAAACAACTTTCAATGTTGATAGATACTGGGGTGGCCGTGACTATCACAGCACAGCAACAGTGGCCTCCCTCCTGACCGGTTTGCACAGCGTCTGTAGTGGTGGCAGGAGTAGGAGGCTCAGCTTTGCCTAAAGTAAGTCAGTATTCGATTCAATTGCAGTTTCCGGATGGAAATTGCGTATCTGTGCGGCCATACGTAATGGGCATGCCTGTATCCTTGGAAGGTCAAGATGTTTTAATGCAGCTGGGTGCAAGATTAGTAACACCTTTTTAGGAGTGGTCAGAAAGGCCTGTCCTGCCCTTGAAATGGAAAACAGAGAGACCAGTATGGGTAGATCATTGGCCGCTAAAGCAAGACAGGCGAGAACAAATTCACATTTTAGTCCAAGAACAGCTTGAGGCAGGACATATTAGGCCATCTACATGCCCTTACAACACCCCGACTTTTACCATCCCCAAGAAATCAGGAAAGTGGCGATTATTACATGACTTACATGCCATAAACGACATCATGGAAGAGATGGGGGCATTGCAGCCAGGTTTACCCACTCCTACCATGATTCCTGCGGAATGGCCAATTTTAGTGATTGATTTAAAGGACTATTTCTTTACAATTTACTTGCATAAGGATGATTGTGAAAAATTTGCTCTTACTGTTCTCAGCATTAATAGGCAAGAACCTGCAAAACAGTTTGAATGGGTAGTGTTACGTCAAGGGATGAAAAATTCCCCTACAATGTGTCAGCTATATGTGGCCTGGGCTCTGCAGCCGTTCCGAAAACAGTTCCCTCAATATCTGGTGTATCACTTATATGGATGATGTGTTAATTGCAGGACCCACATTAGATGCCAACCTAGTCCTGACCCATTTAAGCCACATGTTGGAAGCTAGAGGGCTAAAAATTGCCCCAGAAAAAATCCAGAGGTCGGCACCCTGGAAGTATCTAGGGTGGGAAGTAAGAAAACAGATGGTGAGACCCCAAAAAATCACTTTGCAGATAAAAATTGACACCTTGTCTGATGCCCAGAAGCTGCTGGGCGAGTTGCGATGGGTTCACAGTACTTGTGGAATAACCAACAATGACATTGCACCTTTGATGCCACTGTTGGGGCAAGATGCTGATGCCTCAGCAACATGAACTGTCACCAGTGAACAGAAAAGGGCAATAGACAATATTATGCAGAAAGTAATAAATCAGGAAGCTGCACGTATTGTAAAGGGAGAGCCAATTGTAGCTATCATAGCCAATACGTCAATAGAGAAAAAGCACCTAAAGGCATTGATAGTTCAACTACGGCCCAACCTGCGAATCACTGGGTGGATCTTTCCCCCCTTTCACCCTAAGACAACAATAGAGACTAGAGTTAGTGCTCTAGCACAGCTAATTGTTGAAGTGTGGAAGCGTTTGATGGAAATTCAAGGTCTTGACCCCCAGGTGTTGTACCTACCCATTCAACGAGGGTATCTTGACTGGCTAACCAATAACTCTTTCTTATTTCAAGCAACTTTGCAGGACTTTTCTGGACAAATTTCCACACATTTCCCACAGGATAAGCGCTTGCAATTCATTTGTAAGCAGGACTGGGAGGAGCACGCAATACAGTCAGAAAGGCCACTGAAGGGGCTCACAGTTTTTACAGATGCAGGACAACGGTCTAAATCAGCAGCTATCACGTGGCAAGAAGAGGGGGAGTGGAAGAGCCACCTCTTTCCCAGGACAGGCTGATGATTCATTGCAGACGCTTCAACTTCTTGCCATCTATCAGGCATTTGTTACATGGAAAGATATACCTATCAGTGTAGTTGCCGATTCATTGTACGCAACTGGAGTAGTTGCTAGAATTGAACATGCATTTATTAGGCCAGTTAAAAATTTGCGCTTGTATTCTACTTTGTTGCAACTGTGCAAAGTTGTATCGTTACAAACTGCACCCTACTTTGTGACCCATATCCTTAGCCATCAGTTTCTTACTGGTCTGAGCAGTGGTAACAACAGGGCGGATGCCCTGGTATCCTATACACACATCGCTCCCAATTTGTTTGAACAAGCATGATTGTCCCATGATTTTTTCCATCAACCAGCCAGAATGTTAGCTAAGCAGTTCCATCTCACTTTGTCACAAGCTCGGGAACTGGTCAGTGCCTGCCCAAGTTGTCAAAAAGTTGGCTTTAGCCTTGGTGTGGGAGTAAACCCCCGTGGCATCTTCGCCCTGCAACTATGTCAAATGGATGTTACTCATGTTGCAGAATTCAGCAGACTTAAATATGTGCATGTATGCGTGGATACCTTTTCCCATGTTATATGGGCTACCGCTCAGGCCGGAGGAATGGCCCGACATGTTAAAAGACACCTATTGGCCTGCTTTGCTAGCCTTGAGGTCCCTGCGCAAGTTAAGACTGATAATGGTCCAGCGTATTGCTCCCATCCATTCTGGTTGTTCTGTCAACAGTGGAGAATAACTCATATCGCTGGGATTCCTCATTCTCCCACGGGTCAAGCCATAGTCGAGCGTGCCCATAGTACACTGAAACAGCTTTTGCAAAAACAAAAAGGGGGAGAAAGTAGTGAACCTGCAGAAAGACTTGCAAAAGCTGTATATGTACTTAACCCCTTGACGTTGATAGGGAAAGATGAGCAGCCGCCCATTGCAAAACACTGGCCAGCAGTGCATCAGGGTTATGAATGCCCACGACCTCCGGGCAAGGTTTGGTATAGGGAGCCTGGAACTACAGAATGGCAGGGCCTGGGTGAACTGATAGTAATGGGTCGAGGATATGCTTCTGTTTCCACAGGCACAGGCATTTGGTGGTACCCACTGAAGTGTGTGAAACCATATGTGGCGGTGGAGACCGAGCCGGGACCCAGAGATACGGAAGAGAGAACAACACCGGGCGCTATTAACCCTAACCCCGTACCTGACAGCCCTGGGGATCCGGAATTTCTGTCTCACCGAGGCAGCTGAGCTCTTTGCAGCAATAACACCGTTCTGTGTGGCACCAGATGCTGAATTGGCCTTAACGTGGGGTTGCCCCCAGCATGGACAGCAGTGTAGGGTGTGGTTTCTGAGGCACTGTACGCTGTGCGGTGGAGAGTCATTTGCCCTACAGAAGAGTGGTGGAAGGATTTCCGGTGTCTGGTGTGTGTGGAACGCACACAAGAGGTGTCCCTTGCATGAAAGGCAGTGCAGTTGGTGGATGGACAGGTAGAAGAGCAAGGGGAAGTTAACATACTTTTACAAGTAGCACAGAGAATAGGAGATAATCAACAGATTGCTTTGGCTGAATTAACACATACACTACAGCTTATAATTTTAGAAAAACAGATTGTGGGTGTGGGGCAAGTTGCCAAAGTCTGTTGTGGGGAACCGATTTGTATATCCTGATCCTGGGAGGTAGCCCCACACAGACGGCAACAGGAGTGTTTACGGTGGTCCTATCACTATCGACCTGGTTTGCGGATGCGGTATACACGCACATAGAGCCTAGACAAAACATTTGGGTCACAATTGCAAACGAGACTGGCCAAGATTCCTTTTGTCTTGCATTAGCTACTGCAGCTGACCCATTTTGAACGTGCCTTATTGGCGTTCCATATTATGACCCAAATGACTTTGTGGCTCATGGAGGCAATATAACGCACCTAAGTAATGACACCTTATTGTGGCAGGCCTGTAACAAGACCTATAACTGTTTCCAGGATAGGCCAGCTCACTGCTGTCAGAATGGGGCATATTTGTGGGGAATAGCTGTAGCACGTACCATTTGACAACTGAATATGACGTTAACAGAACCGCTCCAAGAATTGGACTTGTTGGGATCTATGCCAGGTAATCACTCATGCATTATATTTAAGGGATTGTACATAACTGGGGTGAATCAATACTGAAAGAGCCAGTTTGCATGGGGAAATGTGTCATGGACAAATGTCACTAGCTATAGCCTGCTTTATGACTATAAGAGAGGAAATCTTAGCTGGTGCGATGGTGCCGTAGGAGGGGAAACTCGTGGTGCCAAACGAGAAGTAACAACAAGGGCAGGGGGAAGAGCGAAGGCTCTACCTTCTGGGTATTTTTTAATCTGTGGTGACAGGGCTTGGCCTGGAATACCTGAGCGAGCAGTAGGGGGACCATGTTATCTAGGTAAATTAACGATGCTTAGGCCTGAGGTACAGGCTTGGCTCAACCTCACAAAAACTAATAGACGCCAAGACAGTTGGGCCCGGAGTGTGATGATTGCGTCCAATACTGGGACCCAGTCGCCAACTGGTTTGCCTCAATCTTTGCCCCGATAGGAACAAGAAGGCGTTACAACTAGTCTGAAGACTAGGGTGTTGGGCCAGAAAAGAGTTAAACATTACTTCTAAAATCCTATCGGAACTCACCGCTGATATAGATGGAATTAGTCATGCAGTTTTACAAAATAGGGCTGCAATTGATTTTTTGCTTTTAGCGCAGGGACATGGCTGTCAAGAATTTGAGGGAATGTGCTGCCTGAACTTGTCCAACCACTCTACTTCCATTCATAAATGCTTGCAGCAACTGAAGGATAACCTCAACAATCTCATGGTATCAACATCCCCACTGAATGACTGGTTACAATCCTTGGGCCTCACAGGGTGGATGAAAGAATCATGATGAAAGATTCATGGCATGTCACTCTTGACTGTGGTGACAATAGTTATGATGATATTAGGTTGTGTATTAGGATATATAAAACAGGCCTTAACAAAAACGATTCAACAGACGTGGCTTGTTCAAAAAGGGGGATTTGTGGGGTTTTTAGAAGATAATGGAGATATACTGAATGAGCCATGGCCTGGGGGATGTTAATGAACTGTCCTTGAAACCAAAGTAAAGGGAAGTTGGCAGCAAAACAAGAGCAAGAAACGGAACTATGTGCATGAGAATATGCTGTGACAGCAGCAACAGTCACCGCTTACCAATCATGAGCAATAACCAAGCTCGTGTGTTGCTTATGCTAGCCAATAAAGATATGACAAGTATGTAGGTGGAAACTAAGAAATGCATACATATTACGCTGTATTATCAATAAACGAGATCTGCTGAACGATCATATTGGTCTGCGTGCAGTTACTCCGAGCCCTCTTGACGGCACTTGGCAGAGGGGCAGGAGGGTGATCAGATGGCTGGAACACCTCTCTTATGAAGACAGACTGAGAGAGTTGGATTGGAGAAGGGAAGGCACCAGGGTAACACAACAACCTTCCAGTACCTACAGGGAGCCTACAGTAGAACTAGATGGACCTTTTGCAAGGGCATGAAGTCACAGAATGAGGGGGATTGGCTTCAAAGTGGAAGAGGATAAATTCAGAGTAGATATAAGGCAGAAATTCTGCCCTGTGAGAGTGTGGAGGCCCTGGGATAGGTGGGAGGTGTCCCATCCCTGGAAATACGGTCAGATTGATGTGGGCTTTGAGCAACCTGATCTGTTTGAAGATGCCCCTGCCCATTGCAGGGGGATTGGACTAGATGGCCTTTCAAGGACCCTTCTAACCCAAAATATTGTATGATTCTATGATTACTAACTTGCAGCCTCTGTTAGTGCACTTTAAGATAGGCAAATTTCAAATATCAGACAAGCTGATAACATACGAAACAACAAAAATGGTGGCTGTAAAAGACAAGCGTGTTTTCTTCCATTTGCCCAAAAGCAACACATAAAAATCCAACATAATTTCATCTTGAAGAAAAGTAAATAACCGCACAACCCCAAAATGAACAATGTAAATTTTAACTAATAAAAAAAAATGCAAAATCACAATAACCACGGGGCAACCACTCTTTTCAATCCTTTGTTTTTCTACTTCAAACAGCATAACCAGGAGCTTTTCAGTTCAATGTGGGGTACTCTGCTAGAAACTTAAGAAAAAATGAAAACAACAGTGCTGATGCCTCCTATGTTCAATTATTTAACTGTTATTTTATCTGTTAATGGTGAAAAACATATTTTTCGGGGTTTACCAGTTACTACCGGCTCCCCTCAACTCAGTGTAATGATGCAGACCAAGGACGCTACACACGTTCATCAAAGTAATCGCGGGTGACCTGACTACGTACAGCCATCCACCCGCTGCAGGTTCCCACCCCGCTGTGGTCAAGACAGTAAATCTTTAGCACATTACTTATTTCCAGTATTGACAGGATATTTCCTGCTGAGAGCAGCTGAATGTTTGTGCATTAGAACTCCCTGTCCCCTGTCATCACTACCCGATTTCCCAGTCCCTGATGTGGTAAAGGCAAATGCTGCAGGCTGAGAGGGTGGACAGATGAGCCCTTTCTCTGGCAGAGACCTCCAAAGGGGAACATGCTCACAGCACAGGAAGAAATGTTTTTATTCTCAAAGAAACAACAGGAAGATGAAGATATCAGAATGTTTTCTAGCAGGCTGCGAATATAAGCCAGGAAAGCAACGTATTTCACCACATATGGGTCATGTTTGTCTCTGACTCGGGAGATTCCTCCAGGAGCCCACCACATACTGACAGTGCTTTTACATCCCCCACTCACACCGGGAAAAGCTCGTGTCTCTTACAAGCCTCAAAGGTTGTCTCAGATTTCCAGTGCAACTCGCAGACAAGGTTGGGGACATTGTCAGCACCAGTCTCAGGAGATACCACAAACTGAAAGCAGAAACTAGAACCATCTTTTTCTTCACACTGAATGGGTTCCACACACACCATCCTCTGAGTGACTCCAGACAGTTCATAGAAGTGTTTGCAAAAGTCCCACCTGAAAACCCAGTGGACAAAATAGGCAGCCTCCCATTCCTCCCCCATCTGGGGAAAGGCAGGAATTAGCAGAACACTCCATAGAAGAGCAAGAGCAAAACTGTAATATAGGAAATTGTGCAGTTAGAAGATAACAGTTCAAAGGAGAGGAGGCATGAAATATACTTGTGTAGCGTTAATTTGGTTCCTTCTTTCCTTTATGATTTATATTTTTGTTTGTAGTGCTTTTCATATCAAATTTAGTTTACCTGTATCAGTACCTGAAATTCTATTGGCAATTTTCCCAGTGTTTCTTTTCCATCAATGCTTCATCACATAGATAAATCTACTACTCTTCAAAACTCAGAGCACTCTATTTTCTCATTTGAGGAGCACACAGAGCTTCAGTGAAGTTCCTCTCTACTCTCCAGACTGTCAGCTTGCCATAGGAATCACTCTTGACAACCTGCAGGTCCTGAAAAATGAACAAACCTAAACCAAAATATTTTAAGAATAAAACAGAAAAGGTGATTACCTGCAATTTTTTTACAAGTGGTAGTCTCTCAATTACACTGAAAAGATCAAGTTTCTAACCTCAGTCCTCATGCTGAGAAGATGACTCCTCAAAGCTCCGCTTTGCTGCAGAAAATGTAAATATTTGGCTATTGCTGCACCACACAGACAATCTGTGTCCCTCCTTCTGTTCTTTGTGTAGTGACATACTGTACTAGCAATGCTGCTATTCATTCTCCTGTCTATCCTCCAAAGCCACTAGCAAGGATTAATTACCAGGGATGAAGTCCACTGAAATTCAGAAGTATGTAAGCTATACAGTTTTTAGGCTAGAAGTAGACTAGAGAAGATAATACTGAAAGACATGAAAAGTCACTGAAACAGTGCAGGCATCAGAGATATCACCTGGTTCTTTAAACAAGGAATCTATCAATCACAGCAAGTGGCAGTGTTGCTACTAGTTTTGATGTATGCATACCTACTGTATACTGCTACATTTTCCTTCTACTCATCTTTAAACTCTGATTCTGGCCAACCACAAGGACAGTGCCCTCAGGTACATCACACATAAAGGCTGACACCAGATACTATACATCTAAATATTTCTCATTGAATTAAAAGCACTGGAATCCCTAAGTTCAGTCTATAGCTGGTACTGTCCTCTGCATCCGGGTCTCCCTGCATCCCACTTCCCTGTGGCTTGCACGTTGTGATCATAAAGATCTGTGGGTCATATGAATATCAAATCCTTGCTAATACAAGAGGCCTTGGGCATGTCAGTGCTTTCACATTTATTTTATGTGACTTTTCCACCACTCACATGCTCCAACCTGTTTAGTGTTTCTGAATTTAAAGGAGGAAGTAATTGCTGAAATGAGTGAAACTACCACACAACACTCTGCAAGACCACATTGGGTGTCAGTGCTGGCAAATTCTCTGATGATTCAAAAGTTAGTTAAAATACAAATTTCCAATGCAGCCGAATTAAAAACATACTCTAAATGGCCCTCCAGCTTCAATATATTTTCTAATGCCTGCTGAATACTTCCCAATGGTGTCTTTGAAGCTCAGATTTTTACACTCTATCAACTAAGTTCTGCCTAAGGAAGGACTGAATCAGGGCTGTATTAAGGATGGGCACAATTATTGCCAAACACTCAAAAGAGCCAAACAGTCCCAAAAGAAGTGAAATATTTCAGAATAACAATAGCAATTATAGCACCATCAGATAATCTGGAAAAGGGACCCTGGTTCTGTTGGGGGCTGGAAACTGTTGTGGCGTTTTTTTTTTTAACTTCACACTCCAGATCAGGTTGATGGTCTCCAGTGCATTTTATGTGTGATAAAAACCACGTGGCAAAGATGATTTCCTTGTCTAAGCCAACAAAGACCACGGGACCCCAGCGGTCTGCTGGAACCTGAGGATTCCCAGCGCAGACCTTCTCATAATTTTGCAGCAGGAAGAAGGGTCCCCAGAGAGAGGGCAGAGCAGCCTCGCTGTCTGCCTCCTGTTGGTCCACCTGCCCACCCTGTCGGAGGGCACATCCCAGGGAACAGAGTAGGGCAGCGCTCACGGGTATGGCAAGAGCAGTGCTGCCCTGCTGTGGTACCCTGAGCACATCTGGAAGAGAAATACAACCCTCATAGAAAATTACTGCTCACCCGTGAGCTGCAGGTTGCTGTCCTAATGAATCATTATTTATTAATTTTGTAGCACAATACAAACAGCCCTCAGCTTCCCTCCCTCACAAATCAATAGCATAAATATGCAGCCTTTACTGGCAGGAGCTGATCCGTATTGAATTCATGATCAGCATGAGAAAAAGCAACAAGCAACATTTTTCTTGTTATATAAAAAAAAAGTCCCCAGCAGGAATGATAAAGAGAGCGAAAATATTAATTCTGATAAAACAATGTAGGTGGCATTAAAATTTCATATGGCTTTAATTAACTACATGCCTTATTATTTATTTTTAAAATAAAATGCATATATATTGATTTGCTCTTTGAGGTGGATGTTATACAAATGACAGCACAAAAAGGCAGGGATGATGGCCCATTACACACTTAGGAAAACATAACTCAAATGTGACTCATTACAATAGTGGTTTGGTATTTCAATCTAAAATATCTGATTTCCATTTCAATGCTAAACTACAAAATGTTCAGTGATTTTCAAAGCAACAGATTTTATGAGCAGAAAACATCTAGGTATATGATGAAAGTTCAAAACAATTAAAAGAAACAGTAAGAAGGAGAAATGAACAAATACTCCAAAAAAGTCACTCAAAAGCAACTCAAAAATTAACTTTTCCTTATTAAAAATGTTTGCAGTTTTATTAATTGTTTTTAAAAGCTGAGCCTTCTTATTACAAAAGTGAACTAGTAATCTAGAATATCTACACTGGAAAAACAGCAAAGGTTCAACCAAAAAATGCCCAACTGGAAAACACATTTTCCTGGTGAACTCAAAATTGTTGCTTTCATGTGCTCAGGGCAGCCATTCCTCCTAAAGCCTTGGTTCCCTATGCCTGTAAATAGGATCCCAAAGAGACTTTAACCTGCAATTTTGACTTGACATCCCAATTTAAATTTCCCTCATCTGCATGAAGAAAACCACAATCTTGCTGTGCTTGTTCGCATTCTCAAGCAGAATTTGTTTCAATCATTTTGACTACAAATTCTCTCTGACACACACTTTGGATGACATTAAAGGGGTTAAACATGGAGTAGTTTGAACTATGAACCTAATTTGTCATAAAACAAAACCTCTGATGATGTTTCTTTGTTTTAGTAGCAAAGGCAGTTCTATCCATGAAATAAATTCTGGGAAGGACTTTAAGGAATCAGGTATTAGTCTAAGAAATATTGACAGACTGCACACACCCAGCAAATCCCATTGACCAGCGCTGGGCACTGCTCCCATTGCACACACAGCTTTGCTTTGCTGCTGGGGACTCCTAGTCCTCAGTGCTAAGAAAATGAATACTAAGTTCTGACCTAGTCATTAATCCTTGTGCAGACTGAGGGGGCTTTGTCCAGGTCATGAATTTATATTCAGAAATATTTGATTAAGTTAACAAATGACTAGTCAATCCACTGGACACAAATACTTATTTTCAAGGGTCTGATCTTCAAGCTGTGTTTGGAATCTGTGATTGAGCTCATCTCCAAAAAGAGGACAACCTCGGGATTAGGATTTCTGTTCCCAGAAATCTAGCTAAGTGCCCTGATCGTAATTTTTCTGCTCCATGTTAAGACTAATGCAAGTATTACAGAAAAAAATGCTGCTCAGAGAGTGACAGCACCGATTTTTTTTTAAAGTGTGAACTCTCAGGACTCAAAAATTCACAGAAAATTTACATAAGTGGCATGCACACATAATCAAAGATTTAAAGATAAAACATAAGAAACCTGAATTAAAAATATAAAAAGAATATTACTTACATTATTATAAAACTTACAGACACACATTGAAAATTTTTTCTTAGGTACATTTAAGAATTAGTTGTACAGATAAAGCCACTTTGTATGATGTCCGTTTGGATTGCATGACCTTATTTCCACATATTTCCATTCTCTAAACTCACCCGTGACAGCAAAATAGAAAATACTGCCCCACCACCAGTCTAATAGCAATTATGATTCATGTAATTAAAATGAGAAATATCCCACAAACTTCAGAATTTATCTGCTTTATTTTCCTCTGTTGGTATGTTTCAATAATTTATTTTTATTTCCACTTTAATAGTCATTTTACTATTTCATATTAATTTACTTTTGATAAATTAAATTCAACACTCCAAGGGACCTCAAAGCAAATTAGCTGTTAGCTGCATCAGGCCTTAAAGATCCAAAACAAGATACTGTTTTTCCCTCAGTGGCCTCCATAAATATACATTAGATCTACTGTGAAAGGGCTGAAACAGGCAGCTCCAAAGTCAGCTTTCTAAAACCAGAAATGTGTTTTGTTTTCTGGTTCTGCCTCTCCCCTCTCCTGAAGATATTGCAAGACTCAGATCTAAAATCTCTCAGAAATAAAAGAAAAAAACAAACAAACAAAAACTAATCCAGTCTGCAATTATGCACCAGGTAAATTCTATTAATATGTTCTGTATGTTTTCAGATTACATGAATGACTATTATATAATCTTGTTTTCCAAATTCTTTTTTTCTTTATCTTTCTAATTTACATATACACTCCATAAAGATTTCAAGTTTTAATTTCAAGCAGGTAATGAAAAAGAACTTCACAAGTAAAGCTCCCACTAAACCAGAACATCAGAGGTGGCAAACAGGTATAATTTGACTATAGATTGATTTTACCATACTTTTCCTTCCCTTGTCCTCAAGTTCATGGTTAAAGTATATAAATATTATTTACAGCAAGGCAAAACACATGGTTTTCTCTTCACAAGGGAGAGTCCTAGTGATCAAATTAGTTAGGATTTTCTTTGCTTGCTCTTTCTCTGGCACTATCAGTCTCACATTGTTGGCTGCCCAATGTCACAGCTCAGTTCACGTCATGACCACACAAGTCTCAGGCTCATGTGCAAAACAGGGCAAGTGCTAAAACCCCTTTCCTTAGAGTTGTAAATCACATTTTTAAACAGCCTTAGATTCAGAAAGGCAGGGGAAACAACAAGCAAACAAACAAACAAAAACCAAAAAAGGAAAATAAAATTAAAATGGAAGTTCTTCCATAGTTCTTCCATTTCTTAGGCAAGTCTATTAGCCAGTATATTAACAACAGTTATCTGCCCATCCCCTTCCAGTGCTAAAAGAAAAATCCAATCTCTGATCACCTTAAAGGGAAGATTTTAAAGGTCATGCAGGTTGCTGACACACAGGGGCAAAAGCCATGAGAGTAAAGCAGAGGCACAACTTTAGGCATATCTGTTTCTTCAGAATTTCCAGCCCTCCTTGTTTTAGGGCAGGTCCACATTTGCATCACAATTCAGATTAGATGTTGGTTTTCAAGGGACCCCCAGCACTGCCCCACTTACACTGGCCCATGCAGACAGTCCACAATAAATGTCCTGAAAATGCAGAGTGATGAGCCCAAGGTCTCACTCTGAGCTGTTTTGCTGCCTGTTCCCACCCGTCTCGAATGACCGTACATGCTGAAATGGGACTAAACCTTCAGGGAGTTAACTGAAGTAGTAAAAGTATTTTACTTTGCTGGGCTAGGGGAGAAAATAGTCTGATATTTTGTTTTAGCTTCTTATTCTGTTCTGTTCAATGCCCTGTTCAGTACACCAGAGTCTGTTCCTTATAGAAAGAATGGTAGGAGTAAAACATAATAGAATATAAGGCCACAAATCTAGAAGATTTTGATGTCTCAAGTAAATACTGAAGGCCCAGATTCACAACTTTGTATGCTTGAAGAATCTGGGTCAGGTCAAGCTGATGAAGAGTATCCAAAACGACCACCAGGGGATGTAGCAAGAGCAGAAGACCACCTAAAAGTTGAGCCAGAAGAAGATTCTGGAAGGCTCCACCCAAGCTCTGCCTAAACTCCGCCACATGTATGATTAGCTCTTGTAATCTCATTAATATGGATAGTAGAGGTTGCAGTCATGTTTCAAGAATGTATAAAATGGCTTGTTTTGCACTGATGCCTTTGAGCTAGTTTGTCCAGTGCGAACTGGCTGGCTCCCCAGTGCTGGCAATAAATACCTTTGCTGCTTAAAGATAAATTGTTTCTGAGCAGTTTCTCTTTTATCCCCAGGTTTTTCAGCATGAAGGCCAGTGTGGGCATAGGCTGGGGATATCCCATTGCTGTTCCACCCTCATTCGCTATTCTTCTGCCCTTCTCCCCCTCTTCTTGCACTAAACCCCCAGCTCTGTGGGCTCTGCTGTCTGTGTGACAACGAGCACGCCAGGGTGACAGTGGCATGCCTGAGGTCACCCTTCAGCCCGCCACTGGGTCACTGATCAGTCTCTCCAAGTATCAGTTGCACAATGTTAGACACATCAGAAGCAACCCACTGCCCCCTTATGCAAATCTATATATTAGTGTAAAACTTGTGTAAACTAGAGCTGATTTTTAGGACTGTTCTCAGCAGAAATCCTACTGTCAAGATGAAATATTATGGTATTACTTTAGCTTTCTCTACCTAAGTTAATCACATATACTTTAACTATCCCTTTGCACTTTTGTCCTTCTCTCTCACAATTAATGTTTGCAAAGTGCCTTAAAATTTTCCAGTAAAGGTGCTATTAAATTATTATTACTATTTGATTTTGAATTAAATAGTTTCATCTGTTTAACATACTGTGAATTCATTTCCCTTTCTTTCTTCCAGCTCCTTAACTCACAGTAAAACTGCATTAAATGCTACAGTCCCAAGAAAAAAGCAAGCGATGCTGATGTTCACAAGTCCTGTTCCCAGCATTAAAGATTGTGCTCCTTCCCAGAGAAGGTCTGTTCAGTCTTGGACCACTAAGAGAAATTATACTGGCATCACAAGACGCTTTTGTCCCCCTGGATGCAGGCAACATTAAAATACTGATATTTGAATAAATATGCTTACAAGTGAATTAACAACCACCAATCTGAAAGAAGCTACAGGTAACTTGGTTTAGGTAAAGCTCCTTCCTATATAAATATACATTATATATATGTATATATGTAAAGCATAGCAAAGTTACAGCATTGAGAGTACTGCCATCACCAGATCGTCTCCTTCTTCAC
The DNA here is from genome assembly GCA_035583155.1 of Acropternis orthonyx. Lineage (NCBI taxonomy): Eukaryota > Metazoa > Chordata > Aves > Passeriformes > Rhinocryptidae > Acropternis > Acropternis orthonyx. Next base: position 54,046,234 of record JAWWEU010000081.1, on the reverse strand, counting down.
TTAGTTTGAGAGATGATCTATTAAGTTATGGAAGAAAAATGTGCGACTTGGCATCTCTAAACAGAAGGATCTGACAAATACGTGAAAGATGACCTTATGGCTCCAAAGAGCTCTTGAGATAATTGATCTACAAACACACACATTATGAGACAGCATAGCAAATTATAACCAGCCACTAAAGGCACCAGTGGCTCAATAAATGATTTCCTGACATTTCAGTATATTACAGAGGCAGCGTATCTTTCCTTTGGGGTTCACATCACAGCAGGTCTATTTTCTTTGTAAACTCTAGATGGAGATGTACAAAAAGAAAAAATAGAACCTAAACAAAGCCATAAATATAATGGCAGGTTTGACTTTTGAAAATGAAAATGTCTTGCTAGGCTATTCGCTCAAAATCTAGTCTATGGGAACAGTTTTGTGCAGGTTTTCCTGTGTGGTACTTACATGATTGTGTGATGAAGTACTATATGTATTTTCCCAGAAAAATGGGACATAAAAAGCCCTACATTTAAACTGACAGGCTATGATTAAAGTAGCTTTTTCTCTCTTTGACATCTATACATACAACAAGAGCAGATGAAACCTCTGACTGTTCAAATTGTTATTCTTTCTCTCTCTCCAAATAAGTACAAAGCCACCCCAATTCCAGCTGCAGACAAGTGGATGGCACGGAGCACTAACCATTCTGCATGCACATTTCGACTCAAATCTATGCCAAGTGAGTACTAGCTGGAAAATCCAGCAGCTGTGTTTGGCTGGATATGAAAACCTGATGATTGCAGGTGAAGTTCTGGTGGACAATCATAGCTGTTGCTTTCCCTGGCAGTGCCTAAACAGGTAAGAATGAATGTGCCACACAAACTAAGCTGATTTCTGACTTCCAGAGACATACAGAGCAAGCATACAGATTTTGAATAGCTACTACTACTTACACATTTCTTTATGTCAAAGCACTCTGAGTGGTATAATTCTGTTTATGAACCTGTGGAATTTCAGGAACTATTAAATCAAATTTTCAGAAATTCACTAAAATTTGTACATTTGAAATGAAATGAAGAATCTCATCTGCAAGCTTTGGCAAATGTTTTTACCAGATAGACTTAGCATAATTTCTTAAGACCTGGATTAAAAGCCACAAGTCACAGTGGCTACTCAAGATTGGGAAGCTCTTCAGATAAAGAACCTGAAACTGGACTGTGTCTGTGCAGATTTCTGATCTGTGACTTTCAGTCTTTATTTCACATTCACAGAACTGTCAGAGGGAGAAGAGTGAATGGCACTAGCACAGAGGGGCAGATCTGTCTGTCATTCCCTGGGCCCAATGAAAACACGAATTTCTAAACCAGCTACAATTAATTATGCATTCTTACCTAGGGTGAAATAGTGCTAACAAAATTCTACAGATTCTATCCAGTTTCTAATTTGTGAATGAGATGCTTCTCTCTGCCTGCATATTGTTCCACCCACTGGATGCATCTAAAGCCCTTCCATCCATGTAAAGAAAAATGACAGGTAAAGCTGATGGTAACAGCAGGACACAGAACCAAAACACAGGGAACCAGTATCACTCTTACCAGCACCTTTGGCAAATCAGCACTTTGGACTCAGGGACACCACTTTTCAACTATTTTCCTTCCTCACTCAGATTTGCTTTAATTTCTTTTTTTTCAATCAGTTTCTATTCCACCTATATGTAATCCAAAGTAAGCAAAAGTAGGATAACAATAAAAACATACATGGAACTCAGTTGATTCATATTTATTAAATATTTATAAAAAGGAAAGAGAATAGAAATACGACAGAAACCGCTGCAGTGTTTTAACACTATGATATGGCATTCATTCCTTGTCTTGCCTTATGTTGCCCATTTTGTATGTGTCTTTGGAAATTAATTTTTTAAGCTGAGTCACTCACTTTTATCTCATTTCTGGTTCTGAATAAAAACAGGGAAAAATGCCTGTGATATAAACCCCACAATTCTCAAAGAAAGAGACAAAACATTTCAAAATCAGCCACCTCTAAGTTACTACCTTAGATTTCTAAGCCAGTAGTATATTGCTTTATCATTATTGTTTTATCTACTGCTGTGTCATAAATATGCTTATGGTCAGCATTTTGTTATTTCTAGTATAGTAAATCCAATGTATCTCTTTTAAACAGCTGGATTCTCTTCTAGTTTATGTGTTAGCAACAGAATGGTAAGTAAGGTCTGAATTGTATTGAAAGAGTCAGAAATTTGTGTTTGTAGTACCTTTCTGAGAATAACTTGGATGAGATCAATGATCCTGCATTGATCTGTTCTGTATTTGGCATTATGAACATTTTTGTTTCATTTCACAAATCACTTGGGCTGATCAGCAGGTGCTCCAAATATTAGCTTGGATGAGTACAATAATTTCAAGTACAACCAATATGTAGGCACAGAATCCATTCACTTTGAAAACAGAACAACTGCACACAGAACAGTCTAAATGGCACCTAATTAACTGGCACACTTACTTCAGAAAATGAAGTAATTAAAAATGAGAAAATAGTGTCTCCCCTTTGCAGTACTGAATTAGATGTGGGTGCAACTCAACTGATACAACATTCCCAGTTTTTGTCCCACCTCTGCAATTTATCTCCAGTACTGTTGATCAGCATAAGCTTAATATCTGCAAACATGGAACAGCTTCCACAGTACCCTCAGCAGCAACACTCCTTGCCCTAAGCAAAATACAACGAATCTGTCAAGTCCATGAAATGAGAGGGAAACATAATTCACCCTTCTGAAACAAATGTTTTGGCACAACCATCTCTGATCAAGGCACCAAACTCTTACCACTGATACCCAAACAGCACACACAGCAAATGCTGGTGTAACTTGTCTGCTGGAACAACTGGAGGGAAAAAGCCATGGGAATCTGGGAAGACAAACAGCCTCTTTACAGCTCTGGGGAATTCTGTACCTGCTTAACTCTAAAATGCAAGTTTTCTATGCCATAATCCTAAATAAAACATGGCTTTAAATCCATTCATAGCTAGTTGAATAAATATGACTCAGAAATCCACCTGCGGAAGTGTTGCGTGTTTAATGTGCATCCATTTCTTGAAAAGAAGCATATAGTCACTAGTAGTCTTCTTCTAGCTAAAGTTTAAATAAATATTCATTGAAAAACTAATCAATCTTCTGTCAATTTTGATCAGTAATGACAGCAAAGTTATAAGCTGAAAATAAGACTCTAAGTCATTCAAAGCTATTCCTTCTAATAAAAAACTTCTTTAAGCCATAATTTTCTTCAAGAGGTCAGACCTCCTGCAAGAGAATGCCTCTGTTCAAAGCATCACAAGGTGAAAAAGCCTGATGGATTCCTCATGACAGTAATATTTCCATAGGAATTAGCAAGGGAAGTAAAACCAACATTTTAGCTGGGGTTCTTTGGCTTTGTTTGGATTGTTGGGGGGTTTTTTTGTTTGCTTTTTTTTTGTAAATTCCTAGAAATCATTATAGCTTGAAATTACATTCTTTTGTCCCTGTCTTGGAGCCTCATACATTCATTATTCTACACAAAAAGAGGCAAGTTCTAGTCCTAGCTAAATATCTATGTATAGTATAGTTATATGCAATATCCAGTGTCTGACAGGGGGGTAGATTACCTTGCCCATGTGTATGGATGTTTATCCAACCTAATTGCATACTTTCCATATTCCTTGATATTTTCCAGCCTTCTTGATATTTTTAAAGCAGTTTTTATTTTAAATTGTTCATCATATTTTTTCCAAAGAGAAACAGTGGCTGTGAAGAGCACACAATGCTGCTGGCTTGAGTTTGAAATGGGATTGTCTTAGGAAGGTATCAGGAAAATCCTCTCTTCTCCTCTAATCTGCTGATCGATGCCCAGAATTAGGAAGCACAAAGAATCTCAGCTGAAACAATGAGAGGCAGCTCCCCAGAAGGCCTGAGAAGTGTAGGTAAGCTAACAGCATTATAAATTGTACAAATGTTCTTAAAATTCTACTTGGAAGAATTTAGTGTGGGCTTTTAAACTGTTGGGTTTACTCTAATCTTACAAAATTTTTTGTCAATTAAAGCTGGCTGGAAGTGGTAATTCAAGCAACACCCTAAACAAATGAAAAGCCAAAATGCAAACTGGGGGGAGGGAGAGAAGGGAAAAAAAGGAAGACCAAACATTTTCTCTTTTCTTCTAGCGTGGTAATTATATTCCTGTCAGAACAGAAAAGAGAGGCACAGGAAAAAAAGGATATACTGAGTACAATCCTGGATTTTAAATAATATAGATTGTCCCATTAAAATATGTTGGCAGTTTTATATACATATATATATATATATATATATACACTTAAAATCAAGTTATAAGCCTTCCAATATTTGACTGAAAATCCATGTGAACCACTGGATAGAGTTGCCAGGATATCCTGAAAGCCCCTTGTTTCTCTCTCAGCAGGCTGTAAGATCTGCATACAATGCTGCACACATTCTTCTCTGAGCCTCTTGTAACTTTTATCTGACCTTTTGCTTAGTGCAGTTTAAGTCAAAAAGAAGCAATTGCTTATGAACAAATCTCTGTATTTGATGATCTATATTCAAGTCACAGACTGAACAGGAAAAGAGATGTGATGAAATTTCATGCCAAAGTGTACAAGAGAGAGCAGGATCACACTCTGTAAGAATTTCATTTTCCTTTTCAAGAGTTTGCACAGAAGTCAGAGATGATGATCCTCAGTTTCAAAATATGTGGCAATAATATCCAACAATCTTCTGTACATATTCAAAAATTGAGGGGGAAGAATGAGGCAAAAGAGCAGAAGTCTGCCATGGAATTCCAATCATACTGATACCCATGTGGCTATTAATTTAATAAAGCTTCTCAGCACTATTTGGAGGAGTGTTACATTTTAAACACAATTAATTATCACCCGAGAAGCAGAACACACCCCTCAGAGCTTTCTAATAACTAACACCAGAGTTCAAGAAGCAAGAAAGAGAGAATACAGACAGGGAGGAAAAAGACTCGGGTTAATAATCCTTGAAATGCCTGGCACTACTATGTTTCTTTATTACTGTAGGATTCTGATATAATTACACACTCCAGATTCTCAATTTCATGTAAAAAAGTGAATTCTGCCTGTGTAGACATAACACTGATACAACAAATAAAAACGTGGACAAATCTCATATTTTGTAAAGTTCAAATAACAAAAAATAAATTTAAAAAAATCCAAATTAAAATAAAGAAATCCAAATATAATTTCAGCTCTTCATTTCCAGATATTGAATAGTGAAAATGGATAAATGCTGACTAGACTTAAAGTGGATAAACTTCATTTCTATGCATTTTTAAGAGAAAGAACCACTGGAAAAAAAAACCCAAACCAAAACAAAACAGAAAACCAACTCAGTGTCGAGTGCTTCAGAACAGACCACTAGAGCTATTCCTAAAGGATTTGCAAGAAGTGGTACAAAAATATTCTCCAAGTACAGGCATTTCTCAAACTTTGCAAGAATGCATTTACAAAATAGCAATTTTTAATTATTTTCTCCACAAAGAGAGACTTTGCTCAAGCTTTCCTCAGCATCCAATAATATGCAGGCAGAATTAAACACCAGCATCCAAAGGTCTGGTATTTTAGACATACCCTTCATGGTAACACATTTATTATAGGGCCAAGACAGTAAACCTGATAATGTGATTCATTACAGCTCATGTAGTTTATCAAAGCCACTGGTGAGAATGGGTGAGAAAGAACACTGCCTTTGGGAAAACTGAGTGTTTGAAAACTTCTTCCAATCCCGTATTACAATGTTTCAGATCCCTAGATTTAGATGAAGAAATTAATCCAGACTGTTTTGAATCATCTTCATTTATAAATTTCTGACTATACTAATGCAGTATAAATTAGATGTGAGGAACTTTGGAACAAAAACATATTATTGGCTCTTCAGATGTCAGAAAAAATTACTTCAATGACGTCAGAAATAAAAAAGAAATAGCCAAATCTAACTGACCCTTACAAAGACTTGTGATATCTTATATTTCTGCTTTGTTTTATTGTGGTTGAATATAAATTAACATTCTCCCCTTGCTAGAGCTCAACAGCTACAGGAAATTGGTCTGTATTTCTGATTTGAATAATTAAGATGAAACACTGTGACCTCTACTTTATATGTACCTTTACAGGTGTTGCCACTCCTATTTTTAGAACAGTATCCCTACAGAGGTGGGTTGGGACTTAGATGAGATGGCTGCATTTAACAGCAATGCAAAAAACTCACACTGTCCATAACTTTGTTGTACACCGGTCCATATTTTATCTGCAAATTTAAATTCATGCAAATCAATCAGTAGCTTTTACAGGTAAGATGACTTACAGTGAACTGTATGAATTTGCTGTGCAAAACTGTGAGACTTTTCAAGACTGGGGTCCCAAAGGCAATGTCCAAACCCACAGAGACTCTTTATTCTGTTACACATATTTCACCTTTCAAGAAACTATAATACAGAAAATTTCTGTGATGGTTTTCTTTAGTAAATTTTACATAATTTCCTTTCTAAGTATGATTTTCCATTACTTCAGTGGAAGCATAAGCTGCATGAGGAAAAACAAACAGCCCATGGCTGAGGCAATATTGCTAGGACACAGGTCACACAATAGCATCATTTCAATATTGCTTACTAATAATAGGATTGGGTTTTTTTCTACTATCCCCTTCTGAGTGATTTTAAATAGCTTTAATAAAAAGAGCAGCAGAGATGAGTTCAAGAAAGCAAGTTTTAATAACACACAGGTATCTGTTACCCATCATTGCTGAAAAGCTCCAGAAAAACAAGCCTGGATCTCAAAGAAGAGATGAGCTCCAGGAGATGTGCTAATGGCAATAACCAATGCTGAGAGTAGCTCTTCGGTTGGACCTTGGCAGTTGCTCTTTTATGTAGGTCTGCCAAAGAAAGCACTTGGTGCAACGGTACTTCAGAATTTGTTTATTTCTATCAAAAGTGGAGTGGAAAAGACAAGTATCTGAAAAAATAGAAACACCAGGATGCAACTTCTCATAAGAATATAATTTTGAAAATGACAAAGCAGAATATTTCAAACAGTTCCAATCAAAACCAATCAACTGAAATGACATTTCTCAAGCTGAATTGCTTTATTTTATTTCACTGAAATGATCAAACCATTACTTAAGGAGAGGCCTAATGTGGTATTTTAGTCACTGAGAAAAGTGCAAAGCATTTTGGCTGAGTTCAGACGCCACTCCACTCAGCTGACTCAATATTTATTGACTGCCACTCTATATTGGATATAAGAATTAGAGACAAAACCAACAAATCTTTAACTGTTGAAAATTTCTGTTTGGAAAAGTTGTTCATCATAAATTCATCATAAATCATGTACTCCTAAACAAGTCTAATCACTGATAACAGTAACTCCCTTTTCAAAAATGAGTGCAATATTTCCCTTTTCCCACCTGACTGCCTTTTCAAATGTCACTGGTGTCTACATCAGCAATTGCTTTAGGACTCTGGGAGCAATCTCATCGTGTCCCACAGACTGATGTGCATTCAGGTTTCTCAGATGGTCCTAAACAGGATCTTTATTTAAAATGGGAGGGACTTTGCTCTTCCACTCCCTAACCTGCTCTCCTTCTCTCAACCCAAGACACTTTGTTTCTTTTTGTTTTTCATGGTTCTTTCAACTTCTGGTAGCACTAAGAAAAAATGGAATTTAAACTATGACTTGCTATAAAACATTACTGTTTTATAAGGCTCTTTTCATTATAGATTATCTTTCAGAACACTTTCTAAAGGAGATCTTGACAGTTTTTCTCTATTTCGCAGTGAAGGAACCAGGGGTTACACAACAGGTGAAGACCAGCTGGGAAATGAGAAACCTTTGAAAACAAATCTCCTGGCTCACAGTCTTACTATCTTGGAAGCTAAATTTTAAACTGTCAACACTGTTCTAATCTTGCATAATGTCAAGTCAGGACCTTTAGGGCTTTGTTTTGCCTTTTTTTTATCACTCTTTCTGACATTCTATATGGTTCTGTACAAGGCCTGCATATTGTATCACTTTAGATAGAAGTGACTGCAAAGGCTCTTTTCCCTACTGCACATGAAATAAGCTTAAATATTTTTCCTACCAAATTATTCAGTCACATTCAGGAGTTGTCATTTTAAACTAATCTATCTGTTATTAAAGAAACTAGACAGCATTGTTGGCTTTGTATCTTATCTTAGATTTGGTTAGCCTAAGGTGTTAGAATTTGGAAAGACAGCTTTTTTTTTCCCCCAGGGGAAAATATCACTCTATTAACAACTGAAATAGTAATAATTATAAAAATGTGACTCAAACACAAAGTTTGATGAAGCCTAATGACAAAGCATAATGCAAAACAGTATGAACTACATACCCTCATGGTTAATGTCTGGTAACTTTGAAAACTTAATATATTAGGAAATTTGAGGTAAAATATTTAATTTTTGAAAAATACTGTTTACAATTACCTTTTATTAAAGAATCTACTATATGCTACAATAATAAAATGTTAGATTAAAGGACCTTAGACACATAAGATAATTTTTCTCAGTTCTTTTCACACCTTAGTTCAGTGTACTTTGGATTTGCTTGGTTTCTAAGCAGAGTGTATGGGTTATCTATTCTCCTGCTTTTTTCCCCTGAAGTGTCTGAGGTTAACAAGTTGTTTATTGATTTTTTTTTATGGTTACGTAATATTCTCTAATATTAAAGGGGAAAATTCTGTATCCTATTGAGTAACTGAAGATGTTTGTTTTTCTACAGTTCACAGATCTTATTTTTAGCTAGAACATTTTAAATCTCCCATTCACCACCGAAAGTCCCTGTGTTAGTAGTAAAAATGCATATAATTTGTTATTAGTTGAAAAGCAAAATATGAGATTATATGGAGTTCAATCTTGATATATCAAATATCTGGAGAGATTATTCTATCACAACAGTTACAGTGTTGTATTTTGTAGAAGTCTACAGTCTATGCCCTACCTGTGTATTTATATTTATATTTATAGATATATATACATTATAAAAATCTGAACTGATTTTGATTTGGGATCCCATGTGGGACTCTATGTGCCCACAGGACTACATGGGATCATATCATCTTTAATGGTGGGATGATTAGTAGACCCTTTTTACTGACCTGGGACTTTGACTCACAGGGAAAATTTCTCTCTTGTTTAGAGCATCACTGTAGGAATTCCTTGTATAAATTAAATTTCTACAAATTAAGTTTCCTCAGAACTGTCAAAACTGTTACCCAACTCCGCACACCACCCCTCACTCCTGATTCTAATGGATTTTTATTGCCTGGAGAAACCTGCAGGTTTCCACATTCATAAAAATGTTTCTTAGGGTGAAAAAGGAGTTCTTCAAAAACTGATTAAAGTGTAATTGCCTGAGGTCTTGAATAGAGCAGTAATGCTGAAATCAGCATCCATTTCAAAGTTTTTTAAGATGTCAAGAGAAATAAATCCACATCCCTTACACACTTCCTGCTAAATCACATACCAGTACATTGATCTCACAACCTGCTACAGTGCAGTCACCACAACCTATAGAAATACCACAAGGCACATATAGCAACACTGGATGCTTCTCTTAGATAACTGGTGCAAATCTTTGTGCTTTCTCACTGGCAATGAGGCAATTCACATGACATAAACACTTGGCCCAGAACATCCTATTCTACAGACACAGTAACACTATTGCAAATTTGAGATCTTGTTTGTACAATTCTTATCCTGGACATCAGTAATCAACTCATTCGACAGAATATCTGTTTCTTACCTAAATTCTCACTTATCTTTCACTTTTTGCCAGTACAGGGACAGAAATTGACATGGTTTCAGATATTCTGTAGAGTTTGTCCTACTCTCAATGTGAAGGAGCTCTGGGCACACTGTGCTCATTGACATCGTTGTTTTTGGCCTGGAGAAAGAGTCTGTAACTTGGTCTTCCTGCTGGAGGGTAGTATTGTACTCACAGAGTCCCCACTGTGGAAGGGACCCACAGGGACCATCCAGTCCAACCCCCAGTCCTGCACAGGCCCATCCCCAAGAGTCACACCCTGTGCCCCAGAGCATCATCCAAACCCTCCTGGAGCTCTGCCAGCCTT
>JAWWEU010000081.1:53972457-54035978 GCA_035583155.1 Acropternis orthonyx | reverse complement strand
CCAAGTGCCCTCAGTGCCCTCACACGCTGCCCCTCCAGGCCCTTCCCCATCCTCATTGCCCTCCTTTGGGCACTCTCTAACAGCTTCATATCTTTCCTATATTGTGGTGCCCAAAACTGCCCCAATATTGCAGGTGAGGCTGCTCCAGTGCAGAGCAGAGTGGGACAATCCCCTCCCTCAGCCAGCTGGTTATGCTTTGTCTAATTCACACAAGTTCTGGACTTTCTTAACAAAGACATGTTCAGATTGGCCCTTTTTGACCAATTTGCAAGTGCATTGCCCTCCACCAATATTTTAAATTATCACGTAAACTGCAACAAGTGATATTTTGCAAATGTGTGAAATGATGTAGAACATTCAATTACAAAATCTCTGCATGAGCCCGTGGCAGCCTCTCAAGGTTTCAGTTTGCCTTGCAGGACATCCCAGTTAGACACCCATTCTTGGCTCCATTCTGAAAGACTTTTAGCATAATACGGAGGCAAGTGCCACCGGGGCAGGATGGACTGCTTGCTGCAGAGCCACTGGGTAAAAGAAAGAGCCTGTGCCATGCAGTGGTACCCCGTGGGTGAATAAAGTGCAGACAATGTCAAAGAAGACTCACCCAGACAGCCAGGAAAGAAAGAATGATCAAGTAAAGGTAAAAAGCTGAAGAAATATAGGAGATACATGTTAGAGAAAAGGGTGAGAAATTCGAACAATTTCTGAGTAATGGTTAGCTGTAACATTTGCAGGCACCTATTTTCATCACATGCTTATTATTATGTAAATTCTGTTGCAGGTCTGCAAAAAACCCCCACTTTTTATTTGAACTGAAAAAATAAGAGCTCTCACTGTGATTGTCAAAATGACAAAGAAGTGTGTCATCATGCCAAACCACAATAATCACTCCAAACAAAGCAACAGTGGTATGCTTCGTATTTAAGAACAGGGTAAAGATACAATTGAGAAGGGCAAGTAACTACAAAGTGCGTCTATGGACTTTTCTGTGACAGTGACAGCACCAGAAAGATGAAAGTTGTTTTATGCTGGGGGCCAATTAAGAGAATGGCAAAAGATGAGTGCAGTTGTGTGAGCATGGGCGCTGCCAAAGCTGGATGCAGGTGCTCATAAACCTCACCACACAAGCATCACTCCTGACATCTTTAATGAAAAAGGTAATTGCAGAGTCTCAGGCACCTGTTCTGCCCAAATGCTTCAGAATGATGGTAAAAAATACCCATAATGTCATCAAAGGTAAAGCTCATTAACAGGTTAAATGTATTCAGTTCAGAATTTTTAAAATGTTATGATTTTCTGGTATTTAAAACACAAACTTTATGATGGTTTTAAGGAAGAATTGCAGACTAAGATTTAAAAAAGAAAAAAAAAAGAAAAAAAAAGTTTCTATTTAATTTTAGCCGTAAATGCTTTGCTTTGTAATGGAAATCATTCTCCTTTTAAATGTAAACAGATCTAGCTATAATACAACTTTAACTACAAAATTGAAATATTATTTATTTCAAGAAAAAAAATCATTACAATTTCAAATATAAAATTTTGGTTTTTGAAGCCTCTGGGTTTGTTGTTGGTTTTGGAGGCAGCTTTGTTGGGAAGGAGGACAGGGAAGCTAGAAAGTGTTTTGTGCGTCATTTATTTTATCTGGGTACCCCAAAGTGCTATTATTTATACAGCTTTAGAGAGGTATACTGACTTCCATGCTAAACCCGAAAATGATTAAAGGTCTCCCTTACAAGGTTACCTCCAACTTTTTCATATCCACTGAAGTCAACACTATTTATGGATGACAGTGTCAGCAAAAATAGAATATAGCTTTTTTTTCCTCTCTCCTTGTAACTGAAACTTTTCATTTATTTTACCTTTAAGCAAGATAAAAATATGGCTTTGTTTATGATTTCACTGGTTACAATTTAATCCTCTGCAAGATCATTAAAACTTTTATTTGCAAGTCTCCATCCAGTTTTTATTGCTCTTTTAACTGAATCCAGCTTCCAAATAATAATCGCTTGAGTTCTGAATTTTGTATTTGAATTAAATAGATGTGATTCCTTCTTAAGTATACAGGATGCTCTCTAAATTAACATGTAAACATCATCAAAGTGCTTGAGGCTCATAGAGGTACATTTGGTGTAGGGACACAGTATTTGCAGACAGTATTTTAACTCATATAAACTGAAAGAAATTTGCTTAATATTATGCCAACAGATGATTAGTAATATTGCTGAAAGTGTATTAAATGCTAGAGGGCAGTAGATATAAAATAACCAATGGTGATTTATGAGACAGAGAAAAATTATACAAATTAGAGAGAATAACAAACCTTCCCTGGTCACAGCAGTTTCGTCTCCTCTAATAATGGTGGTAGTAACTTACACAGAGTTATGAAATTATGTATTTATTATGTACTCCCAAAGCAATGTATAAAGGCAATAAACGAGAAAAACAGGTTATGCTAGATGTTGTTTGCCATTGAACACTACTTTTTCTTAACTAAATAACAGTTTATAAAAGTAACTGTACAGAGTATGGATATTGTACTGCATAGATAATAACTTCTGTAAGGGTGAGTTTTTAAGGCACTTAATTTACAGTGTTACAAAGGTTGGCTACGACTATGAAGTTCTCTCTGGGGAGGCTGCCAGAGAATCTTTCTTCTTTGCATTTGATTTCAGACATGTCATACAATTGTACCCCTGAGTACAAACCTTTTCCAATACCTTGTTCTATGCAGACTTAAACCGGGAAATTTTGAATTGTGTCTGTCATGAATGGACTTGGAGAAAATTTATCTCTGGCTGTAAGGTCTGTTCATAAGAATAAACTTGAAAGCCATTTTCACCACCACCTTCAAGTGGTAGAAAAAAAAGTACCCAAACCAGTCTCTTTGGATTTTTTTTTTTAAAGGAAAATTATGTTCATCCATGAAAAGTTAGCCAATGCTCCAGAAGACATTTTGTTGGAAATTGCTCATATTATAGATGACTGACTAGGTAATGTTATCTTCATGAGGATATGTTCCTTGTTTATTAATATTTCATACATTTTTTTCTTAGAAACAGAATTCTTTGGTATTATCATTCCCTATTTAAGATTCTGTTTGCTGTGGGATATTTTCTTATATATTTTGATACACACATGCTCTAAAGTAGAGTCTGGACCACAGACTTACAAGAGGACTTATGTCTATTTTCACTTTTATTCAGGTCATGGAGCCTTAACTATAAAACTGTACTTCTCTCACAGTTCATGATAATTTTATGAAGAATGAAAATTTTCTCTGTGTGTTGTAAGCATTCACAAAACTGCATATAACCTATTTCTGTAGGTCCTGAACAATAGTACAAGGAGTACCAGGTAACTGATTTCCATGGAGGGGGAAAAAAAGTCACAAGATATTGGTCTTAGTTTCACTCTAAGTTACTGAAATAGCTCTTTTGTAATGTCCTACATGGCACCCTTATGAAATTGTTCCTAATGCCTTCCTGCTTTCTAAAGAAATCAGTCAGGTAAGATTACACCATGATATATGTCCTAAGATAATGAGTAAAAATGTATTTCTTTGTGAAGTTAAATGTTAATGTTCTATTAGTTTTTGAAAAATTTCTAGACTTACAATTGTGAATTAGTTTAATACCATCTGTTAAGCCACTTAAAGAAAAATTACACAATTTATAAATATTTCTTCCACCATGCAATACCAATATATTTTACATTATTAGTTAATTAATGTTGGGGAAAGCTATACAATTATGGTGCTCTCCTTTAGACATTGATTTAGAGACAGAGTGTTGGGCCAGATGGACTTTCCCTCTGAGGGAGTGCTGTTCTCAGGATGTTGTGTTTTAGCGTGTTTTTCCATGGGACACAGCTCAGGAATATCAAATAATGAGTACAAGGAGCAAAAACAAAGCAAAATCCATGGGTAATGAGCAGGTACCTCGAAAACAGCTTGAAACCTCTTAGCTGAGGAGCATGTACTGCATCAGACTGAGGGATGGATCTCTGAGACTCACTGGTGTCAGAGCTGGGATGTTCTGCCACCCTGCAGGAACCCAGCAAGACGGGATGAGCACAGAAGACTTTCAAACCTCACACATCACACTTGCTGCTTGGAAATGTGTGCAGATGGTCAAATGACCTTGAGATGAGCCACAGCTCTCGCCCCCATGGGAAGGTCCGTGCCTCCTCCCCACAAGGTGACAGAGCCGGTGCCCAGGCTGGGGCTTGGCTACGGATATTCCCCCCCTTCTGAGAGTTTGGAGGTTAAACTTCCCCTGAGGAACGCAGCCTCGAGCCATGCCCACGTGTCCTGGCACTGGGTACCAGGGGCAGAGCTCAGCATCTCCCCCTGCACCTCCCCTCCTCAGCAGGGAGCAGGGGGATCGCCCTTCAGGCTCCTCCTCTCCAAACCAGACCAACCCCGAGTCCTCAGCCAGGTGTTTCAGAGACTGTGAGAGCCACCTCTCTGTGGGGAGGAGGAGGAGCTCAGTACCAAACTCTGGGGACCTGTGGGTTCTCTAGAGGGCAAGCAAGGATACTATTTGACACCCACTTCAGTAATTCTTAAGATAACATTAGGAGAGAGACCATTAAAATAATTTACAAAACAGATATCAAACTCTGCCTGGGTTTTTTTTTGCTATTAGTGAGCTTGGCAACAATTAGATCAATGACTGCTGTGGGAAATATCACAATATATGAGGAATTCCTTTGAGGAAATATCAATAATATTACTTTGAAGCAATAACAGTAAGTATAAAGTCGTACATAATATACTATTTTATAAGTATGTCCCGTTTAATTTGAAGGATCACCTCCTTTATTACTACACACAAACTGACAAGATCAAGTTTTAAAATGTTCATATTTCCAAATTGATAATAAAATGAAACCAGGGTCAGATTGAATTTTTTGAGGATGGAAATGCTACAAATCAGTAATTACTGCAGTAGGGAATTTAGCCAAAGCTTGTTGCTCCAGTATCTGCTCAGTTAGCCAATAATTACCACATTCCAGAGTACAACCATGCAGTAGATGAGGATGGGTTTGAGCGTGAGGGGGAAGGGGTAGGCTGTTGCTCTTTTTTTCTTTTCTGTTTTTCTTTTTTTTTTTTATCTTGTCAAATATCAGACAGAACAAATGTACACTAATAAAGTAAAAATACTTAATCTTCTACTGAAATACAGATACTTCTGTAGCTTGCTATCCTTTCAATTCTGGTTGGAACGTGAGGACAATCTGCTTTCTGTGTGCCAGTCTGGTGTAAAGTTCGTATGTCTGGCAGTAACTGGCTATTATATAAAAATACTCAGCATTCAGCAGCATGATGTGAATTAGTCAGCCTTTTCCCAGTCTTGCTTCAACACAATGACGATTGAGATTTAATAATGCTGTTACATTAAAAACATAGGAATTCTGGCAGGAAAAAACACCTATTTTGGTAACACTGAAGGCAAAACAGCCTCAAATAGTATTGCACTGCAAAATATTATTTACTTTTCATATCTGAAGAATAACTTAGAGAAACAGCCTGAAATGTATCATCAGGTAAGCAGATCAGAAAGTGAGGAAATGTGTCATCAGTTAAGCACATGGAGACCATAACAAATCAGTGGAATAGGGGTAAAAAATAAAAACAAAGCAAAAACAGACACTAAATTAAAACAAACAAAATGTTATATGAGGAATACATAAAATCAGTTTGTAGTCATTTACCTTTAAACAAATGAGTCAGCATCATTAGCAATGAACTGTATATTTATGTACACATATATAGTGTGTTGCACAAATGTACTCTAAATGCTTAAAATGTATATCTCTATTGCTTTCTGTTGGTCTGTTTAAGTAGTAGACTCCAGCACATAAATTACTGTTATTGATATGTACCTAAAAAGCCTAACTTATGGACTCAAGATAGAAAATACAGATCACCTACAATAAGATGAACAAATATTAAATGAACTTAAAAATGTAATTATTCATCAGTGAGGTCATCGAAAGCTTAGCTAAGTTTTATGAGATAAAAGACTGAAGACTGGAGATGTTCTGTTTGAAAACTTAGCACAGTACACAAAAAATTTATATATTTTTCCTATGAGTGAACAGGCTAAAATATAACTTTGTGCACTATACTAGTCGACAGAAATGTTCAAAATATAGAAAATACTAAGCATGACAAAACAGATCAGTATTGAGAACTACATTATAGAAACTGAATGAACCAGTACAAATATACAATATAAATACACACTTCAGCATATATACACTTCAGTTACATTTCAACTGAGACTGATCACACTAAAAATGGAGGAAAGTGAGAAAATTATGACACTAGTTTAAAGAAGAGCAGAAATGAAGAGTAAATTTTCAGAGTGACCTATTTCGCTGGTTGGTGTGTAGTCTGTCAGACTGTCAGTGCACTTGGTGCCTGCTTCTTCCCACCTATTCACTAGTCAGACACTGCTGAAAACAGCCAATTTTTGTGTTCCTCCTACTTTCCACAGAAACCTCTGAATTGTCTTCAAAAAGCATTCTACAGCCAAAAAGCACTCAGAGTCAAGTCCCAAAAGATTATAAATATATAGATACATACATGTATTTTTTTCTTCAGAAAAAAAAAGAATGTCTATGAAGCTCAATTAAGCACCCTAAGTATCTGTTACATTTATCTGGGCTTTCCCTCATATCCTCTCTGAGTACCCAGGCTTAATTGCTCAATATCCTGCTGTCACCAATTTGTCCTAGGTTAAGTATTTTCTAGTAGTACATGTATTTCCTTTGCTAATAGATGCAAATGTCTTCAGGGAAACTGTTCCTTAGCTTTAATAAGGAGAGAGTTGAAAGTAAAATAATCAGTTTCAATAAAAGAATTCTGAATTATTTTAATAGGAAATGTACTAGTTCTTGTGAAGATAGTATCAAATTCAGTTGAATATATTAAATGAAACCAGGGCATAAATTACCTTATATTGCTTCCTTTTCTGCTTTCTTAAACTTGTTATTTGCTTTGAAATCTTCTGTTTATTCCGCTCCTTTTACAGTTTCTGCAGAAATTCTTACGTTTCCTGAAGACTGGAAACCGTTCAGCTTCAATTTCTAAACTGTTTTGTGGGAAAATAAAAGTTCAGCTAAAGATGCTGCTGGCACTTGGCTGCTGGGATGCCCCTTGCATCTGCCCCCTCTTACAGCGATATGCATAGACTCATACCGGGTTACAAATCAATAACCAGGACTCAAGACATCTCTGTTTCACAGATCTCACAGAATATTCTATGAATACATCTGCAGTTGTATTAATAGCCAGCTAAATACAGAAGCCCTACAAGGCAGTAGGATTTCTATTTAAAAGCTGATGCAGAACCACACTCCCTGAGTCCCTACAGCCTTCAGGGCTCGGCTGTACCACTCGGACCAGAACTGCTTCAGCCAGGCTGAGGTGATACTGTCGTGTTACTTGGTGGTTTTCTGAACTCTGCAATGTATCAGCTGCTCACTTGATAGCCAAAGACAAAGAATCCATGCTGTGTGTTTGTAAAAGCCTGAGGTCAGCGGGCATTCATCAGACACTACATTCCAGAGCTCTCAGGGAATAAGGACTAAACGCTGAAGTAATTTCCTTCCCAAACACCAGGCACAGGTGTTCTGGAGGTGTGCTCATCTTCTCACTGCACACAGGTACCATCACAAACCTCCTGTGGCTCCGTTACCTCAAAATATGCAACAATGAGGCTGGGATTACAAAGCATGTGAGCATATTACACTGACAACCGAAATATTCCAGCACTTTCACCTCCAAAATGTGTGTGTGAGCACAGAAGGACTGAGATACACTGATTTGGAGGGATGAACCTCCCTAAATCAGTCCTAACAAACTATGCACACAGACACTTGAATATCATGCTTAGCAAACTCACAAAAGCTTTTATAGTTCTCTACATAGTTCTCTTTGCTTGGCTAACAATTTGTAGAGAATAAGATTGTCAGATCTTCAAAACAGATAATTAGCATTTGTTTATGATCTTCCCAGCATTGAAACTCTTTTGCCCCCAGATCCCAGCTGTAGCAGAATGTTAAAAAAATGCCTTTAGAAAAAGGTAAACCACACCCACAAACAATCCAAACCTAAATTTAGTTCAAATGCTACCTCAAAAAATCTGCAAAAAGTGTTCATGAGAAAAAACTAATTAGTGTAAAAGTGACATTCATATTCAGTTCGTAGCCCCAGGAAAATAACTCTAATTTAGATACTATTTTATGGCTCAAATTTCTTTTCTCAGGTATTTCATTCAGTTTCTAGGAAGCATTTGTGGAAGAAAACTGATTTTCTTGTATTTAACTGTTGTAGCTGTAAATCCAAACCAAAATTGGTTTAGGTAAGTTTGCAGTATTGAAAATATAAAGTGAGAAGAGCATATGAATAAATGAAGGTATCTTTAACATGAAGAAGAACCATTAATTTAGTCAATGCCTCTGTGTAACCTCAGCCTCGGAACCATATCCAGTTATCTGTTAATAAGCAAAACCTAATATTTTCTGTTGATATAATTAAGTCTTCAGAAAAAGACACACAGTTTTAATTAGTCATTTACAAAAAATGCTTCAAATGAAAGATCCTACAATTTAAATCCTTGGAATCTGCTATAATATTCAGTGCACATAATATCTTGCAAAAATAATGGATCAGGAAGAAAACAGACAAAATATATTGACTGTTATTCAACAAGTAAATCTCATACCAAGCTATAAGGCTATCCTAATGCAGCAAAGTCACACAGCACATTTATGAAATTAAAAAAATAAAAAGATTGAAATACCTAATTGTAAATTAAAACATACACAGTCATACATACTTCTTTTTAAGTGTTAATTTCCATTGGAATAATCAAATTATACAATATTTTTAGGGGTTTGTACCTCATAAGTATTATAAGTATGCATACAGTCTTCATAGAATTAATTTTTTTGTATGAAAATACATTTAAAAATAGTGATCTGTCTTCTTTTGCAGGCAAGTATGAGGGCAAGTGGATTGGTTCTTTTATGAATCCTCAATATTTGCACATGCCAAACCTATTAAGAGCAAGTCTAAAATCATAAAACTCAGCTAAGATATAAAAAAAAGTAACTAATAACATAAGTGCAAAATTAGAGGTGGGACTAATGTTATTATTGACAATAATTAAACTGTCCTTTTCCTAAAACTACTAAGTGAGAGATGAATAGGCCAAAATTAACAGCTTTTACCTGTCTCACTATTCACCTAATTAGGAGGGCTAAGGAAAATGGAGTATTCATGTGCTCATTCTTGATTTTGTCTCAGTTTTACAACCCAGTATTTGGCTCCAATATATTGTGTAATAACACATTACGGAATACATGAAAAGACATTTAAAAACATAATAGATCTAAAGCAATGAAAAGGTTCTGCAATATATCCATAACAGCACTGATATTTTTATTAAGTATTTGCTTCAGAAGGAAAGATAGTGCAAAGGAATTATTACTAGTAGCAGTCCCACCCAGTAGAATACAACCAAGATATTATTGCTAGACCTGCTACAAATGCATAGGCCTTTAAACTCTTCACTAATTGAGAAAGCATACTTCTTATAGGTGACCATTTATGTAAAACCACCTCATACCAATTACTTACTACTACTATTTGAACAGGCCATAGTCTCAGGATAAAAGGTTTTCCTTAGAAATAATCACCTTGTCTTCTACTACATTCTGAAGCTCACCTTCCACAGATAAAATATCAAAATTAAATTATTAGTTTATTATTACGGTTCACATTAACATAATGATAAATTCAACTTCAGAACAATCTGGTTCAGTCTGTTTTTAAAATTCAAGACTTCTTTCTGCTAGAAAACCCTTTGATAACCACATAAGATGCTGCATAGGAAACTGAAACTAGCAACACTCTTTTTGGTCAAGATAAGCAATTTTCTATCACGACATGTATGTATAATGCATATTACTTCAGTATCAGGGAATAGTTTCACTGTCTTCTACCTTGTGCTTCTGAAGTGACCACAATTTTGCCACAAACTCAAAGAAATAAAGACAGCATTCTGCACAAACATCCCAGCATAATATGAGTCTAAATTCAGTTTTACTCTCAATTTTGTGATGTAATTGGCTTAAAATGTACTTCTAGCAGTGTTGAAAAAAATTAAAAAAACCACCCCAAACTAGAGTGCCTGGACTAAATCCTGCCTTTCTTATCCAATAATACCAAAGGTGCTATTACTTTTAAACTGAATGAGTACAACAAGAATTAGGACTTTTCATTTACCTTGTTTTCAAATATCACAAGGCTGGGGGAAACCACTAAAGGAGCATCTTAAGCTTTCCTAAAAGGTCGGGAATGTCAGCAGAGACTTACCTAAACAATGGAAAATCTTAGGTTTCCATGGTCAAGGATCACAAACCAATAGCAGGAACAGGAATAGAGTTCCACTGTTCATGAGGAGAGAGGAATGAATTTAAGTCAGAGAGCACAAAATTCTTGGGGCCAACCATCGGGTGGGACTCTGTCCTCTGCAGTCTTCTGCTGAAGAGTAGCTGAACATACATATATATAAATACTCAGCTTTCTCAGGTGGCATTTTAAAGCATTTCAGGCCAGTTTTAATTATACCCTGGTATTACTAAAACTCAGTATGCATGAGAAGGGCTCATTAAGTAATATCACAGGCGAAGCACATTTGATGCTTCCTGAAGTGTGTGACTATTTATAAAAATGGGAAATGTGATGCTGTTAATGACAATGCACACTTTTTCAGGTCCAACTGCTACTCTGAAGAAATAGATATAAACCCCACATTTAGATGAAACATAGCAAGTAATGTAACATCTTTGGTCTCTTCTACATCATGACACATTTAAAAGAATCTTGATAAACAGTACTGTTGGTGCATAGAGAGCCATGAAATTTGCAGTTGTACTGGTACTTATTTGAATTGCCTTCCAGTGTCCTATTTCTGACACAGCACTTTTTGTGACTGCACAGAAGCTGCCTAGAACAAAAGGTTTCCATTCTTTAATTAAAAAAGAGGGAAAAAAACCCACAAACTTTGATTCCCTCAGGTACCAAAATTTTTTTTTCATTTTGCTACAGTATGGGAAGTATAAGGGGGTTTAGTTTATTTAATAGAAATAGGTGAGACACAAACAAGACAACAGATACTCCAGACTTTAAACCCTTCTATAAACAGAAGGATATCTGTTGTATTATGTTATTAGCAAGAAAATACATAAACACTGCTGGCCACAGCTCTCCACCTGCACAAGCTGTATCATAACACTACTTAACACCTAACTGTGATCTCCAGAAGATGAAGAGTTTTTGAATGGCAGTTATGAAAAGGTGCCATGCCTTCTGCATCCTGTTGCCTCTGCCCACCTCTCAAGAAGGCTTTCTTGCTAGATTGAACTCCAGACCAATTATTCTGACCTCTTGCCTTGAGATAATGCAAATATATATTTTATCATATTAATACATCTTAAGATGAACAAAATAGCTGAGACTTCCCATTCCCTCCCTCCGGCAAACAAGACCTTTCAACTAAGCTCGAGCTTGAATTTATACAGGGATAGGTGGGATGAGGAAAGTTGTGTGTTTTGGGGTGTTTTGTTTTTACTGTGGATGAATACCTAAGATCTATGCAATTTAAACAGTCCTGTGTGAGGTGTTTCCCCCAGTCTGTATGTCAAGCTGATTATTAAAACCAGCTCCAAAATGAATAAGGGATAAAAAAAAGAAACAATACTAATAGTCTGTCTCACAAGACTTGGTTACCAGTGTGTAAAAGCCCGTTGGAGTTCAGGTTCTCCCACAACACTGATCTCATGGACTCTTTGGCCTGCACTGAACTACTTCAAGGGTAGCACATGAACTCCTGCAGCATCTCAGGCCCTTGTCAAAGTAAAAAGATATGCTAATATTTCACATTTACATAGTGTTTTACACTCTTAAAAAGCTTTTTAGGCATTAACATGTTCATCCTAAAGTCAGTATTACACACGCAATATTCCCTATTTTACGGACAAGGGAACAAACATCAAACGGTTCAGCTTCTTCTGCCTTGTGCTACTTTCTCTCTTTAGAAGTTGGGAGAGGAAAATCAGCAGATTTGTGAAGAAATCCAGACACAAAGAAATGCCTCTGGTACTGTGGTCTTTTCTTTCCACTGTCCCTTTGGATTTTTACCTTTGTACATACTCATCACTTGTGATTCAGAGCTGCAGTTACTGCATCTTATCTAAGGGTAGTATTTGGAGGAAAGCAGTAACCCTGTCAGTAGCAAAGCACAGAAGAGGCAAAGCAGGCAAAGAAATACCCAGCTGTAACAGCTGAATTTGCAGAGGTGAATTCCATCATCTTTCAAGGTATTGTTATGTGAGGAGAAAAGGTCTCTAAACATTGTATAGGCTGAGGTCATGTGACGGTCAGCAGAAGTTTTTCTGATACAAAAGAAAGCACCAGGACACAGGTTTAGCCCCCAAACACTCAGTATTACCATGTTCTTTCTTATTTTTCCTTAACCTGCAAAACTAATAGGGAATCTGAGGGGAAAAAAAGCAATATCCTGGTTGAAAGAGATATACAAATAATCTGCCACAAACATTCCCCCAGTGGGAGGAGTAAGAGAGGATACATCTGGAACTGCTGCCCAGCCCAGTAAACTCTTTTCTTCTGCTTCTTATAAACAGCATACAAACAAGTATGAATGTGATACATACATACATATATACATACACACACACACAGATTTTCCATGCTAGATGTGTAACCTGATCTGTGAATGATCCATTTCCAGGCAGTGACTGAACACTTACGAACAGTCCAGAACTTCAGATCACGAGTCTTCAGAATGAACAGGTCTTCGGCACATTTTGGTTGAAACTGGGTTAAACTCTGAATACTCTGGCTGATCTTTGCTTGAGCCAAAGGGATAGAGTATCTACATAAATGTAATTTAAACACTACAGCATTTTTTCAGAGTTAAAGTTGAGAATAAGAACATATTTAAGTAACAAAAACTTAGATCTGATCTCACACAGTCACTTCCCTCCCCCTTTTTTTCCCCTTTCCTTTTGCATAACACAAATAGTATTTAGTTTCATGTCTGAGAATATACATGCAATGAGTGTTACACTTACACAAAAACATTAAAATCTGCATAGTCCAAGTCTGAGGATCATAATAATTTGTTTTGAATCCCACTGGTAAAACACTTTTTAAAAAGTTGAAAGGCTGTTTACACATTGACACAACTGCATTTTGGTAGAGATGTGGAAATTCCAGGATCCAGTGGAGTTTGTGCTGGAGATTTTAATTGTGATATTCAGAAAACAGCCACTCCAGCAGTCAGTGAATTTGAGCCCTGGCAAAAACGAGAACACCAGTCCCTACATAAATTGAGATTATGAACTAAAGGATATATTACCAAATATGGAAAAAGTTATAATAAAACTATGAACAGTTATACAGACACAATGTTAGAAATTAGGATTAAATAAAAACCCATGGAAAAGGAATGTCTGAATCTTCTCCTAAAAGAGAAGATTGAACCAAAATTAAAGTAAGCAAGAACTAAAGAATTCAATTATTCTTTATCTGTTTATACAACCATGTAAAAATATTTAACCTCAGCAGGGATTAAGCACAGAATTTTAAAATTATTAAATAAAACAGTTCTGACCTACTCCAGCACAGGAAAGCATTTATGGGTTTTTAACATGTAAAATAAATATTTTGCATGGTAGAAATTCAAAACATGATCAAAAATCTTTTCCAGACAAAATTATATTGAGTTTAGGAGGAAGGATGAGGTCCTGAAAAGAATGTCCTATAATGGAAGTGACCCTCCACTACACATTAATTCTTTGAATAGAAGTGGATTTCCCTCTTAATTATTTTCTCACTTCATTTCCAGTTTATTTACTGTTAATATTTTTACTAGTTACCCCCAGTAAACCAAAAGAAATTCCTTCATCAAAGGATGCATCCAAGGAATTGCATAGAAGCAAGAAGTAGTCTTCCTTTCCACTTTGCTATGAAAAAAAAAAGAAATGTTATCATGGAAAATATTAAAAAATAAACAAAAAAGGCATATGCATTTTTATGCAAAAAACATATAAAAGCTTTTTTATTTTATGTATGCATTTGAGACTACATTTGTAGCTGTTGTTGTGACAGACTACAATTTTCAACCCTGTGTCAAAAGGGTAGCAGCAAAGTGCTTAAATCTGTTGACAGGCCAAGACCAAATGCCTTACCTGAAGCTGACTGACAAAACAATGACCTACTGTAGTAACAAAAAGTTCTGTAATTTTAGAACAGATGCCTAATCTTTTCCTTTTGTAAGATTTTCTTTATGAGATATTATGTCCTGCTCAGAACCCCTTGACACCTCATTGTTCCTGCAAGAGCTCTTGACAGATTTGAAGGGGGCTGAAGAATTTAACTTGAAAACACTCACCCAATGACAGCCTGTATTTGCAGCTCCCTGTATGGAGTTAGTGTAAATTCTGGTCCTGCATGGTCTTGAAAAGCAAGTATTTTATTTTTTACTTATTCAATAGGATTTATACTTTGCACAGAGAAAGTAACAGCACTGCACAGAACTCTGTCACCAAGGGGTGGGAAAGGCACCTCCTCAAACTGCTAAACTGCATCGTGCCAGACATTAAAGATGCAAGAGGAGAGTTTCCTCTCGCATTTCACACCCTTCTGCTGCAGGGCAAGAAACCTCTCAGGGTCCTGCAAAAGTTTCTTCTCACTTGTTCCTCCATAAGAAGGAGAGAGAACAAGAACTCCTCCCTCTGGTCACAGCCATCTGCAAGCTGCACTAAATATGCTATCACTGAATAATTACCTTCCAGCTTCTTTTCCTAATTCCCACTGTTAGTACAGCCCTGGTCTCAACACGTGATTAATTCTTCACCCTTGAAATAAGCTGAGTTAACAGCAAAATCAAAACCAGTATCAGATACTAGTACCACTCTTCACACATCCAAAGTTTATTTTCCTCAAAAAGCATCCATCCAATTCTACTTTTTAAAAAAACTGTATTGTAATAAAGACTTTGATTGGAATGTTTATGAGCAGTTAGCAAAAAACAGATTGACATTTGTTCCTAACCATGCCTATATGAAACATTTTTATACAAGTTTCTTTTAAAGAAGTCATACCTTGGCAAACTAAACAAATAAGTCCCAAAGCTACAAAGTAACATGATACAGTTACTGTAAAAATTATCATTAATTATTTTAACTGTGGAGAAACTCTATTGACGTTTAACAGGATTTTTTGTTTCGAGGTGAGATTTTGGGAGATTAGCAGATCTTCAAACTGTATTTCATTTACAAATCTCTTGTAACTTTTTAAGAACTGTGACAAAAAGGACAGACTAATGCCACTGTACAAAGTACTGCATAACAATTTTTCAGTTGTAGAAATGGAAAATATTTATCTTTGCTAGAAAATCCCATTACCATAAAAAACAGACCACAAATTGGACCAGAATTCTTCTGACTTAGAGCTTGATTTCTGGTTATATCACCCACTATTCAGTGCATACAGGAATTACTGAAAAGAATGCCTGGTAGCCATAGCAAAACATGGAGGCCAAAATTCCACCAGAATATGATTACATAACATACACAAACAGTGACAGCAGAATTTTTTATATTTTTTTTTTCTGACACATTTGTTTTTTTTTCACCGAAGGTTCATGTGGTAAGTCACCTGTACCATGACAGTCTTGCAAGGAGAAAGCATACTTCTAATTTCTGTCAAATTCTTAGGGAACTGAGAAGACTCACTTAATAGAACGTTCAACATGCCTGCAAGATTATCTAGTTAGCAGCACAACTGTTAAAAACCACTTTGGCTAGAACTGAAATAATACTGAATTAGAGTGAGAGCAGGTTTGTTTTTCTCTTAACATTATTTGCATTCCATGAATTTCAAAATTTCTGTTCAATAGATGTCCACCACAGGTCACCTATTTCCTCTTGCAGTTCACTTTTAATTTCAGGAAGGAGACGATGATCTTTATGGGATATTCTACTTCCCACAGAAAATATAAGTTCTTATCTTGTTAATTCTGTTAAACATTGTCTAAGAATACCAGTGATGCCAGGAGTTTCCTGGACTGTTTACTAAGTTTGGATTGTTGTATTTTCAGATGAACACATTAGATCTCCCAGTTCCATGCCTACAATACACATCTGTAGCATTTATTCACCTTCCTTATTTCTGACAGCTACCAAGGCTGATACTGCCAATTTCAGTTACACATACCTAAAAGCTTTTGTAAATAAGGTAGTTTGTAGGTTTTCCTACCCATTTTCCTCTAACAAAGAGCCTGCTCCCTATTTTTCCTGTGTCAATTACAGCTGTACAAAGCCTACAGTGTCCATTTGAAAAGGACAAGCTGATTTCTGAACAAGACCCCGTTTGTATAAAACTCGAAGCTTTGATGTTTTGGTGTAAAGGTTGAGATAGCCTGTTATCTTTGAACCTAAAAGACAGTATTTGCTTCTGCCTGCACATGTGGTGGGTGTGAAGGTGTACAGGTAACTGGGCACTGGCTGGTCAGTGCCCAGCCTTTCCACAAACACCTTTCTAACACTGTGAGAAAAGAGTAAGGGAGACTGTTCCAGAGGTGCCTTGTGCTTCTGCATATGTTGTTCCCTGCCCCTCTGCCCAGACACCAACACTGACCACAAGGAAATGAACTCCAGAACTGGAAGCGCTGACAACGTGTCAGTGAAGTACAGAGATTAATACAGATAAAGAGCCTGCACTAGGCAGCATCCCAAACTAGAGTCAGCATCTTAAACTAGGCAGCATCCTAAACTAGACAGCATCCTAAACTAGAGACAGCATTCTAAACTAGGCAGGATCCTAAACGAGGCAGCATCCTAAACTAGAGGCACCATCTTTAACTAGGCAGAATCCTAAACTAATAGCTCTGCATGGTAGTACATTTTGACCTGACCTCACACCAGATAATTGAATTAGTGCTGTAATTTTTAATATGATGCTCAATGGCAAACATGGCTGAGGACTACAAGTCATTTTCTGAAGGAAACTGCTGGCTAGAAACTGATGATCCACAGCTTTAAAATCCCTCCATGCCTGAGACACCTGGAAAACAAGACATGAACCGAACTTCACAGGGACCTTTGAAAAACATCTTTATATCTTTATTCCCTACCAAAAATAGATAAAATAGTATATGGATGAGGTGGGAGATGAAGCAGTGAGACAAAAGCTGCTTCCAAAATAGAAAGGGGTGCTAGCTTTCCTTTCTTTTTTTAACTTAATTTCTGAGCAGGTCAGTCCAAAAAAACCCACTAACTTGAGTGCATCCTACATGGCTTCTATATTTTACTTATAAAAATAAATGGTGTGACTGGTGGCATACTTTAAACCTGTGTCTTGAGGAAGCATTACTGTCTGCTACTGAGTAATCATCCAAAGGTTTATTCTATTATAATATTCAGAAATAGATAAGATAAACAATCTCTTTGCTGTGGCTGTTCATTCATTCTGAAATAAATAAAAATACCTTTTTTGTTTTAAACTACTAATAAAAGAAATAAATACACTTTTACAAATTCCCCTTTTATGCACGGTCAGGTACTATTTGGGAGTTATATAATAGAACCAAATTTGAGCAACATACCCATAAGCAGAAGCAGCACAACAAAGACTGGGTTAAAGGAAACATTTACAAGAACCTCCTGGTGGCATTTGCTGATCAAATAATTTGAGTTCACAGAAAACAAATGATTTTCAACAATCTCCAACTTGAAGTTATACAGCTGAAAAGCATCAGTGCCAAAAATACTTTTAACTTACTGTTTTGACAAGCATATTGCAGAGCAAATAATAATTTGATTAAAAGGTGGGGGGTGGGAAGAAACTATCTCGTAAACGAAAGGCCATACCTAGAGCTGTGGTTTTGTCCTTAGATACTTCCAATTAAGCTGCTGGTAAGTTTTCTTTAAATAAATGCAACTAGATGCTTTGCATACTAAGCAAGCTATCTAAGCGACACAGCTCTGAAGAAAGGGAAAATTTCTTTTTATATGCCTTCAAATGCATCACTTACATGAATTTTAGTGAGTAAAAACAGTGATGCAGCTTTAGGATGTAAAGTTTAAATTACTGCTTGGCATAATGGTGCAGTTCAGTGGCCAGTCTTGCTTCTGATAAATTTTAGCTGAACAGAATAATAATTAAAATATTTAAAAACATGTTTGTACCTGACTTTATTAGCTCTCTGGGAACAGTTTCTTTCTCTTTTATGGCTAGACAACATGCAAGCATGGAGCTCAGGAGGGAAAATCAGGCCATTTGGTCAAAAAATGCCTTTCAAAGGAACTTTTAGAAGGCACCGTTCAAAGTCTGGCAACAGGAGGAGAGTTGGCTTCTACATTAACACCTCCATTGATGACATCACCTGTGAAGCTCAAACCAAAAAATGTCTTGCTGGAAAGTATTAAAACACAAGTGTTAGCAAAACACATGTGGCAACGTTGAAGACTCCACAGTCTCCTTTTCTCCCAGTTCATGCTCTTCTACAGTGGATAATATCAGAATAATAGCAGAATAATTTCTCCTGTGAGAAAGGTTGTTTTGCTACCTACTGGACATCTTCCTTTTCATGAACAAAGACTGTTATGAATAATTAAATAACTACTTTTTACTGACTCTGACAGACATTAAATGCCAGACAAATAATGAGGGAAAATTAATAGGCAAAATTTGCTGAAGTATCAATTTCCATAAAATGAAATAAAGATTTTCATTAAAGGGAATTAATGATCTTAAAAGATATGCAGACCATTTTTATGAGCAAGGAAACTAACACTTTTAAATGGCAAAGCCACAACTTTAAATGAAAAATATCTATAAATGCAGTGTAGATGCACTTGTCTAATGTATTTAAAATCATTGCAATTATTTCTACAGAAGACTTACTATCTAAAACCTTGGTTTAAAAGTAAAAAAATTAAAAAATCAATTTATGGTATACTTTAATGACATTATAACATGCTGCCTGCATCAAACAGCTAAACAAGCCCCCAAAGCTTTAGAAAGGGGTACCAGTGAATGGAGCATCAGTCATTGCTACTCGTGAATGAACAGAAACTGCTGTTCCACACAACTCACACAGCCCCTCCATTCGCTCTGTATATCCAAGGCCACAGCTGGCCTTTGCTCTGGGCCTCAGTTAAAGAAGGAAAAGAGCCTCACCAGGTTATTCCACTGCTGCTCTCAGCATGTGACGGACAGGGAGTTCCTGACGAGCTACAGAAGAAGGAAATAATTACTGAGAGACCTGTTTGTTGTTTTTGAGAACCTCAGAGAAACAAAAGGCAGCACTACCGTGTCCCTTACTCATGTCCCCAGGCTTTAACTTCTATGTTTTGTCTTCCCAGTGCTCTGGAACAAGCATGCATATCACAGATATAAAAATAAGCTTAGTTTGAAGGAAAAAGGAAAAATGAAATGGAGGGGGGTGGGTGTGGGGGTGAAAAGAGAAACAGGAAGTCCCAGGTCTTTTAGACTATCTTACATTACAGAATCAGAGCTGCTAGTTCGTTCCCCAGGAAAAAAAGAGTTGGTTCATTAGTTTGCTCCATTGAGTGGCCAGACAGCTGACTTAAAGAACTTAAAATTTCATGGATATCAGTGAAAATATTTAAGCTGATCTCAGACTTGGGATAACTGAAAGCAACGACAGACCCCATTTTCAATTCCTCTGAATTCACTTATCCTTTAGAAATTACTTCCTGCAGCTCCAGCCTGAGTATTGCAGCTATCCCAGCAGATACAGCCACTCCACACTCCCTGGGGAGGAATTCTGCTCTCTCAAGTCCCTGAAGTGTCCAAGCAGCCCAGTCCACATTTATTAGAACACACATTGTGTCTCACTCTTATTCAAAGACCATACAAAAGAACGAGATAAGGGCAATCACAGTTCAACACCTCAAGTCCTTCGTTCTCACAGACAGCAGTGGTATTTGACAACATAACCCTCAGCTAAACTAACTTATGTCAGGAGGCCACTGGTGGCTTTGCATTGCTTGGGGTGGAAGAGGAGAGGGAGAAGAAAAGCAGAAAGCTCTTTTTCTACTAGTATTTGATGTGAATGAAGAGTACAAAATTAGACCTCAGTCAGGACACTAGTGTGTAAGAGCAGGCATAAGGCTGCATATCTCAGATGAAGAGCTAAACTTTGCAGTAATCCATACACTTTCCTAAATCTACATCCTTCCCTATAAGCAGTCTTATTTCCAGGTGACCAATTAAAAAAAAAAAAAAAAACCACAAGAAATAAAATAAGGACAAAGAAAAAGTATTCCTCCAGAACATATTGGAAAAATGGAAAGCAAACTTGTAATACACAAAAGATACAGAAGATTTCCTTTCATTTTCAGTGCCTACTAAGAACAGAATAAGGTAAGGAAAGACTACATAGACATTAAAAAAGAAAGTAAGATTTTTAACATAATCTCCCTAAACATGAGTTGCAAAAGAATGGGGGCAAATAACAGTCTTTACCTATTCTGTTTAGTTAACTGTTTTTTTAAAAAAACAAATTCATCTTTCCTGTGATGGAAAATGCCTTTTCCACCAAAATGATATAAATTTTTGCCATGATCTTCATTACTGGGGAAAAAGAAATTTTTTTAAAAACAACATAATTAGTAACTGTGAAATGTCAGGTGTAAAACATGAGTAAAGCTTAAAAATATCGCAACACTATTCTGTTAGCAAGTTTGTTCCTGTTCTTTCTCCATAGTAGGTAATTCCTAATTGCAAAACCAAAACAAGGAAAAATTGGTGAAAGAAATCAAGGAACTGCCGGAATTTATGAAAGAGAGTTATTAAAAATCAATGTGTGGTGGTGAATGGCTAAAACTGAAAACAAAAGATCAAAGACATCTTGAAAAGAAGGTAACTTTAGAGCATCTACAAAAGTACCAGAGCTAATAATAAAGGAGTGAAAGTAGGAGGATAGCTGCGTAAGGGTTCACTATGGATGAGTTTATGACTTAAACATTGTTATTTAAAGCAACAATTCCAAACTCCTTAGGAGAAAAAGGAAGATTAATTACAAGTCTTTAAGGAATATCTGTTTTCTGATTCTAAGCCTCCGACTTCAGAACAAAATCTGCAACAGTTTTAATTGGATCTTTTAAGCCCATAGAAGCTCCTGAAAGGGATTAATTTTGATCACTTTTAACTTATACCAATGACCCAATGTTCTACCTAATTTAAGTAGTGGTCAAACATTCTTAAATGCCTTTATGCAGGGTGTGAATACTAATTTAACTTGTTTGTGGTTTTCTTAAATCTCAAAGAGATGGCTTTTTATGTTTAAACTTGTATCATTCCACAATGAGGATTGCTAATGATGCATTTAAGCTCCACGGGTAGTTAGAAATGTGACTTGCAGAAGTGACAAGTTCTCACTGCATAAAGTTTCTTCCGTGGACAGGATTTGTATCCATTGCCTTTATGGGGGAAGTGAGATTTTACCACTTACCAAAACTCAGGCAACAAAGGAAAGAGAGACATTAAAAGAGGAATATTGTTTTCCGGCAAGCTTCACAGTAAAACCATTCTAAATCATTTCAAATCAACATTTTTTTATCTCATATAACTACCCATCAGCAATAAAGAAAAAGTAAATTGCACAAGTATCTGCAGCAAATGGTCTTACATTAGCCAAAAGGAACTCAGTTTTGAATTCAGGCATTGGATTCTATTCCTGCTTATGAGATAGGCATGCTTACTGTCAACTACACACAGCAGTGGAAAAACCCTTTATCAGTGTTTTAGCCATGTTTCAGAGAATAAGTTTGTCAGAAACAGAAACTACAAGCGAGCAAATAAAAAATTAATTGGACTTTTCCCCAGGGAATACTTTTGAAGTGTTTTGTTTCAGAGCTTTGCCATGACAGTCAATCATGTAGAGTCCTTTAGCAAACCTGAGTCCTTGAATTTATATGCACTCAAGGAAGGGTGGGAGACCTAGAGGATAATCTAATTACCTTTCAATGTGAGGCTGCTGATTGGCAGTAAGAGATGAAAATAGGAGTCAAATCCCTTCAGGAATAAACTGCAAGCTCCTGATGTTTTATTAGAGTATCATAATAATCCCATGGGTAGGTGAAAAGGTGAGTGCACAAAAGAAGACATTTATTAAACAATGTAAGAGGAGCCAAAATCTAATCTATTAACATACCAAGTGATCATCAAGGACAAGTCTAAGTTAAGGATATGCTTTGTGATTTGCAGAAGTGTCACATCACCACAGTTCTGTGCCCAAGAACCTCTGTGCACTGTAATGATACTTCACATAAAAGACACCTGCCATCCAGGTACAGCCCCAATCCTGCTCCTGCAGTCCAGTGTATGGAGCAAAAAGGTCAGTTTTAAATTAAACTGTTCACTGGCAACCCAGGAACAGAGAATAATTTGCACAGTCTAATGGTCAGGGCATTGCACAAGTCCTCTGTTCCATAAAAATCTGGTTTGTAGCTGTGAGAAAGACACCTTTCCCTACTGCTCATTCCCTACTCTGGCTCCAGTGCCCCACCAGTACAGCTTTCCTGCATAAAAATACCTGCTTATGTCATCAAAGTGATTTCAGATTTCTTCATTCTTGCTGTTCTTCTATTAAATACACTACATCTTGTTCTAATAAAAAACTTCAATATTAAACTTGTAATGTAAAAGTTCAGTGTAATGTAAAGTTATAATGGTAAAATTATCAAGTGAATGTTAATTTAATGTTAAAAGGCTGACAAAACTGATCATTAATTTGGTGGTGATAAAAACATTACATTGTTTCTAGAAATTTCTACTCATATGCTTTGCTCTTCTGTACAGAAAAATAATTCTCATTAGCCATTATGTTCTGATTCTTTAATTTAGCATATGAACTCTGGTAAGGTGGGTTTTGTTTTTTGATGTGTACTGTGAAGTTCCAAATTGGCACAACATGACACTATCGAAAAAATACAACGTACTGAGTCAGACTGCAGAGATTCATTTGCACACTGCTACCTGTGTTGTTGGATGCCCAATGGCTTTAGACAATGTCAACGTGCACTGAGTGACATTAAAAATTGCTGCTAAAATAACCACAACAACAAACAGCAGTTCGGCCTTCTGGAAACATGGGGGAATGATGCTCAAAAGCATCTGACTCAGAACAATAGTTCATTTATGTTTTCCCATTGTTATTTTGCTTTGCAAATGAATGACAAGTGATGTGGATTACAGACTAAGGTCAAATGCATTTGCTTCTGCTTTGCTGTAATCTCCAGCTATGCAACATCACTCTTTCAAACTGCGACTCCCACTTTTTGATGGTCCTTATATTTTATAGAATTAATTCAATTGTTTGTTCTAGCAGCCCAGATTTTGGATGCCTTAAGAAGGAAAACCTGTTTTGCCTACTATTGTGACTTAACCATAATTGTTACCTCAGTTGTATTCACCTTCACTCTAATGAGTTGATCCAATCTATTCTGCAGTGTTCTTTGTGCATACAGGTACACAACTGACAGATGGTTGGGCAAATTATGAACTTTTAAAAGCAAAACATCTTTTAAACATTATCTACGTGTTTCTTACATTGCTGCCATGAGTAACCCTTTGACAAAGCAGAAAGCTATTTCACTGGCACCAAAAAGAAAACTGAAGGGTTTGACAAAAAATTAATCTAGACTGACATATTAATTTAAAGAAGACTATCAATGTCAATACTCATCTAGCCAAGTGTCTTAAAAGGGTTTGGAATGATATTACAATCACAGCAGTAAATAGCTTTTTAGTGTAACCTCAGCCTGACTGCTCGCACTCATTTCTGGTTATATAATCACAGAACAGCAGTCGATTCTGCCCAAAACAGTGAGGTGAAACAAAAACCAAAAAATGCTTTTTTTGACTGGATAACACAGCTTGCACAGTGCTTGTTCTTTAATTAACAGATAATATTACACTAGTAGAAGTTAATTACCATAAGCTGATGGTCTTCTGCTGTGCATAAATACTAAGGAATGACTACATTAAAGCTGTGTTACAGTCACTTTGTTTGTATTATACCAAGTGGGTTTAAAGTTATTAATTTTGTCATGTGGATGTCAATACACTAGAGAATAGCACATGAAGAAACAGAATGGAAAGAATCCAAGAGGTGGAGTTACAGTGTGCCTCTCCCAATCAGGGACTAATTAATGCATGCAAGCAGAGTGCCCATAAATATGCAGCAACTACATGAAACAGCTGATTTCCTTTAATGATGCTTCATTTTACTAAATGTTTATTACAAACTAATAGCAATCTGGCAAGCTGACTGGCTCACACTAATGTCATATTTACAGCAAAGTCATTTCATATGAGACAAGGATCACATTTGTAGCACAGCCATTTCATGTGGAGCATAAATTACACCACTCAGTACAGATTTGCAAGATGAAAAGGCTACCAGCTCTGAAGAACAATGCTGATAATTAATCCTCCCCCCCTCAAAAAAACCAAAACACCCAAACCACAAAACATAAAACCAAAATGTCAGAGATATTCTACAAAGACCAAAAAATCCAGATACTTTATGCACACAGTGTAACAATAAAAGGTTTCACTGCTATGCCTATTTCTCACAGATAAAAGAAAGGAAGAAGACATTTACCTAAAGTGCAAGGAAGACTTTAAGAAACCAAATTTCTTGAATCAAGGACCTCCAGTTCAGTCAAAGCAATTACTCTTCCCTGATCGACAGTTTTTGAAGTAATTTGACTTCAGGTTTATGCTTCTAAAATATTTTTATCACTCAACCAATTACTTCTCTTAACTGTTATTTGCTAAAATAAAATCTGGCACCTTTTTTTTTTTTAATACATTAAAATAAATTAAACTCAAAATGGTGCCACATATACTCTCTCTCTGACCTTCTCTTTCATGAAGAATTAACCTTCTGGAAACAAGTTTATTTGACTGGGAGATTCATACTTAGAAATTCGTACTACTTGCCAAAGGTCAGCTCTGATCACCTCCCTTCATTCTAATCTGTCCTCTTTCTGTACAAATGTTATGTTTTATTCCCTGAATAAATCTTGCAGGCCATGTTTACTGCTGGTGTTTGTTTCAAGCAAACATCAATCTGACAACCATGATCAGAATTTTTCAAGAGCTTTGATTTCATCTTAGAGGAGCTGAAATTTGACTTCTCAAAACTCAGCAGACATGACAGAAGCAAGACATCTGATCTTCCTGCCAGAGAAAGCTTTGCACATTTCCCAAGCACCATCATAACTCTCGTTGGAGTCTCTGCACAGAGAATAAAGGGTTTCTTCAAGAATAAACTGTTCATTAGAACCTCTAAATACCCGCATTTTCTATGTGCAAAACTAAAAATAAACTGTTCATTAGAATCTGTAAATACACACAATTTCTATGTGCAGAAATAACAGAGTCAAAGGGACTGGCTGATAAATTCTCTTCTCTTGGCATCTCTATAGGACAGCAGAATCTTTAAGTGCAAATACAAAACCATAAAGGGGATCGGCATCCATTAGAAAAATGGCAAGAACTTTGAATACTCAGAATTATTTCAATGCTTATGTGATTCATGATAGAGCACAGCAACAGTACCCAGGCAACTGCATTTCTTTACATCAGACCATGCGGACCATGCCTGGGTGACCAGCCCAAGTGAGGACCAAACATTATTTTGGCTACAGCAAAGATTCTGCCTTAGATAAGCTTGTAACAAAAAGAGTTCAGGGTGGGAGTTCATTTGCAGTGAAAGAAAAACTTGGATGTGTTCATTTGTGTCCAACATTCACTTTCACAGCTGTGCATAAATATAGTGATATTCTGAATTGCTTCTTCAAAACAAACAAGAGTAAAAACAAGGAAACATTGAGAGAGACGTTTCCTCCCATTGTTTCAGCCATATTTTGTTCCTCATAAGAAAGGACTATTTTTGTATATAAATTAAGGATTTTCTACCAAAATACTCCACAGAGAAAAATGAAGAATGAAAAATAAATGTCCCTTCCCTGACAAATTTAGACAGGACAATTTAAGCCCCTCCAGTTTATGAGTTACTTGCTTTTCTATTTCTGGCATTTTAGTTGCTTTTCCAACCATAACTAATCAAATAATCACTGGGAGTCTGGAAATTCAGCAGGACTGTGGGGAATTGAAGAGTATTTCATCTGCATATAAACAAAAAGCAATTTAGAATGGGAAGTCATCAACCACAAAGGTTCTTGTTATGCCAGAGCTTTGCCCTGGTTATGCTGTTTGTGTGGATATGTGCATGAGGACTGACACAGAATTTATGGATGCTGGCATTGAACATACTCTTTGTGTGACACAGACATGGCAGGTGGTGGCTTAATATGCCATTATGCTTTAGAACATATAAAACATTCAGAGTTTTTAGGTATGTGTGCATAACATTTTTTAAATCATTATTTGATCATACTGTATGCATAAAAGTAATTACACATACAGCTACTCTAGTGTGTATTTGTAGAGTACACTATATGAAGCAGATTAATTTAGATAGCATAGTTTCTTGAATTGATACACACCTTATTTTTGTCTTCATGAAAATATTATCAGTACAACTACAACAGTGCCATATTAAGTATTACCATGCATGTATAACCTAGAAAAGTCCTTAGCTATGCATGAGCAATCTCAGAGGAACCAAATATTTCATATTCATGTCTCTGTGTCATCTTAATGAAGCCAAATATATTCTGATGGGGAAATATTTACCCAAGCACAGCAAATGTATTGTTTCCTTGCATAGAGACTGCTCAACACACCTTCAAGAAACTCCGCACCAAGCTCATTTATGCCTTAAAACTTGAGAAGTGAAGTTGCACGTATTATTTTCAGAATCAAGGAGACTACAAAACACAGAAAACCCGAGGCTTAATTAGCTGATTTTATAATTCCCTGTTGCAGATTATTAAAAATTAAAAAAAAAAAAAAAAAACGAAAAAAAAAGAAAAGAAAAAGAAATAGCCACTTCATGGAATGGAGAGACACTGAAGTTGAATTACTCTGCTTGAATAGCTTTATAGCCTTGATCACCTTCATTCTGATCTGCAGAATATTCATTCTAATAAGATTTTAGCCTAGGAAAACAGATTCATGTTTTCTTTTTTATAGGCCTGACCTTGTTTATAGTCCATGCTTCTTCCAGTTTAACCTTGTTGTTGTGAAGAGCTGTAAAACAAATGCTGTTCTTTTAACAGAAAGGAGTGAGTTACTAATGTTAACACTATTTTCCTGTCAATGAAAAAACATTATTAACATTAATCTTGTCTCCTCGGAAAATCTTATTAAACAGTATTCTAACTTATACTGAGATAAATTGCTCCCTTTACTGTCTGAATCCTGAAATATTAATGAAGGGCATAATACAGAAGTAATTTTTTATTATAGTCTGTGATCCATACCACTGTGCTACGTGTACCAGCTGATCATCTCGCCAAGTAAGTCAGCATCATTTGTTACTGCATTTTTCCATCTATAATTCAGTGGAAAATGTCAATTCAGGTAGCCAAAAAGCAAAAGTACAAGAGAAGCACAAAGTAATGTCAGAGCACAGAATGTCAAAAACAACCAGAAACATCACCACCAAAGTAATTAAGAAAAGACCAGTCAGAGCAAACCACAACTGATGAAAAGGAGAGATACACCAGGGGCATCATCAGAGAATAAGGAAACTAAGGTAAAGGGTGGGGTCACATTTCCAACGCGAACACCACGCTGGGAGGTGTTCCTTGTATAAATGTCTAACTGTGCTAAAATAATGACAACAAAATAATACTGCTTGCTAATAATCACAGCAGAGACACTTCACCAGTGGGAAATGTCTGTTCATGGCTCACAAACACACTGAGACAATCTTCTTGCTTGGAAGATTTCAGTGCGGTTTCAGCCATCGCCCCTTGCCAAGGCAGCTTCAGTGTCTCTGCTGCACCAGGTGCCCTGGGGATGGGGGTTCAATTTCAGCACCAGATCAGCCTTTCTGAGTGGCTCAGGCCATTCTGCCTGGGTGGGAGGATGGCTCCCCCAGCACATCGGACAAAACCCAACACACCCCTCTACCTCAATACCCAAACGTGACCCCACACTATGGCTCACTCCAGATTGCTCTCTGCCACCGTGTCCTTGCCACAGCCTTGACCACAGGGCAGTGTTGCACCAAGGCAGAAGAGAAACAGGAATTCAGGAGCCCCATCCTCCTGCCCATGGCCTTCCTTTGGTGCACACCTTTCCCTGCAGCAGTCATGGGGGGAAGCAGGAGCAGGGGAGCTACAGCCAGATACCCAGCCAAGGGCTCCTCCTCTTACTGGGACACACAAACAGGGAGCGTCTGTCTGGTGCTGATTTGCCCTCAGGGTCATGAGCAACATGGAGAAAGCGCCTCAGGCAGTGTCTAGACCTATTTGCAGGGATACACTGGAGACCTGGTACCCTAATTCTCCAGGCAGACTGCCAGAAAATCCCTGTGTCTTCAGCTGAGCCTACATATCTGGGCAATTTTTCCATGGATAAGGAGCCTGCTCAGACTGGATCAAGATGGCTCAGCATCTACAAAGGCTTAAGAATTGGAAAAAGGTTCCATGTCCAGTAACATACACATAATCTGGGATCTTCCTGGTGCTGTCTCTGCAGAGTCAAGCTGAGTTCAGGCATAAAAATGTCTTGAGTGTCTCCCTAAGGGCCAATCCCATTAATATGTTATTGTAGGCAATTGCCTGTTTTGCTTACATCTTAAGCCAGGCCTGTTAGGACTGGTCTTAACTCAGCACTCTCTTTTTAGCTGGTACATGAAAATCATTCTTTCAGTGCTGGAGCTTGCAGTTTGAATAGCTGTTCCTAGCCAATACTGTATGTGGAATTTTTGCTGATTTTCCCACAGAATCAGCATTTTGCTTGTGGTGAGCTTTCAGCCAAGGAGAAAACGGGAATTCTGACTGTGAACACAGCCCTGAGCACCCATCAACACTCCTATGACTCCTTGTGCCTCAGAAAATAGCTGCAAACAGATATTCTTACACACACACACATTCAGTGTCGGGTATTTGTATGGTACCATGCGTGCCACTGAACAATGCAAATATTGTTAGTCAAGTGCTTGAGTATGTCCATATTTATTTCTACAGTGAGACTGAGGATGAGGGGAATACTCCTGCCATGGGACACTTCATCTGGCAAATTGAAAATCACTGCTTTAAATATAGTTTCTAATTTTTAAACCACTGTATTTCATTCTCTAACATAAAGAAACTATATGATGTTATAAAATACCTTCACTATTAGTTTATGTTGCTGAGTTGCACTTCATTAGCAGTTTCCTCCCTTTAATTAAAAATGTATTTCACTGCTTTAGTTTAGTTCATTTTATGAATTTTCCTGAAGGTGAAGATGTAAATTAGATTTTACCTCCTCAAATTGTATAGGAAGACAGATTTCTAATTTAAAAACCTTCTAATTACAAACTATTAAATTCTAATATTTGAGCACTTAATTATAAAACACATTTACCGATTCCCCTAAGAACCTCACTGAAACAAATTCATAAGTAGAACTTAATTGGAAACGTAATATGATTAATAGAAAAAGTAGAGATGAAATATGATGTGGAAATGTGGCTGCTGCCACAGTTACATGATCATGAGAGAAAGTTTAATGTTATAAACAAGAAAAAACTCGATCCTCTTAAGACCAAAATCGTCTAAGGGTGAACAGAGCCAGAGCTAATTCTTGACCTGACAGCTCAGGCAAACATGTAATAATGTTTTGCAAAACCAAAAGCAATCTCCTTTAAGACAGCAAGAATAACCAATGCTATTGTTAAAAATATTAATTTTAAGAACTTTTTCTAAATATTCCAGCCATCTTCACATGCAAACACTTCCAAATTAAACACAGCCTGTGTATTTTCTAAGACTCAAAATGAAAATATCTACACAGAGGTGGGAATAAATTGGACACCTGTGGCCACCACAAAAAAAAAAAAAGCAAAGCAATCCATAAGAAATTAATGGAGTAAAATTAGCCTTCCATTTTTGGCAACAGGAATGCTAAGCGTGATAACAGTTTAATGATGTTCATCTATCTCCCAGGATACTTAATTTTGCAAAAATTACCATACAAATTATCTCCATGGGTTTGTAGTAGAATGGAAAAGGTGAGGAAGGTTAGCCATACGGTAGAGAATGAAATAATGGAAAGGCATGCAATACTCTGAAGGTCCTGGCAGACTTTCCCTGGATGGGAACAGCCTAAGCTGCCAAATGCATGTTCTGCCGTGTTGCTGCAGTCTCACACTACCACCACCTTTGTCTTGCAGAGTTTGTGCTACATCACACACTGCTTTCTTGGCCACCCAACTTTCCTTGGCATTTCAGCCAGAACTTTTCCACTGTATGGTTCTGACTGCAACATTTCAAACAGTCCATGGGCTGTCATAAGAGGCTTTCCTCCTTGCAGAGTACATCTTGCAACAAAACTGCTTCTGGGAAGCGGCCAGTCTCCTCCCTGACAGGAGGGGAATATCAGTGGTGGAAAAGGAAGCATGCTGTAGTTTTACAGTGCAGCTTGACCTGACCTGGCCAGTCACACCGACACAACCACTCGCCTTTTCCCGTTTCTCTCCATGTTTCCTCAGTCAGATGAAGAACTTGCACTTCACCTTCTGCAAGGTATTGCAAGTTAGATAAGACTATAAACACTAGACTTTAATGAAGTATGAAGGTACATAAGCTGC
The DNA here is from genome assembly GCA_035583155.1 of Acropternis orthonyx. Lineage (NCBI taxonomy): Eukaryota > Metazoa > Chordata > Aves > Passeriformes > Rhinocryptidae > Acropternis > Acropternis orthonyx. The sequence goes on along the minus strand of JAWWEU010000081.1, from coordinate 54,005,124 downwards.
ATCTCAGCTATTCTTCTCCCCAGGAGACTTGAACATAGACTACAAGTAGGGAGGTAAGGAAGAAAGTCTGCATAACATACAGTCTCATATTGTGCAGTGAAGCATTAAGCCCAGTGGGAACAAAGACTCAAATGTTTACTCAATCCCTTTACCTTTAGCTAGGAATTCTGTTCAGAAACAGAAAATGTGTTTCCTAATTAGAAAAATGCATGTGTCACTCAGTGTATCACAACAACACTTCTGAAAAACACTGAGAACCAAGAGAGCTGCCATTTGTCCACTCTGTAGCCACTATTACTGCAGCTTTCATGAACAATTCCTGGACAATGTCTGACATCCGGATTGCTACTGGAAGCTCTAAATCTGATGTTAACTCTATTGCATATTTCTTTTTGACTCTAGCCTTGTTAGAGAATTTTCTGATAATCTGTTCAAAAGACATTAATTATTGAGGTTTTTTTTCCATGCCAAAAAAAGGTTAATGGAGTTCCACTGACAGGACACTCACTGTTTTAATTTTATGTGTGTGCACTTCTTCCAGTTTCAAGAAACTGTCATGGATCTTTTTAGAGGGAGTTAAATGAGCAAAAGTTCTGCAATTCTTTGCTAGAAATAGGTTAATTTTTCTTCAGAAACTCATGCACCAGCAGGCTCAGACACCGCTTGGAACAAATTGCTGGTTTGTACTCCTTATCTCATATATCTTTCACACTACTACTTCCATTATGAGCAATAATAAAATGAAGCAAAAGACCTCAGGTCATAAGCAATCCACTGACTCGATGTTAGTTGTCATAGCATGTTATTTAGGTGTGATCTTGGTGAGGTTCAGAATTGCAAAATTCTTGCTCTTGAAAGTCATTAGCAGAGTCAGATGCTCCTGGGAGTGGCATGCAGTGGCAGTGTTTACCCAGGCAAATCTAGTGGTGCAATACACCCAAACTGTGCAAGAGAAATACAGAGTATTAATTATATTAAATACAACTGTAATTACTACAAAGTAGTGATCCATCTTCTTATAACTGTTCAATTAATTTGTGCAGACAAAAAAAGTTCTGTGCCATTAATCTCCTTCTGAAAGAAGATTACGCTACACCAACTCCCTTTAAATTTGCACTCGTGTCTGAAGAGACATCTGTACCACAACAAGTGCTGTTGCAGGCCTAAATGTAAAGTTGGTAATATGGAAATGTGCTAGTAAAACACTGGAAGACCGAGATAGAATTCTGCTGTCTGTTTTCAAACCTCTGTCCCACACTGCATGAGTCAGAATGTGCCAGACTAAGCAGAACACAGCACTGTAGTCACGGTGTCATCCCAGCAGAGAGATGAGAAAACCCCAAGCAAATGCTGAATTACTGCACAAGAATCAGAAATGGCCTAGATGCTCTGGTAAAAGGCCTGATCCGTTCATGAAAAGGGCCTCAAGAAAAGCAGCCTGTAAGAATCCAGAGGAACCTCGCTGTGGTTGTACTGCAGATGTGCTGTTTCCAGCCCTCTTACCTGTTTCACACCCAGCTTGGAATTAATGGACAAGGGATGTGGGCCACTTTCAGTCTGAGAGTTAGAATTCAGAGCAAAAAGGAATTACTGAGAAGTAGGCAGTGATGGTAACAGAAAGGTCCGTGTAGATGAAGTGGCTTATCTTGTTTCTTCTTTATAAATTACTTTTGTATTCAATGTTCACCAGATTTGTCCCCATGGGCAATTACAACAGAAACACAAAATATGTGGATTCCATTAGAGATTAAGACACAGCCATTTTCTCAAGAAATAAGGAATTCCATAAATATATGCAATAAATTGTACAAATAATTAATAAGAAAAATCCCTTCCTTTTGCTAATATCTTGACTCTAATAATGGCAACACTGTGCTGATAAATAGAATGATTTTTTAATGTTGAAGTTGTATTTATATGCATATACTTTCTGTATAGCCATACTGTTATAAAGAACAAAAATGAAGATATAAGAAAGTCTCAAACATAATTAGAAGTTTTGAAAAAAAGCTCAATTTTCCATGCAAAGTTGGTATAAATGCCATTTAAGCTTTGTTTAATGATATTTTACTTAGTTTTTAACTGTCCTGTTCCTGAGTGCTGTACAACCTATTTCATAACAAAAAGCTCTAACATTTCTAACCTAGCTCTAGAAAAAGAGCAAGCATGAAATTCCAATATAAGAAAGGGGGGGGGGGGGGGGGGGGACCCAAAAAGAGCCACAGAATGTTCAGAATATTCAGTCCACACCTTCATGAACCTGGAGATTCCAAAGTATATCCATCATTCTTTCTGCCAAAGGGTTTCTTTTATTCAGTAGAATAATTGCTATATACCTCTCTAAAACTTATCTTTCAGAATAAATAAATTGAAAAGACATTCAAAGGTACCTTTAGAGGAATGAACTCTCCCTATTTCCTGCTTGAATTTCTATAGTCAGTTTTCTGAGGATATTCTTATTTTTTCCAGATAACTTGCTTAGATTATTATTTACTTAGGACCTTCAGGAATGAGAGTTCCCTCAATTGCAAATGCATCTAATTACCTCTGTGTGCTGGCTACACTTAAAAGGCTTAATCTTTTCATAGTCTAGTCCAAGAATGGACTCATTGCTAACATCAGACTGCTGTGCTGCTGCTATTGAAGATTAATATACAGAACCACACAGGCAATTTCTACATCATTATAATCTGTGTTCCTTATTGACACTTAGCAATTCAAGATAATACAGTGTCCCAAAGGATCAGCTGCAGATATGGTTACTTTGCCCTTGTTGTGATGGCTCACAGCCAGTACAAACCAAAAATAACTAAACATTTACCATCACCTGCAACTCCTGTGCTACAGATATATGCATTCAAAAATGTCAGAAGACACTAGACAGCTTTAAAACATTGGGCAATGGGGATTAAAAATCACAAACTTATTTCTGTTTTAAAAATCAAGGGAAAACATACCAAATACCTATGCAGTGTACGTATACAGATACACATTGCAGTAGGTCTGGATTCTGCCCCCTTACACACAGCCAGCTGCAGTACACTTCAGCCATAATTCCACTGAAACCACACTAGGGCTATTTCTGATTGTAAATACTAGTTATTAAAAATTCCTGCGTTCAAAAGTTGCACATATTTTAACAGGGGAAAAAAAAAAAAGAAAGAAACGGAGAAAACATGACCCAGCAAAGAAAAAGTAAACACCCTGCACTTACTGCACCTACTCTTCTTTCTGTTAGAGATGAACATGGAAGATGTCAGGTTATCATTATCTTTGTCCTCCCCCTGTGTCTACTGCTTAGCATACCAGCATCCCAAGACTTTAGGAAGGTAAGTTCCTCTACAGCAACTATCCAGAGTGCCCACCTACCCTCCAGTACATATTTTCGCTAGTGTACCATATCTAAGATCCCATTAGCTCTGTTATCTCAGTTTTGAGTGACGAGTGACCTTCAAAATAACAAAGCAGTTTCCTGTCATAAGCTGATAAACATTCAAAGTCAAGAAATTCAGTACAGAACCTAATTTTAAGTATAAAACAGGTAATATTGCAAGTAAAAGGAAAATCGATGTAATGCTGTTACTCAGAGAAGCATGTTCTTGTTTTTACCAGACTAGATGTGATGAAACTTTAAAAAAAAGGAAATTCTTTCATGTTTCTCTGCACTCTGCGAAAAGTGTTCACATTCTTACCTCTTTGTACACTCAATATCAAACTGTGATAGATAGGGTTGCCCAAATGCATCATTTTACAGCACTGAAGTTGCGTCCCTGAGAAGAGCAGGCAACATCAGATCCTTACCTAGGAGTAAATGATTTAAGGTCATAGTTTGGATGTTCACAGGGTATCTGCAATGTTTTAGAGGGTTTTATTCCATCAGAAATCATTGGGGAAAAGTCGTATTTGGTGTAGTATCTACTTCACTTCAGACTTTTTATATAAATTTTCTCTTTTCTGGCAGTGTCATTCGACAAAAACCCTACAGAAACTAAAGCAGAATTTCTTTTGCAGCGAGAGAAGAGAAGGACTATCTGTAACACAGAATAAAAGAGATATAGCTCCTAATAATGCAAATGCATTAAAAATACATTACTCTCAGAATTAAGACAACATTCAGTTGAAAATAAGCATAAAGCTTTCAGTTACTATACAAAAAATTCTCAACATCTTATTATTGTTTTAATTTCCATTGAAATGCAAAATGATGCAATAGTGTATCTCTTTAAAAGGGGAAATGAGGCATCACAGATTCATAGAATGGTTTGGGTTGGAAAGGACCTTAAAAATCATCCAGTTCCACCCCCCCTTTCATTAGACCAGGTTGCTCAGAGCCCCATCCAACCTGGCCTTGGACTCTTGAATCACTTCATGATTCTATGAACAATTAATCTCATTAAGAAGAACAAGCAGATCTGAAGAGATGATGTTACAACACAGCACAGCAAATAATAGTTTTTTTTTTCTAGTGATAACCATAAAACACTAGGACTCAGCATATCCTTCAGTTTACTCTGGAACTGTCACCCTCTCCACAGAGAATTCCTCAGCTCAAGGTGGCCCAGGGGAGTAGAACTGTGATAAAACTTGGGGCATTGGTCTGGGAATGAAAGCTACAGGGAGAAACTCCCTGAGAGAACAGAATGCAGGAGGCCCAGTGGAAAATACAGTGACTGAAAGGAAGCTTGAGCATCACTGAGACAGCACTGTGTGTAGTAAAACAGCTTTTACCACCTTTGTCGTGATTATCATCCGAGAATCCTTCTGCTGCTCCTCATTTCTACTGCATTTTTTAATTTCATTTGTCCATTTGTTGGCTTTAGCTGCAAAATGTCTTGGGTTTGTTTGTTTTTTTTTTAATTTGGTAAAACTACAAATAAATATAATTTAAAAGAAAACACACTGTCTTGTATGTGTTTACATTTATTTATAAATGCATGAAACTAGATTTTCTTGCACTTAACCTGATCTTTAAAAATTGACTTTTTGTTGATCTGTGTAAATGAGAATAAATTCAGACAGCATGCTACTTAATAAGAAATTAAATCAAGAAGTTTCTTTACAACTTTGTATCACAGATTGTATCCTGATACTCATGAGGTTGTGTCAAATTATATATAATATAGAGAACCACAGGATATGCTGAGTTGGAAGGGACCCAGAAGGATCATGGAGTCCAACCCTCAGCCCTGCACAGGCCCATCCCCAAGAGTCACACCCTGTGCCTGCATGCCAGAGAAGGAAAAAGCAGTCATGAAAAAAAAAAATTAAATTGTTATAATTTTACTATTTACAATTCGGAAACAACCTGTAATGAATGTAGATGGTTGATCCGGCAGTATGCATGCTGCCTCCATCTCTAAATATGCATTCCATGTAAAATACATAGGATATTTTTTCATCCGTTAACTTTTAAAACTGGGAGATTTTTTAGGAACTTATAATAACATATTTTCAGCAGCCACCTACATGCCATTTCCCAATGCAAAGAAAAGTAGAAGCACTATGAGGACAACATACTTTTTAAATACGTTTTGAAAATATTTTCTCCATAAATCTTGTCTGACACTTGAATGGGAACAAGGGGAAATATATTTCTGCAGACAAGGAATACTTTCTTAAGATGCCACCCCTAAATATAATTTCTTTATTCACACAGAGAAAAAAATAGCCCCAGTGAATGGCACAAAAATTTCCTTAAAAGCTGATTTTAGTCCTTCCCTCGGAGTCTACACCTCCAGCTTGCTTTGAATCCCACAGGACCATTTTCCCTCCTGCGAGAAGAAACTTCAGTCACCAGGTCAGGGCATCATAACTTTCAGTCTGTGTTCACAGTCACCGTCCCCAGGAGATGTGACTGTCACAGGCAAGAGAGGTGAGAGGGCACTGGCTCAGGAATGGCAGGAAGGACGTGGCCCCTGAGCTTTGGTGCTGGTGGCAGCTCATCACATGCCCACGGGCAGAACAGCTGCCTCCCTTGCCTTTGGCTCCCCCCTGTAAAATGAGACTGCACTGACATTTATTAGATGCCCACACAGAATGACAATGAAAATAAATGCTATGTGCTCAGAATGAAAAGTTATATTAAACCAATGCCAATGGGTTATGTTTGCATAAAGTACTTTTGTCATTCTTAATTCACATTAAGCACGTCCTTAAAGGCTCAGTAAGGACCGGGCCTGTGTAGGAATGGGCTTTGGATTATACCTTTGGAACAGAAAATGGAAAACTCACCTCATGTAGAAAATGGATTTATAGATATCTACAGGAGCAAACTGCTTTAGAATTGCATAGTCAGGGAGTTTTAGAAGCCAAGATCAATGTCTGCACTTCTGAGAATAGTTATCTTAATTTACAGCAAGTATTCACAGAACGACACTTTCAACACGCAACATCCTTTAAAAAGGAAAGAAAGGAAAAGTGACATATCACGTTGTGTTTCCAAGATACTCCAGTTCAGCTGAGTACATCTTACTTGGCAAATGCAACCCATCACTAGCCTTGACAAGAAATTAATGCCAGAGGATTACTTTTTTTGTGAAGTGGTGCTGCTGGTTGGAACTGTGGTTCTGTAGCAACTTTCTCTCCTCTTTAAGCTGATATACGATCCTGCTGCAGACAAGCTCAGTTCCCCCACTTGGCTGAGCAGACATTATGATTCACAGGGCCAGCATCACTCTAGATGAACTCTGATCCAGCGGTGCCGCTGCCAGATCTTACAGCATTTATCTGTCTCTTATCCATGTGGTTTGTGCTATAATGTAAAGGAATGAAAAATACATCTTTTCCTCAGTCAGAAAAACTTAAGCTAGCTCTGAGCATCTCTTTAAGAAATGGAAGTCCTCTCTGACTTATTTTTAGTATGAGAAGTGATTTTATAAAGCAAAATAAGCCTGCAGACATAAAAAAATAAAAAAAAGGCATTTAAGATAATGACGTAAATATGGAATATGTTATCTTCCAGCCTGTAAATTTCAGGAGTAACTGCAACCTTAGTCCAAAAGCACTGTGAACAGTTCTTTTAATTTCATCCTAAATAGCCAAGTTCCAAGAACAAACAGAAGCCTAGAACAAACAAAATTACAGGGCTGTCAATCATGTATCTTATCAACATGCCGAAAATTGCCTGTCTTGACGACAGCTTTTATCCAACATTACTCTGAAAACAGTACAGTTTATTCAAATCTTCAACCTCTGAAAAGTGCTGTCAAAATTCCTCACCTCATTAAGAAAAAATCTGAAAGTGAAGCAATTTTAGTATCTCCAGTGGAAATATTGTAGATTTACATCAGAATCTAACTTGATATGTGTTATGCAACTATTGAACCTCTAATGAGGTTATAAAACTATTGAGCCTCAAATATAAAAATTTAAGCCCATATATTTCCCCAAATCACTGCAAACTACAAAAACATTTTTCAGACTAAATCAGGTGCACATTTAACATTCTTAAGGAACTTCTCCCCTCTAAATAGTTTTAAAATCCTAAACAGACAGTGAACATAACTTTGGTACTGCTAATTCCTGTGTGAGAATTGAACCAACTTTCTAACACTTATATCACTGAAATGAAAGTTTTATATTGTGCCTTCGTGCTCTGAAGCATTTATATGCCAGCATTATTTGTATACCAAATAGCTAAAATTGTCTCTTTACTGTACTTGAAAGTGTGAAATCAAAGCATTTTTTAGGACTGTGAGGTGGAAATAGGTGGATAACAGAAGACTGTGTGGAGAGGTGAAGACCTTGCTGAACACCCACTTCTTTTCCAGCAAACCCGGTGGGTAACAAAGGGGGATCACATGCACAAGGTGAGAATTTCACAACTGCATGGTTAAATTTTATGGTGCTGAGCCCCAGCCACATGTAAGCCCCTGTTTACTGCCCATTAGTCAAGGAAGCCTGGGGTGTGAGTTGCAAGCTGATGTCTCAATCCATGCTAAATTTCCACAAATACGAGCTGTTATCAAAGCCAGCAGGAACCCAGGAGTGAGCCAACACCAACCTCAGATTAGCATCTTTCCTTGGAAAGATTAAAATTTATTTTATGCTTCAGAATCTTCTTTAAGCTGCAGAAGGGAATGAAGCTGAGAATTATGAACTTGTTCTGCCACTCGGTAAATCAGTCTTAATAGGATTTTGCCACCTGTGCAACAGAGAAAAGGAAAGGGAGGGGCAGAGGTTGGAATCAGAGTATCTGTCAAACCACAGCAGTGACACACGTTATCTCTGCTTCCCAGCTTGGTGCTCTGTGTCAGCACTAACCCAGCAGAGGAATTCTGGTCATACAGATGAACTCTCATCTGGGGAAACAGAAAGATGCAGCAGAGCACGGGCTACTTTTGCTCTTTTCTGACTGCATGGTTTGGGAATGGGAGAGTGTTCAGGCTCTCAGGCTCAACTTCACAACACAGCTGGAAATCAATCCAGAATAATTGCTGTAGAAGGGTTAAAAAAAAAAAAAAATCCCACGTTTTCTAAATCAGACACCCCCTTTGGATTCAGAGTTATTTCCCTCCATTTTGAAATACTCAGCCTTCGCACTGAAGGCTTTGTCTATCATGATGCTGTTCTCTAGGGAGTATCTAAGAAAGAAGTAGTATCTCAGTTTCAGGAGTTTGATATATTGAATCCCAGGAGGGCTTTTATTGTATTTAGTGTGTTGGGATCACAAGCAATAAAAAAAAAAAAAGGTTTCACTCTCTTTTGTTTCCTTCCAGGCTCCTGTTCCAGACACTTCTCAAATCCTCACTAAAAATGGCAGCCCAAAGTCCCACAAGTTGTCATCAAGCTCTACATTTCCTTTTCAGCAAAGCACAGTAGAAAATGCAAATTACTCTGCTTAAATAACCTGCCATACTCCCATGTAGCTAACATGTAGCTCAATGATATTAGCTCCATAATAATGTGCAGAACTCCAAATTTTAGGCTTAGAATTAATAGAACATTCACCAGATCAGGCCAAAGGGGATCTAATTACCAAGGAATGTGAAACTTAAATTAAAGTGGTATATCCTACACATTAAATTAAAATTCCCTGATTTGTAACAGCTGGGGATCAGGCCACTGAAATCTCAAAGTCCTCAGCAGAAACAAACTAAAGAACAAAACTTTGCTACAGTTCAACAGCAGACAGGGCTTTAGCACTGTAGCATCACACTGTAACAACTAAAACCCCTGAATATATCTGTCTCAGTAAGGGTAAGAGTTTAGCTGGACTGCACATTTGATGATGTATTAGTCATTACAACCAGAGCATCCACTTGGGGCATCTTCTGCATTTTCAAACATTGTGTCTCTTTGTCTTCAGTACACCCTTGAAATAAGCCTTTTTAATTCCTCAACTGCTTCTTACATAGACTCAATACTAGCTAATTTTAAGAATCAAGACATTCATAAATATTTTTTAAACAATACATGATATGTATTAGAGACACTATTACCATTAAGGTTTTTTTTTTTCTATTTTAAGAATAAATAAGGGTTAAAATCTTTATAGAAATGAATACCTTTAGTTTTTCTATGAAATTAAATACATGTCAAGAACTTCAAAGAGTCTAAAGTTAAGCATCTGAAATAACTTTCAGGCACATAAATTAATTACATTTCTAGAGATGTCAAAATATTAGAAAAACGCAGAAAACATTTCACTAAGGAGATGTCCAAGTTGAACTGCAATACCTTCTTTGCTGTCCTCCTCATGTTGTACCTCAGACTGGTAAGCGCAAGCTTGCAGTACATAAGGGGTGAAAAAACTATTTCCAGGGCTAATGGCTATGTCAGACCAACATCAGTTGCTCAGCAGGAATGCCAGTTTCCTGCTACAGTTTAAATAGAAGTCAAAACAGTGGAACCAAATCTCCACTGACACTCAGCCCAAAATGTTACCATTAAATTATTTTGGGGAGGGGTAGTTCTGCATACCCTCAGTGTAAAAGTTACAGCTGGTAACTCCCAACACAAAGCAGCTGACCCTTTCTTAGAGGTTTGTGGCTTTACAACAGACTGGCCAGCCAAGAGCATAATTTTGTCACAAGATGCTCTTCTTGGGTTGCCCAGAGCATCTCTTTCAGTTTAACTGCTTTTGAATCTCCATCAGTTCCACACTGACTGACTTGAATCTCTGGTAGTTGGAGAGCTCTGTTCTTGGGAAACCTTGTCAGTTGGGAACAGGTGAGATTTTAGATATAACATGAATTTTGAGATATGGATGGAAACAGTATGAATTTATAACTCTCATCATTATCATAGGTACACTTAAAGAAAAAAATGGCTGTTTTCACTGATTGTCAAGTGAAGGTCTAAAACATCATGACGAAATGAGAAACAACTAAGACAGAGAACAAAAACTATATATAGTTGAACACGTGACAGTCTATCAATTGAGCTGTATTCAGTAGGAAACTGAAACAAGTATCACATGGATTTCATTTGTTAGACATAAGCTCAATAATCAAGGCTAAAAAAAGAGGAAAAAATGGTGTAAGTATACCAAGAGAGTTTTGATTTTAAAGTCTAGCTTTCCTGTAGATTGGTGTCTCCCCTTCCACACTGCTCAAATTGCTGAGTTTGGGTTTTGTTTTAGATTTGGTTTGGTTTTTTTTTTTAATATACTAATTAGTTGGGCAAATATTACAGGGAAGAAAAGCTATATAATTTTATATAATTTTTTCCTCTGCATGTAATTGATGAAATCAATTTTCTTCATAGCAGCCCATGCAGTGCTTTGTTCTGGATCTGTGACTAAAACAGTGTGCACGACACAGCAGTGCTTTTGGGCATTGCTGAGCAGAGCCTGCACACCACCAGGGCCTCCGATTTCTCCACAAACAGGTTGTGGGTGAGCCAGAAGAGGGGAGGGGACACAGCCAGGACTGCTGACCCAGCCTGACCAAATGCATGTCCCATGCTGTTTTGCTCAGCAATAAATGCTCAAGAGTAGGAAGTGGGTGTGTGTGCAGGCAGTTGTGGCATCAGTGTTACATGTGATAGTGCTTGTCTTCCCAGGAAGAAGCCAGATATCTGCTTGACAATAGGAACCAGCGAATACATTCCTCTTTTTGCCTTGCTTGCGTGTGCAGCTTTTGCTCCACCTGTTAAACTGATGTTACCTTGATCCATGATTCTTCTTGCCATCTTTCTGTGTTCTCCATCCTGCAGGACAGGGAAGTAAGGCAGGTGTTTGTGTTGGTGCCTGGCAGCTGGCTGGGAACAGAGCATTACCCACAGGGTGTGCTTTGAAACATAAGCATCCTCTGGCAAAACCAAAACTGCCAAGAAGAATGGAAGCAAACATAAAGCAGCCTTAGCAATGACAGAAATAAGGAGACTTTCCATAGGAACTAAAGCAGCTGGAAGGAGTTTGTTGGAATCTAGAAAACTTCTTGTAGTTTCCCCTGTGGACTTCTTTGTCTCTGTCTCACTGTTTAACTTTAGACACTAAATTAACAACACTGGATATATAATAATTACAAATAAAACACAGAAGATTGATGGAGTAAGATGAGTAAGAAACTAACTAAAGGACAATGTGTGAGCAAAAAGTATTGGCATGCAGGAAAGCAGAAGTCCCATGGCTGTCTTACATAAAATGTTCCTATTAAATGGCTTTAGCTCAAAGAGTAGACTTGCTGTGATGAAAATGGATGATCACATGAAGCTGAGAGACATCAATATAAAGGAGGAACAGAGTATTATCCACGAAAAATTAGGTGGCTTTGAGGTTTGTAATTGAAATGGAACGAAGTGTAATAGAACAAGGGCAAGGGGCTATTAACATGAATCCATGATACAGAATGAGAGTACATCAGCTAAAAATGATAAAAAGTCCTGGCTGTATATATTGATCACAGGTTGACTATAAATCACTGGCACGATGCAGCTCTGAAAAAGGCAAATGCAATTTTAAGATGCATCAGAAGTGTTTTTATAGAAGTGGACAGTTATTAAAGCCTTTATACAAAATCCCTTGCATGAGAGCCTTCATCTGAAACATGTCATCTGATGCCAATTATCCATATAAAATAAAATAAAATAAAATGAACTCATACCAGAATACACATAGAGGCAAGTTCCAGTGATGACTGGAAAAACAAATTGCCTATGTCATAAAAGAAGTGATGAGAAGAAAACTGACTTTCTTAGCCCAACAAAACAAGTTGGGAAGCGTAGCAAGGTTATTCTTTAGAAGGACATGGTTAGATAATACCACAGAAGGGAAAGAAAGTAGGAGACCAATACTGACATAGAACAGAGGCTTATAAAGTGGGAATGAGTAAAATGAGGCTGAAACCCTGAAGACAGCTGCTAATGAATCCTGTTGTAAGGCTTTGAAACAGCCTTTCTAGAGGACAGCAGGAAAGCACAGTTTTCTAATAAGAATGGCCAAATACATATAGTTTATTTTTAGTTTTATTTCTCTGTGACAACAGAGGTCCATTTGACTGTTCCTTATGGTTTCTACACCCCTGGCTCCCAGTTCTAGTTAGTCTATAAGGCTGTTCATGATCTGAATATTATTATTCCCAACCTGAATCTATAACATTATATAGAAACATAGGATTTGTTCATGTCCCTAATAATTTCACAGAAAAGAACAAATTTAATTTCTTATCTGCATTTCACCATCAAATCTTATTACAGCTGTTGAAGAAAAATGCAATATAGTAGAAAGGGTAATTTTAAAAATAAGTCTACCAAATAAACTTTGCAGCATGCTTTTTGAGGTAGGGAGAGGGCAAAGAAAGGGAAATAAGACAAATCATTTGAGGCAAACCATTATTAACTGCAAACTGTTGGGAGACATTTTGCTGAGAAAGATCTAACCAGCACACCAATCCAGTCCTGCAGAAATACAGAGATCATTTATCTAATTACAGTTGCATGACAGACAAGTTGCACATGAGTTCTTTAACACATTCAAAAAAGGCAGCAGAGCAAATTCCTCAGCTTGACTTTATTCATGTCGATTTGATTAAACATTCCTAACTCAGACAAAATATAGTCTGCATTTGACAGAGCTGGTGCAAAAGATGAGAGCCTGAAGCATGCAATTAAGGTTAGCACTATGTATTTCCAGCTCCTATTACCAAGTTAGGAGACAGCTGTTAACACTAAGCAAATTTTTATTTACAGGCATCAGAAATGTAAAGCTAGAGAAAAGTCCACACTATTGCACCTGAATATTTGCAGAAATGCACCCCTGCCCTTACACCGACACACACAAAACCCACAACCACCCCCCATAAACCAGTCTGTGATGGTAGTAAAGGAGTAACTGAGATGCCTGAAGGTAGAAATTGTGGGTTTGCTCTAACCAGGAAAAATACACTGCCTTTGCTCTAGACCACTCTCATCATTTTCTTCAGAAAATTTCGGTGCAGTCTACCAAAACTATTAAATTTATAATCACTAGATACAACATAGCTGATACAGTAAAATCTTACAGTGAGCAACAAATTACTTGAGCAGTAATTTCAGCAGTTTGCTACAAAGTATGCATTAGATGTATTCTCAATCCTCATTAATTCCAATTCAATGGACTGGTGGTAAAAGTGACATAAAAATAATAAAGCACATAAAACACAAACTCTGATCCTTAATGCTGCTAAATTGCAAAGCAACATCATAATAATGTGTTGAAAAATTAATACAGAAATGCCTGTGTTGTTTATTGGCTCTAAGAGGCACCAGAGCTTTGCAGTTATACTCAATTTAAAATTAAAAAAACCCATAAATTACAATCCTACTGGATAACACCAATCCATGAGAATGAAAAATGGTCATCCCAAGAGAAACAAAGGCCGCACATCCCTTTTCCAACCTTCAGAAGAGCAACATTTAAACTGTTTCATTAGGGGAGTCTCACATAACCAGTGGTTTATGGCATGGCATTAGAACTAAAAAGTCACTGCCTGCCACCTGACAACTAGATCCAAATTGTCAGGGTACTCAAGAATGTGAGGTAGGGAAGGTTGATCAGGTGGAATAAATGCTCTCAGTGGTGTCTGAACAACATGGATCACCATATATATCAACAACATATCCCTTCAAATTGAAATCTACTCGGCAATGTTTCCCCATTTTTAAATTGGAAAGTAAATTCAGTTCTCAGGATTCTGTGAGGGCTTATTCTCCAAAAATTTCTATTTTTAACAGTGACAGCTGTAAAACTACTTTTTTGGTCAGGGACTGGTAAAACACTAGAGAAAATATGCAGAAATTATTTGATTCACTCAGTCTCCCCTGCAAACACTGCGATAAATTCACACTGAAGATCTTGCAGACAAAAAGTACAACCTTTCCCTGACAAATTGAAGAATGAAAACAAGCAACAGAAGTGCCCTAAGATTCTGTCAGCTGTTAGCTGAGAGCTACAAACTGAATATGCAGATGGATGTTTGTTTATAAATGTATGTATGTTCCTATAACTTTGAGCTTTTCCAGTATAACAAAAGAAACAGATAGCACTTCTCCACGGAGTTGGCCTCTTGTAGGTCAGTCCCCAACCTGTGCTGGTTCTTGGGGTTATTTCTCCCCAGCTGCAGGACCCTACACTTGCCCTTGTTGAACCTCATCAGGTTTCTCTCTGCCCAACTCTCCAGCCTATCAAGGTCCCCCTGAACGGCAGCACTGCCTTCAGGTGTGTCAGTCACTCCCCTCAGGTTTGCAGGGTAAATTGCATCCTTCCTCCAGGTCACGGATAAACAGGATGAATAAGGCTGGACCCAGTACTGATCCCTGGGGAACACCTCTGCCTGCAGGTCTCCAACTGGATTCTGCTCTGCTGATCACGACCCTCTGAGCTCTGCCATTCAGCCAGTTCCTGATCCACCTCACTGTCCAGTCATCCAACCCTCATTTCCTGAGCCTACCTTCGAGGATGTTATGGGGCACAGTGTCAAAGCCTTAGTGAAGCTGAAGCAGACAACATCCACTGCTGTCCCTTCATCAACTCATCCTGCCATTGCATCACAGAAGGCTATCAGATCCATCAAGCATGATTTCTCCTTGATGAATCCATGCTGACTAGTCCTGATGACCTTCTTTTCTTCTACATGCTTGGTGATGACCTCCAGAATTACCTGCTCCATCACCTTTCCAGGGATGGAGGTGAGGCTGCCTGGCTGGTAATTTCCCAGGTCCAACTTCTTGCCCTTTTGGAAGCTGGGAGTGACACTGGCCTTCTTCCAGTCATTGGGCACCTCTCCCATGTATACAAATGTTGGGTCCTGAGAGCTTGATTTCCTTTACAAATCCACTCCTGCTGGATAGTGCTAATGTAACGGTAGACAACGTTAAATTGTGTAAGACCAGGGAGAAAGGAGTACCTTAGGCTGTAAAACATCACACAGTGAAGTGATGCAGAATTCTAAATATTTGTGATAGAGAGTTTGAGAAGGAATCAGGGGATCTGTGCTTATCTCTAATAACTCTCTTAGAAGTAGAGGGAATACAAAAAGCACACCAAACTTTGCCACTCATAAAAACAATTATTTGGTACAAATGCTGAAGAAGATGTCCAAACCACAGCTCAGTTTGTTTCACTATGAAAGTCCCATATACAGCATAACTGAACAAATTTATGTATAAACTGAACAATATTCGATTGATGTTTTTTAAAGTATGTCTGAAATTACAAAAATCTGCAAAGCTCAAATTGTATTTTATTAACTGTTTCAAAACCACACAACCAATATTTTCTCTTTATTAAAAAAAAACAACTGAGAACTTTGTTTTGTAACTCAAAAAAGCCCAGTTTTTATATTTGAAAACAGTTGCCTAAATGCCTTTCACCTACTCCATACTTCAGTGTGAAATAAGCAGACCTGAATAGGAAGCACACACTAAAACTGCATTTGAGAAACTACGTTGAACAGGGATATATAATCACATTTCCTGAACAAAACCCTGCCACTCTCCTATCTACATTTATACTTGGATATCAAAGCTCGATTTCTGACTGTTCCCTCAAATTCTTGTCATATTCAACTTGAAACCATTCTGAGAGAATAGATGGCCAAAACTGGTTTTATTTTCCTATGTCTGCAGTACAGGACTGAGTCATCCCCTCCAGAAGGGCAATGCAAAAGCAGAGAACTCTACCTCTTTTCAAAAAGCTCTGATGAGTAAAGAACTTACTTTACATGCAGCTTCAATAATCATTTAAGGTGTGAAAGAATGTTACTGGAATAAAGGAGTCTGAAATTCAATGAGAAAAAGCTCTCTCTTAGGTCAATAGATGTTTCATGCAGTTATTGCTTGTACTGCCATGTAATCTTGAGTACCACGGTGTTGACAGAAAAAGGAAGGAAAATATCACTACAGTCTGAGAATGCACTTGTCTGATCTATTACACAAAGATGACAGTCACAGTGATTAATATGCAGGAGTTTTTTACAGTTCCTTTTTAGAGCATATCTGAGGTTTTTGTGGTCTGTCACTCAAACTGTAACTAATTTGTAGTTATTGACTGTTGCACAGTTGCAAAGGAGATCATCTTCAAGTCCCTTTTTCTTCCTATCATTCTCACCTCGCATTTCCTGCAGTCTACTTGAGTTGCATTGTCCAATACTATGCAGCAAAACTAAAACTCAATGTGAAAATATGCTGAATTACCCAGCTGAAATGGCCTTGCCCTCTTTTTCTGCTATAATCATGAAAATGGAGGGAAAACGCAAACACACATGGCTATTAATCTATTCAAATCAAAGCTCTTATTATGCAAACACATCCTCAGGCGAAGCACAGCACAAACAATTCAAAGACAGGGATCCTCCAAAGAGGAAATAAAAAAGGATTCTGATGAATTTAAAAATCCAGAGCTGTTTATTCAAAACAGTCTGGTCATTTCACATTCTGCTCAGTGTTCTGAAGCTGATATTAAGCATACATTGTAAATGGACTAGAAGACATTTTTATAGCAGCTTGCTAAGGAAACAGATGTAAATCTGACAAAAATCAAGGGAGGGAAGAATGGGCCTAGAGAGGGGTAGAATAACCTGCTATGGAAAGTTACAGAAAACATCCAATCTATCAAAATATCAGCAGGGAGACTGTCAGCATCCTGAAAAATGAAAAGAAAAAATTCAATGCTTAAGACTTCTGAATAGCTTTTCAATACTGCTATAGTATTTTTAGGCTTAAATATAATGGGAACAGATAAATCACCTCATGTTTCATGCTGCTGTCCATACATGGGCTAGGAAAGCATGACCCAGGGCCAAGACTTGCAGGCTTTGTCATCTCTCCATATTTCAGAGCTTTCAGGTGCTCCTCAGGACCTTTTGTTCAATTCACACTGAGACTAACTAGCACTACCACAGGGATAGACTTTTGTTTGCAGGTAATTCTGACATTTCTAAGGACAAACAAGGCCAAATTAAGGCAGGACTATTATGCTGTCTGGGTCCTTGCTTTTCTAGAGCTGTTTACTGCTTTCTTCTTTTAGTCCTCTGAATAACAGAAATTAATACATACATAGCACAATCTCAGCTTTCTGTGGCCAGACAACTTGCAAAGAGGTTTTGGTATATCACAGCCTCCAAATGACCAAGGCAGTGAATCTCTGGTACTCTCAGCATCCAGCAGACTTCCAGCATGACCTCATGGGCAGTCAATCAATAGCATACATGTTCAGCAGCCATCTGACACAAGGGGCTCCTGGACAGTTTACTGGGAATTAGTTATTTGAACAGTTATTTGCCTCCAATGTACTGGGAGATGACTGGAGCTATTGTTCTGAACAGGATATACTGGAAATATGGCTGGACTACTTCTTTCTGCCCATGCAGTACTTCTGGAGGGTAAAGATGCTCTGGTTGCTAACCATAAGAAGAAAGAAACAGCATTTGTTTTGGCACACAATGAAGTATGTATAAACTCAGCTCTGGGCTGTACTCCTGGATTCCTCTCCCTGCTTCCCTTGTCAGTTCAAAGGAAGTAGAGTTGTCATGTAACTTACTCTCCAATGGGTACATGCTGTGAGAGCAAGCTGGGACCACGAGGGACTGACCATCTGCAAAGATGGACTTGGGACTCTGCATTTCCTCAGCTGAGGGTGGCAAATTATGTTAGATTTTGCATACGGTTACACACAGCTAAAACTGCCATCTAAAATACAACAAAAAATATCAGTATTATTCTTGATGCCCAGAAAAATGCTGGTAACATGCTCTTGAGGCACAGTCTAGGGCTGACTCTGAGAATGCAGCTGGTGGAAGGACTTCCCAGGGAGTATTAATTGAATTACAGAATAGTATCATAGAATAGTTTGGGTAGGAAAGGACCTCCAAAGGTCATCTACTCCAATCTCCTGCAATAAGCAGGGACATTTTCAACCAGATCAGGTTGGTCACATCCCCATTAAACCTGACTTTGACTAAGTCCACACCTTCCACCTCTCTGGGCAACCAGTTCCAATGTCTCAATACTCTCATAAAAAACCACAAAATATTTCTTCCTTTTAATCTATTTTGAATCTACCCCTTTTTAGTTTAAAACCATTATCCCTTGTCTTATTGCTACAGACCCTATTAGAAAGTCTGCTCCCATCTTTCTTGTACCCTGTTTATGTACTGAAAGGCTGCAATAAGGTTCTCTTCTCCAGGACGAATGACCTCTGCTCTCTAAGCCCTCCCTCACAGGAGAGGTGTTCCAGTTCTCTAATCATTTTCGTGGCCCTCCTCTGGACCTGACCCAACAGGTTCATGCCCAACATTTTAAGGTAATGCACAGATTTGAATCACCAGAAAGCAACACAAATAGGAGCTACATGTCAGCACTATAAAGGACAAATTCACCTGGGAAGGAAGGTGTGGGATTAAGCAGACATCCCCTCCTCCTATTCTGCAAGTGGACACTTCTGCAGTTCCAGTCAGTATTGAATATCAATACAATTCAATTAACTCTAAAGTAAAGAAAAGGGTGAATTTTTGACTCAGTATTTTGCTTATGAAAAATGTCAAGTCCTGGTCTTACTAGTCTTTATGTAGAATTACAATAATATAATTGATTAAGGTAGAATTTGCTGGATTAAGACCAGCCTAAGAGTATAATTTGTACCAATTGTGTTGATCAGTGGATTGCACACCACGAATAATTACCTAGTGAACTGCAGTTATCAACTTCTTGAGTGTTCAGATGCATTCTATGAAGACTCTGATTATGAAGTACTGTTTCAAAACTGCAGCAATGTTATCTACAGGTCTCTCCATGATTTACTCTTGGAAAAAAAAATGCAATTTTATTGTTTCCCTTTACATAAACCTAATAACAAGTGTGTTAGCAAGCAGCTTATGTTATTGAACTGTGAACACCAGAACCAAAGACAGGCTGGAATTGCTACATGCCCAGAATGAACAGCAGGTAACCCAGACCATCTCCCTTCCTGCCTCAAAATTCAAAGCAGTATTAAGCAATCAGGTAGCAGATAAATAAATTTCTATAACCTATCTCAATTTTTCCAGTGAAAGTTATTATGTTAGAGGCTCACTGTTCCACCCACAGTGATAGCATGGCTTCCCTGGTAGACAAAGCTGAAGAGAGGGAAGTTCACAAACATTTTCTGCAATAGAAATCTGAACAGGTAACAACACTGTTCCACACCAGCAGACAATGTTTTACTCTCATTTTTATTTGCTTTCATCATCAGTTTTTATAATCTGGATGATACTTAGATAATTTTTTAGTAAAAAATATTTAGCAATACAGACTCTCCCCTGATATTAGATAGTAACAATAACATTAATATTAAAATGATGAATAATCTAATTTTTAAATAATACTAGTCTTCTTATACTGTGAATAAATGGCAGAAATTTAAGACTGGGAATAAAAAATACAGGAGAACTCTGTATTTTTAACAAAGTTTAAAAAAAAACGGACAGGAAGGAGAGCAAGAAATTCTATGTGTCTGCAACTCAATTTAAGATGATGCTAGGCATCAATGAACAAAGTGAGATGGAGAGGGTGAAAGAAATTGCACAACAAGCAAATAAAGAAATACATTGTGTGCTTAGTATAGTTACCAAGAGATAATTTTTCCCTCAAAGAAAGCATGTGCAAAAAGGGAAGAGAACCTGAATTTGTCAGGTGAAATGTACAGCAACCCTCATTGTCCACTGTTAAGAGCATTAATATTTGTCCAGAGACATGGTGAACTTTGAGCACCTAATGCCTGTTGCCCAGTTTTAGGATGCTTTAGACAACCCCCTGATGCATACATGAGGAACAAGGTCACCTGCGAGGCACACAGGCAACACCAGGTACCCCTACAAATCACCTGGGGAGGAATACACATTCAAATGCTCATTTCAGTACCTATTTGCAACCCTTTGGAAACCAAATCAATTATACTGGTTTTGTTTTCAGTATTAAAAAAAAAAAAAAGGAACATATTTGTTGGTGGAAAAAACAATTCAAGCTGGATTCAAGCAATTTCTAAGTGTAATATGTTAAAAAACATTTAAAACTCATATCACTGGTGGTTTATCACAGCAATCTGATGAGTTCAGTAAGAATTTTTAATCACTGTTCAAAGCACGCTAAAGGTAACATGCCCGGATGCCAAAAGCACTTGACCAGGTAGACACCAACACCATCTCTGGTTTTAGCAGGAGCATTGCTGAGGAGCTACCTGTCATTTATGCAAATTTCTGGGAGATGCAATAATAAGTAATATTAGGAATTCTGAAAAGACACTATAATCACACATAAAGATTTACTTCAGAAAACTACCCCAACCTGAGTGCCACATGAGAACAGCCAAAGCATGATGTTTCAGTGGAGGGATAAAGCAACACGTCTTTCCATTTCTAAGCTGACATTCAAGATAGTCATGCACATATTCAGGTATTATTTTATTCCTCACAGATGAGTGAAAAGTTAAGAGGAATAAATAATAGATGATGGACATTTTCCCATCATCTTCAATAAGACCACAACTTACTCAATCCAAACCAGTACTTGCTTTTACAGCTGCGTTTTGAATACATGTTTACCTTTATAAAGCTAAAAAAAGCAAAAAGAACATGGCTATGAAGTTGTATGGTCAAACTCACAACGATTTAAACCCCATCATTATTAAGTTACTTTACTCAACCATGAATTCATCTCACTTCTGTATTTCCATTATGCAGTTTCTAATTAACTGCCTTTCCCCTACCCTTCAGAAACCCGGTGCCATTAAGTATGTGTGATAAATGAAAAGTTATTAATGATCAGCTGTTCAACTGCTGCAAACTGTTAAAACCTATGGTAAACCTGTTAAATCCATTCATTTGTCTTGAACTTTCTATGGCACTTTTCAGAACAGAGGGGACTGCTTCTCAAAACTTAATCAATCTTTAAAATGGCTAGCAAAATGAAAGATGGTATCACTCCATTTCACAAATAGTTGACTGAGGCATAGACAGACCATGAAAAAAATCCTATTAATTTTCACACCCAACTTGATAACTCTAGTGAATGATTTTTCAGAAGGTGATTGCTATACAGTTACTTCATCCATTCAAAGTAGCATTCCCATTGGCTTCAGTTGTAAGAGCTCAGCATTTCTGCAAGACATTTCTACAGGAATTTCCAGCTGTTACTCTGAAAAATGAGACTTGCATTTATTAACCATTTGCAAGCAGTATGGCTTGAGTAACCACCTGGTGTTACAAAGGAGTATGAAGGCAATAAGAAAATCCTTAAGGCAATAATTAGATCCAGTATCCACCATCCTGTCCAGTACATAATGACTTTCAAAAAAGACAGAAGTTCTATGACAACAGCCCTCTCTTACTCTATCACAGGATGACAGTAGCTCCACTTTGTCAAAGAGGTATTTTGAACTGTCCAGAACAACACAAGAAAACAAAATAACCGACCAAGCAAATGAACCAACCCCCCAAAACCAAAACCTGAAAACAACCAAATCAAAGAAGAATCACACATTTCAAGTCTGCAGGATTTTCTACTCAATTAAAGTTCACAGGAATCTGTGCCCAAGTGGTAACGCTGTCTCAGAATCAGTTTTGCAAGCAGCCATTGAAAACCAGGGGCACTACTATGATGCAACCAGCAGTTGTGTGACTTGAGAAGCTGCCTTTTTTTGCCTAGGTGGCAATATTCACATTATGAATATAGCACATTCACTGATCAGATGGTTTGCCAAAGACGAGTTGGGGGAAGCCAGAAATAAGAAAGTACAGTGTGCCTGAAGACCTTCCAAGCTTCCAAACTTGGTGACATGGTGATTCAATCTTGACAAACAGGGATCCGGCAAAGAGGGTATAGCTATTTGCACTATAAAATGTATTGAAAATACAGCAGAGGGATCAGAAAATCAAAGACTGCCTGCAATGGAAGTTTCCTGACCACACAGGAACAGCATATCTCTGAAACCTCATGGTCCATTCAGAGCTCAGAAAGAGTGTGACCTTCTGTGGACACAACTCTTCGGCACATCCACCACAATTCTGCCCTCAGCTTCTTACTCCTAATGTATCTGAACGCACTATGCAGGCTCCCTCAGCAGGCAATCTGCACATCCTCAGCTACCTGTTTTCCCAGCCACCTGCAAAACAGCTGCACCTTATCTTTAACTGTTTAATCTTTAATCTCCGCTAGTTTATCACTAGCTTTAGCCCCCAAGTGACTGCTCCTCACCGTTTCTTCTTCTTCACTTAAACAGTCGTGTTTTCTAATTTATCTTCTCTGGCCAGTCTCAGTTTTCCTCCTATATCTGCTCCAGACTTGTGGCCCTGAATGACTCCATTTCCACCCTAAACTCAGCTTTTTGTCTGTCTCTTTTGCTTTTAATTAACTATCTTGCAGCTCCACGCACACATCCATGCACTGTCTGAGCAGTTCTGAAAGCACCTAAAAGTTCTGGTACTCTCAAGGGAAATCAAGTAGTCTCAAATAGTCACAGAAGGAGTTACTATTATCCACCTTTAATAATTTATTTTCCTCTTTCTTCAAATACCTTATTTTGGGATATTTTAAACCAAAATAAGTATCTTCCTGATTTGATTATCCCTGTTAGGCACTGTATTTTACTTTCTGTTCTCCAAGAATGTAATTCATAAGTCTTGTGTTTCAGAGATCTATGGGCAGAACCAAGGCTAAATAATTTTTTAAAGTGCTTTATGAAAGATCATATACAGGAAATTAGGTCAGTTGATAATTATTTTACAGTTGTGGCAAATGTATCAGTTCTTACTTTACCCAATCCAATTACACAAACTTAGGTTACTGATTAGTTTTCTATTAATTTTAAAGGCCCCCTTGAATAACACCCCCTAGCTAAAAATAGTTAAAGAAATACATAAGATGTACAATAAACAATTAGTAGACTGACTCCTTTAAAATCTGGAGGGAAAAAAGGGTCTTTGGAAAAGCGTTTGACATTTCTGATTTATGTTAGTTCTTCTTATCTTTAATAACACTATTTGTCAGGAGTCTGCATTGAAGGATTACTGGAGCACATGAGAGAATGAGTTAATTAGGTTGTTTTGTTTTATTAAAATATGCTATTCAAGGGATTTCCTATTTACCTGCTTAAGCACCATTAGATAAAAGAAAAAAGGCTGTCAAAAGAAAAACCAACAATACATGAAAAGGAAAAAAAATAAAGAAAGACAGCATGTTCTGAAAGAAAACAAAGGAAAATTTCTAAGCACTTATGACAGTTGCATCCAGGAATACTGCCTTTCCTTTAATGTCAAAGAGGGGGACCAAAAGCACTCTACACTTCCTGAGCTCAAGCAGAACAGTATATGCAACAACAAAGATTGAGGCAGAGTCTTTAATGCAGCTACAACTTACAAGACTGCAGCCCCTGACAACTACTACGAGCAAATTTTACTCAGAAGAAAATGCAGAAAGACCAATATTATAAAGGAATTAATTCAGAGAGGTAATTAAAGAGAGAGTCATGCAGATGAGAAATAGGATACATCATACTACAGTCTGCAGATACACCATGTGGAGAATGCACTGTGAGAGACCTACTGAAGGCTATTTACAAGCATCTTCCTCCAGAAGCTGTAAGGCAGATGAGGGGCATTATAGGAATGCCATTTTACTACACAAGCCATGTGCACATTAAAAACTTTGTGGGTGCCTGCCAGTGGATTTGCTCTCAGGCTGGCAATGTCACTGTGCCATGTTGCCTTCTTCTCTTACTCCACCCCTGCCAGTGTTAAGCACTCAGTAATAGCCATAATTTTGCATTCTGTATCCTTTACCAGCACATCACCTTTCTCATGTAATAGCGATGCTGAAAAAGGCAAGTGACCAGCCAACCTTTTCCCAAACAGTCAAGATGAAAAAATCCTTAATTTAGGCCTTTTCTCATTCTAGCTTCTGTACAGGGCAAAGTTTATAACAGTGATATATTGTGAAGAATAACCCAAATATCGCGGGCTTTCACTTGGCAAAGGGTGCACTGACAGAAAGGAAACCATGCTCTAGCTCAGCCTTGTGCTGTGACAGGAATCACTGCCCCCATCAACCTTTGGTGCACTGAAATGAAAGGCAAGCATGAGCAGAAATTGTGGGCAACGTACAGTTTTTCACACAGCTTTACAATTTTCTGCTCAGGACATTCATAGTATCCTTTGTTTCCGAAAGAAGCCTGAAATAGGGAGAAATGTACAAAGAAACAAAAGAGAGAGAAATGTCTGTAGTATAGATTTTTTTCACCAATCTCAGAAGAGATTAAAAAGAAATAAAAGCCAAACACAGAAAGAGAGAAAACATTCTGCAGCTAGTTAAAGCAGGAGATTCTTTTCATTAAATTATCCTAATGATTTCCACATACAATTTATTGAGCAGGCAGATCATGCAGATGGATGGATATTTAAGAAAAGATGCATAGTGATCAATTGAAATGACAACCACATTTAACATTATCAAGAATTACCTGGAAAACCATTTACCACAGTCATCTTTTGCATCTGGCTGTCTAATGGTGCCTTTAATGAAAGAGACAAGCATAACTTAACTAATTACTTAAAGATATTGAAATCCGTCATGTCAGTGACTTCTTAGAACACATTTTCTTGGACCTTAGGCTTTTTTCTTATAAAGTGGAAAAAATTAGAATTAGGCAGCTTTCAAAGTTATGAAATATGAGGTCATATTGTGACAAATTATACCACTCAAGAATGAATGTAATTTTAATTAAAAATCCATCTGATTTGGAAGAACAACTTTCTATCATGTAAAAACTGGACATTGCAGTGAGCACTGTTTTGGTTAGTTGAGTTAGAAGGCGTGAGTCAACACATTGATTAGCTTTAACCATTAAATGAATGCTCCTTTTGTACCATCATTGCTCTCATTGCAACATGAGGAATGGAGTTTTTGTTTCTCCTCCCAAATATCCTCCTGATGGAGCTCAAAAGATCTCCCAGGGTTCTGTGTCTGCTTTTCAGTACAGGAAAAGCCAATTCAACAAACACCTTTTGCCCAGTTTTACCTGGACCTTGCTCTTAGATGTCAGATCAAATATGCTCACAGAATCTCAGTACCAGAGAACATCTGAGGCTGGAAGGGGCCTCTGGAGATTCTCTGGAGATTCTCTGCTTGCTCAAAGCAAGAAAAGCTGGAACAGGTTACTCAGGGTTGTTTACAGTTAGGTTTTGAAGATACCCAAGGCTGGAGACTTTGAAATCTCTTTGGGCATTCTGTGTCAATGTTTGATCCCATGTAGTAAAAATGGTTTTTCCTTGTATTTAAGCAGAATTCCCTGCATTTCAGTTTGCTTTCTTGGCCTTTCACTGCATACCACTGAGAACAGTCCGGCTCTGTCTTCTTTGCACCCTCCCCTGAGGCATTTATGCACATTGGTAAGATCCTCACTGAAGATTCAGGGTGAAAAGTCTCTCACAATGCTCCTCATTTGAAACATGTTCCAGTTTTTAATCACCTTGGTAGCCCTTTGCTGAACTTGCTCTAGTAGACCCATGACTTTCCTGTGCTGCAGAGCCCAGCACTGGATACATCACCCCAGATGCAGTATCATCAGTGCTCAGTCGAGGAAAGATCTGCTTTGACGTGCTGGCAATGCTCTTTCTGCTGCATCCGTGGATACCACTGGCCTGTTTTGCTGCAAGGACACGCTGCTGTTCTGCTTGTTGCCCACCAGGACCACCTGGGCCTTATGCAAAGCTCCTTTCCAGCTGTTGAACCCCCCCGCATGTCCCGGTGCATGCAGGTGCAGGACTTGGAATTTGCCTTTACTGCACATCATCAGGCTCCTGCCAGGTAATTTCTGCAGCCTGTCAAGCACAAATATGTGGTGTATCAGCCACACCTCCCAGTCTTGTATTGGTGAGGATGTCCCATCATCTAAGTCACTCATGAAGCTGTTAAACAGAACTGGACCCAGTACAAACACCTGGGGAATATCAAGTAATACTGAAGGATCTTTGGATACCTTCAGGGTACTGAAGGCTTTTGGATTGCATAGGTACTCTAGATAGATAATACTCAGATGTACTGAAATATCCAAGTCACCCAAAAAGCTCTAGAAAATGTGCACAGAAATAATCTAATAAGCAGATTAGTAAAGAGAAACAAGGAGATGCATTTTATCCCATTTTTCTTTAAAAAACTAAAAGCCTGGTTTATCACCATTATTAATGCAAACAAATATGGACAAAAATGTGATTTATTTACAATGATAGCTTATTTTGTTCCTGTGGTGCATATGCAGTGGTTCCAAAGGCATTAATGAAGACTTCTCTGTCTTCACTTTAAAGACCAGTTTTTCAGGGATAGGTTCACCAACTCAAGTTAACTTATTTCTGAATGACAGTCTGCCTTCAGTTCAGAGTTGTGCTAGGGAACACGTATCTTTGCAATGTATTGCATGGTGTCATGCTCCCAAAATGATGCAGAGAAGTTTATCCTTCATCTGACTCTGTGACAGTAGACCCTCGTCCTCGACTCACAGTTTCTCTATGTACACAAAAGTGATTCAAAAGATCCAAGCAAAGCCTATAAATGCAAACATGTAAGTTTTCCCAGGCAGTTATCTAGCTTTACCAAAGCAGGAGAAGAGACCTCTCCACTTTTCTACAATTTTTCGGTCCTGTTACCAACTACATATTTCTTTTGGCTCAAAGCACTGGACATTTGTCCTTCGCAATCTTTTGGGAAAAACAAAATCGAGCCTTTCAGTTCACAAGAATTCTGAGAAATTGTGTTCCATTACCAAACGCATGTCCTTTTGAAATTCTGAAGCAGGCAACGATGACAGCAATTATGCATTTTATTTTACAATGCTAACATTATGCTTCAGTATCTTTTTTCAGTAAAATGATGGGTTTGATTGTTTGAAAAATCTTTAAATGCTTTATAGTTAATACTGACTCTGAATACTGATGCACAGCTGAGAGCAGCAAATAAAATCATAGGTGAAAACTAGCAGTTTTCCTTCCCAGGTGTGGCAAGCTTTTATTATATTAGCAGAAAAAAGGATTTAAGAAATTTACATTAAAATGAAACCCCATACTCATCAAAACAATTTGTAATATTAGTTCAAATCATTTAGCTTTAACTACCTGATTTCTAAAATGTTATTTCTTAAGGACTGGTATGAAAAAAAAAAAAATTATCCAGAGCAATAATAAAAACACCTTTCTAAAAGTAACAAGAAATTAATTCAGGCTTTGTTGGAATTCTCTATTTAAATGCAGCTCCACAAAAGCACTAGACCACAGTACATAAACTAATTTAATGGCAAACATCTTTTTCAGTGTGTCTAATTCTGTCGAAGACAAAGAAAATAGATTTCCCAACTTCCTTAGAATCCTTTTTCTTTAGAAAATGAGGGAATCTTACAGATTGCTCTCCCAAAATATGCTGAGCCCATGTAGTCTTCACATAGTACTGGGAGTTCAGCACCTTAGAGGAGGGTCTCAGTCAGTTTCATACAACATCATATTACTCATTTTCCTGACCTCATCTGTCAGTATTAGCCACTGCCACCTCTCACTCTAATTGTGAGAGAAAAAGATCTAGCCCAAAACTCCTGAGTACAAAGTACAGCACTAGTGTTTTAAACAATGCACATATGCACCAAACCACCTGCCCGCTTTCTGAAGTAAAGGTGGGGGCAAGAGGTATTAATATGGAACAGGAAAATATTGGAAAAAAAATAACCTTTGCCTGGAAAGTGTAATGTGGACCGGCACATAGGCATTTTCTGACCTCTAAGGTAGGCTGAAGTGAGTGACCAGCATGGTAATACACATAAGATCTTTCCCATATCTCAAAAAGAAGACCATCATGCACATTTCAAAAGCCTCTTGACATGGAGCAAAGATATTAAAATCAAACCAAACCCTCACTCTTAACCAGTATTGTTTTTTCCTAGTATGTAGAGGTAAATTGAGCCAGG
The DNA here is from genome assembly GCA_035583155.1 of Acropternis orthonyx. Taxonomy (NCBI): domain Eukaryota; kingdom Metazoa; phylum Chordata; class Aves; order Passeriformes; family Rhinocryptidae; genus Acropternis; species Acropternis orthonyx. The sequence goes on along the minus strand of JAWWEU010000081.1, from coordinate 53,976,731 downwards.
AAGAAAAAAGAAAATAAAGTAAAAAAAATGGGGACGTGAGAAACTATGGGAAGAGAGAGAAGAAAAGTTCACAAATCTGCATCCACAGGTAAAATCACTTTCTAAAACTGAAAGGAATAAACGGCTATTAGTACCCCAGGGAGAAGTAGATAAAGAAGTATGTATTTATGCAGAACTGAAAGGACTGTTTCATTGGTGGGCCAGTGTTTTCTGTCAAACATTCTCTGCAAAAATTCTGAAGCAAAAATATATGTTTGTAAAACCAACATAATTTAAACTTTATAACTGAGACCAGCTTCTGGATTGGCACAACACAGACCAAATGCTAAAAGTGAACTAGTTAAATAGCCAGAACACTTCCAGCTATGGAGATGACACACAGGGAAAATAAATTAAATGTTGAGTTTTGTAGGACACAGATCAGATTCTAAAGTGCTTGTCAAAACAGTTTCCCAATACACAAGAAAAAGTACTGTCAATCTTAATCTAAGCCTATCACTGCAGACAACCTCATTCCTCTGGATTCACTGAAGCCACTTGTAGAGAGCTGATCACTAAATGTAAGTTCTTAAATACTTAGGGGGGAAAAAAAAGGAAAAGTTGAAGAGAATAATCAGGTTTTTGTTGGTTTTTGGATTTGATTTTGGTTTTGGGTTTTTTTAACAGGAGATTAAAGGGCCTGCATAAGGTCACAGAGTGATTACCAACATATTAAAAATACAGATATGAAAATGCCAGGAGATTACAGACAACCAAAAGCTGCCAAACTGAAGCTACTCCAAAAAACTGAGTAAAAATATAAAACTATGTATATCAATAATGTTTTCACTAAAATAAAATTGCCTAGATCTGAGCAAGGGATCAGATTTTAAGCACAGGTAGAAGGCACCTCACTTAAAAGTGAAATGAATGTGAAGTGGTATCAGATTGAGAAAACACATGGCACCCCAAGTAATAAGAAGTAGAACTACCAGATTTTATTATTTGGAAAGGGAATCAATCTAAAAGCATCCACTAAGCACTGCTATGAAGAAGAAAAACAATGCACATAAGATCAGTATCAGCTAAGGCCAAAATGTGAAACCCAAATTAACTAAAACTAGCTACCACCATAAATGAGACATTTCAAGCCAATCACAGCTCCCCACCCGAAACACTGAAACGTGCCAGACAGTATCTCACAGCTGGGACTACAATCACCTGCTTTTCCCTGCTACCATTTGAATACACATTCTCAGCACTGAACTTAGCTTTGAGGGAAACAATCCCGTGTTTCTGTCCCTCCTCCTTCTCCTCTTTCTGTCCTCAAAGTCAGCCTGCAAACACTCACAGTGGGAGTGTGGGCAGGTAAACACATGCAATGGACTCTGACTCTGTGCAGCCCCAGTGCAGGACCAGGAAACACGAAGTCCCTTTGCCTGTGGCACTGGACTGACGGCTCTGGTTTGGAATTCACCTTTCACAACATCTGCACCTGGCTGTAATGGCAGGGTAAGCACCCCTGCTCCTTTTCAAATGGAGCATTCAGGCACACACCACACCAGTGTCTCAACACCACAACAGGGTGTGTAAGAAGGCGTCAATCAAAGCTTCGAATCAGCTGTAAACCACAGAGAAGCAGATACACACAGCAAGGGCTGTTCATGGTATTACTCTTTGCTTTCCCATATGCATTTCCTCCTACAAATTAATCATGTGTGCATTTTTTTCCCATTTGGTAAGCCCAAGTCAGCTGTTAAAGAAGGATACTGTCGTGTTCCTTGTGCCAGTTTATAAATCAGTGCCGCCTCTGACGGGGTCCTGCTACGAAATATCCTCTCCAGCCTCAAACACGTTCTGCAAAGCTCAAAATGTGCCAGAATAAATGACATAGGACACAGCACACAGTGCACAGCTCAGCACAGTTCTAAGTCGTATGCAATAAACCCTTGCAAGTTCTAATGCCTCAGCCAGGAAGTGACAGTGGCAGCGCAATGTCACTAACGAGGAATCCATCAAGAGCTGCTTAACAAAGCAAGTACTCTGAATCTTGGCTGAAATGCATTTCCCACCCCAAATAAGTACACAATAAGCACATCACTTTCAGAAGCTAACTGTATTGAATTAAAAAAGCCAGAAGATTTGTGCTATTTCTCTATATGTATAATAATGACTTGTGATTAAGATAAAAAGAAAGAAACCGGGATGTTGTGGAGAAGAAGAAGCAGGTAACACTAACCACCTCTCCTGTCCAGGAGCAAGAGGAGCATCTTCTACAGCGGGAGGAAGCCACAACTTGGGGTAAAACAGAGAAAACACTAGCTGTGTAAAGTATGTTCTTTACAGTCATACTGGCCTGAATTACGTGGACACAAAACACAAAATTTTGTTTTGAAACACAAAATTATGTAAAAGGGGGGAAATGGACTGCATCCTATCGTGGGAGAAAAGCAACAAACCAAATCAAAATCTTCTTATATAAAAAGTTGCAGATTTTTAATGTAATTCTGATGTTAGAAAAAGAGAGAAAAGTAGATTACCAAGAGGACCTATCTTATGAACAAATTATTTCCAAAGATTTTAATTTTTCAAGTGCAACAGACAAGTGGAATTGCTTTCATTCATTCTTAACAACAGGAAAATATTCCCCAAGTATTAGTGCAAATGTTTAGATATAAAAAAGATGCCTTATTGAGTAATTTTTCAACCCCCCACTTGTATTCATCCTTTAATTCCCTAGCTATAATTATGTGTTGAATAACCTTCAAAGAATATTACCTTTTTTATTCTGGTAATGCATTCATTATTTTCATCAGTGAGCACAACAATGGCTTAATAGATAAAAACTTTCTTCAACATCATTTAAATGCATTCATACCAAAAGCTGTTTTTTAACATTCTTCTCTACAGTAATGTCTCAACAATACTTTTATTAAATGATAAATGACAGCTTCAGGTGTCAGGAGTTGAACAGTGCCTTTTGGACTACATTTAAATTTTAAACAAAATCTCACATTTCTAAATGTGCTAAAAAATAAAGATTTAATGCTTAACATACACTAGATAGCTTTGCTTCCCCTTTTCAAACTAGATCCAGAGGTGTGGAAAAAAGATCAAGGCCATATGTAAGCCATGAGGCAGAGGTATCTCTAGCAGGAACACGTGTGTCTGTTGTGAAATGAACACAGCAGGAAGCACAGGGGCTGTGAGCCAGCCCAGGCACAGTCAGGACTCCCTCCAACAGGTTCAGCACCACAAAAATGCAGCCTTTCAGGTCCCAGGTGATGAGCAGGGCTTTGTATGAACTGTTATGGTCAGCATGAGGTCGAGGACTTTTACAGCTTCTCTTCTGAAAAAGAACTTCTTCACTGTCTGCATTTAATTTCCCTGCTGCACGATATTTTGCCAAGCAGAAGAACATTCTATTCAGCTGGAATCTAGGTTAATCAGTTCCTATTATTTGTTTGTTTTTGCTGGTCACCAGAGAGATCAGTTCTAACTCACCTTCCTTGCCAGTTACTGGGCATGCATATTTAGTTTCAGAAATGCATTCATGTATTCGGCCATGCATGCTACAAAACACAAACTCCAACTCAGTGAAAGTGTGCATGTGTTTTATCTTCAAAAAAAAGTGAACTCCCATCATTTACAAAGTACTCTTCCTTCTTTTCAGTAAATGTTTTCTTTCAATGATGCTTTTTTTTTTTTGCACTGCAGTTTTTATTTATGGATGTAAAGGTACATTCTTTAAATAATGAGCAGTCATGTCACATCTTACCAAATCTTTTCAGGTAGGTATGATCAAAAGAGGTTCTCAGGAGCTACTGCTTCAGAAATTCAGACAATTTGTCTGATTTTGCTTTCCACTTTTGTTTTCTTCTCAAACAGCCTCTTATGGCTTCTTGTTGTGAACTTACTCAGTGAAAACATTTGAACTAATCCCTCAGATCCAACGTAAATACGCTGATACTGTGTTACTTTGCAAGTGAGCTTCTTGCTATTAATGGGATGACTTGAACTCCTACTGAATAGAAACTATTATATGGTTGACATGAAACAGAATGGCATAATTTAGTCTTCAGACACGCTCTTACAAATTTTACAGCACTTGGAATGGTAAAATATAATTAAAATGGAACATATCAACCTAACCCAAGACTAGTAAATTGTAGAGGAAACAGCTGTTACTGAATACCGTAAGCTGAAAGATGTTTTCAGAGAGGCTGACTGAGACATCAGCACACATCAGTCACAACAGCACCCGAGCACCCAGCACAGCAGGGCTTGCTGGAGTG
>JAWWEU010000081.1:53950017-53972269 GCA_035583155.1 Acropternis orthonyx | reverse complement strand
AGAGGCTGACTGAGACATCAGCACACATCAGTCACAACAGCACCCGAGCACCCAGCACAGCAGGGCTTGCTGGAGTGTTGTACCTTGGCACTCGTTCTGGGTGGCACTCAGTGACAGCAACTGGGATCCTGCACAGCGCTCACCGGTGCCAAACACACTGTTTGGTGAGTGTGAGTCCGTCAGAGCCCAGCGCCCAGCTCAGACTGCACCCCTCTGCCTGTACGCATCTACCTCACCTCTGCCTGCACCCCTCTGCCTGCACCTCTCTGCCACCCTCTGCCCTGGGTAACCCCTGAGGCAGAGCACTGTGCTGGCTGCCTGAGCGAGCAGGGCGTGCTGAGCCTCAGCGCCGACTCCAATCCATAAATCAGGCAGACTCTGAGCAGGGGCAATGAGAATCAGCCTGAAAGCTCATTTCACCTTGCCCTACAGCACAGTAGTGTTATGCAGAATCAACTGCCCAAAAGCTGCCTGTGATTTTTAACAGTTCTTTCTGATGGCCTTCCCAATTTGCCTTTCCAGGTCAATTTCCTAAAAACCTTAAAAACTCTGGCCTTGATTTATGCCAAAAATGCCATAATTTATTTACAACTCAAATCAATATTATGTGACATAGAATTTCGTGAGGCAGCACATTCTTATTTGTGTCCTGACCATATTGAATCAAATTGCCTTTTCCCTTTGACATCAGTATCTGACAAGGTTTAAACCCTGAAACACATCTGCATGAAGACCTTTCCACAATGGGACTCTGTGCTGCTTTCACATCTTTTATCAGAAAATTTGGTTCTAAGATGTTTTCAGAAAACGTGATTGATTTTCTCTTTTTTCTAAAATTATGGAAATTCTAAATACCTTTTAATGTGAAATTAATTTACTTGAAAAACAGCTGATTATTTAGCTCTACTTCAGAGTACTCATAACACCTCCTAGTTTACAAACCTTGTACCTGAGCCAACAGAGATTTCAGAACACCCCTAGCAGTACACCCATGAGTGAAACCCATTGCTCTCTTGGTAAAGCCAGATTATTTTCCATTGTTTAGGCCACTAGTTTAAGTCATTAACTTTTACTGGTTCATACATGATCAAGTTTTTGCACAAACCAGGGCTAATTACTGGAAACATAAATTTAAATTACTATAACCAAGAAAAGAATAAGGATATCTGCCTATCACATATGGTAGTTCCAAAATTAGCCATATTTAGTATCTAACTTAGTATGTGCTATATTATGTCTATAAAATTAAATAACTTCAAATTTAAGAATTAAGTTTATTTTAAACACAACTGTAACAAATTAAAATATTGTTTCATCTAACCAGCTAGAAATGAATTTATTATATGGGCTTTAATGAAGCATTAATTTCTTTCAAATTTATTTTACAGACTTACAGTTTTCATGTTTAGCTGCCACACATTAAAAAGAAAAAACAATCTGGGGGAGAAAGAAAGCAAACTTTTTTCCATACTCTGAAATAAAACTTGCAATTCCTAAATATTCTAACAAGTAATTAAGAATGGAAGCCTATCTAGGAAGTAATTGAGAATTCTGCCAGAGATAGGACAATGCCATCCACAGCCTTGCAAAGTTTCCTTCCCTGTGCAAACATGACGTGCCGCTGTTATTTCTGAACCTCAACGGTGCGGAACACTCACTTAATGTTGTAATAAGGAAAGTGTTCATGCTGTGGAACTGCAGCAGCTCACACCTCCAATTAAAGAACAGAAATCATTAATAGCTATAAAAATTGTACTAAGAAGGTTTCTAAAAATACTTTGAAATGCAGTCATTTATTCCAAAATTTCCAGAAAACTAAGATTGGTGCTAAAGCCACAGATTTATTTTGGTCGTACTCATTAAGAGCATGAAATGTTTCTACCATATTTTTACATTATGAATTTAGAAGCAATATCACCTAGACAGTAATACTCATTAAAACCCCTAAAAGGTGTTGTGAACCTTAGCTATGAATAATGGGTGAGCTCAGAGGCAGCCACTATAAACAGCAAACATACTGGGGAAAATTACAGTCATACAGTACTGCATACTGTAGTGTTTCAGTTTTACAATTCTAATGCCATGTTCTGGAAGGCATTAAGACCACTGGTACACAATTTTATTACCAATGTTTTTAATCAAGTATCACTACAATATCTCAAATAATAAAATGTAGTTGTCTACATATACTATAATTAACACCGTATCAGACTGATTACAGTCAGGATGCAGCGGTAATAATACACGGCCTCATTAGTTTCCTGAGGAAACATTAAGGACTTGCAAAAACTATTTGTTTTCAGTGGAGCTCATAATCCAGAAGATTTACAAATACACATATTTACAAGTAGATTCATCCATTCAAGAGATGATCCCAACCACCTTTAGCTTTAGGGAGTAAAAGGTAACAGGGACTCTGAGGTATTTTTGGGTTTCAATAATGCATCCTTACGTCCTGATCCTTCCTTTGAAATCTTGTCTGTTCCTTCTGCCAACAAAATCCTCTCACTTCACCCCCAGTATCTGAAACAACGGCAGTGCATGTATCTTGCTGCAGAAAATCAACTCTTCTTGCTCTACGCTTTTGCCTAATAAACTCTCTCCTGCTCAGCATAAGCATTTTCTGCTAATGTAGTGATAAACAGCACCTAAAATATGGAAGCGTCCTTGTATATGACAGACACCAACTTGCCATCTTAAGCAGCTTTTCATAAGAAAACCCTCATCTTACAAAGCAACCAGTCATTCATCTTGCCAATCACAGTGTCACTTCTGAACAAATCAGACTTAACATTTTCATTATCACACTCCCACTATGTTTTCCTCAAGGCTAGAAAGTTATTAAATGGTATCAACACTTTCACCCATGCTCTGACTAAAATAATTCAACTGTGATGTGTCACAACTTCCATCAAAATGAGAGAAAATTTCATATTCAAGTGTATAAAATGGAATCTGTGATGATACACAACTCAACATTCTTATGCCTCCACTTCATGAAAGTCTAATCTCAGCACCTGTGTTTGTTGGATTTTTTGGCATATCACTGCCTGGAATAGCTACATCTGTGGTGTGCTAGCCCTTCAAATGCCTCTTTCAGGAGAGACGCTTGACCTCCCAATACTAAAAAGACCGCATGTTTCTTTATTAAAAAAAAAAAAAAAAGGCATGAAACAGAGTAGAATTCTTGCTTGAATTTAGGATATTTATTGCATTATTTTCCAATGAAAGATTGCCTCAATTAAAAATTAAAAATAATGGCTTTATGGAGATAATCTTGTCACTCATGAAGGCCATGCAAGTTTAGTTACTGATCCCAATATGACACCCAATGTGTAATCCCTTTGGATAGACAAGACTGTACTTTTTATAAGCTTTGAGATGTATCTGGCCCATAGTTCTTCACCTATATCTGCTCTTCGTGTCAAAGCTCTTACACCTTATACCTGTTTGCACAGCATATGAACAAACCATATGAATGCTCTGCACAGTTTGGACCATTTTACAGCGATATAGCATCTGCAAAGCCAGCAATAACATCTGAATGGGATAATCAAAAATTGCCTCAAATTATATTTCCTAGCCATATTTAATATTTTTGACTGTGAAATCTTCACTCTGAAAGATATTTCACTTTGTTAGCATGCTTTGAATAGTAAGCAAGCAAATGAATTATTTAAACTTCACTGCAAAATGATTATGAATTTCTCTTTCATCTTTGAAGCTTTCAAACATGAGATAGGAGCACCATTAGATTTAGGCAACCTCATTACTTCAAATTGTATTCTTGGGAACAAATCTGTCTTTAGAAAAAGATTACATTTACATGTAAAATCAATTAATTCAGCAAGGAAGATCTATTACATCTTCTCGTTTTAAGGAACTGCATATTATTGGATTAAATTTGTTATTGACTGGTATCTGTAGAACATCAGATGCCTGCAGTTCTGAAATGCTACCCTTAGTTTCAGAACGGTTCTCCCTAGGCAAATATGAAGCCTTTACATAAAAGTTGTTAATTTTTTTGCCATACAGGCAGTAATATTAAAGACCTTCAAAACCTCAATGGACAATAAAAAATTAGTCTAGCCTTGTGACTAAAAACAATGACTGTACAGTAACCCTTTTAAATGCAAGAAAAAAACAAACCTTGAAGAGCTCATATTCTTCTTCCACTTAATGATAAGCAGAAAGCTGAAGAGGAAGCATCAGGACCTTATTCACGGCAGTCTCTGACTGCAGATATTAACTGGCACAGAGATTTCAGAGCGTGAGGAAATTGCCACTAAGGGATCAGAATGGAAGAGGATTCCTGCCAGTCTCTTATTGGTGTGTTCAGGTGAAGTCCCTGAGTTATCCACTGGGAATCCAGGGACTGCTCCTTTGTAAGGTGAAGTTCCCAGGAAACTCAAAAGCCTGAGGGTTCACTTAAATATAATACATGGACTTAAAAAGGATTTAGCAGTAGGCACAGTCTCCAGGGGAAATGAAGGATCAGTAAAAAGAATTAAAATCTCTTCTACAGGATATACATAAAATTTAAGTGCATTAGAGCTTTTACACAGGAAATTATAATTTTAGAATGGATTAACCGTAACCCTAAAGACCATAAAGAGTCACTGCCACTGCATGTTATGTATCAGCCGTGATCATGTACATATGCAGTCATTTTACACGTTGTCCCTAAGTAAGCCTTGTAGGGTTAACACCCATGAATGAACTAGAGCTAAACTGAGTTTACACTTCAAAAAATATGAACAAAAGGTCCATCATCAGGTTTTCAAAATACTTTGCCAAGTCTAGACTCTATCATTCATTAATGTTATCTAACAGCACAAAGTATTTTCTATTATATTTTTCTAGGAGACGTTAGCAAGCCTATTTTTGCTAAAGTTGGTGACATTAAACCCTATTTCTACTGTGTAAAATGCAAATTATGTTTCTTTGTTTGAAAGACCCGCACAGCTCCAGAATAAACTAAAAATAATGCCTGTTATGGTTCAGACCAAAAATAGACAGATACAGCCCAATACCTTGTCTCTGACAACAAACTGAAGGTGAAGCTTAGGGAAAAAGGATAAAAGGATATTATGCATTTTTCCCTCTTCCATAGGGTTTAGCAGTCATCAGTTTAAAAGCTATTTTAGAAAGCTAAAAAATTATTTTACCAGATTCTTGGCTGTTGTATGTTTTGTTCAGCATAATCCTTATGTGTGAGAAAACCAGATTTTTCATTCAGAATTAGAAGCATTTTGTTTGGCTTCATGTCATAAAAGTTGGGTTCTGTTTGGGCCAATTACTGCAAATATGAAAAAAGAAATCTGAAAACACACAAATAGAGCATTTAGGAGAGAAGGCAGGAGGAAACATTGAAAAGGAAATTATTTAGTGACAGAACAGGCATTGAAAAAGCATCCTGCATTTCTATTCTTCTGCAACTTTAAATGCTGAAGCAGTGTCCAAGAGAACAATCTCTATCAAAATGTATACCTCAAAGTTCCTTCCTTGTGATTGCGGTATTTCATCCATATCACAGCCTAATTGTATAATTAGCCCTTGTAAGACACGGGTTATTACATGATCTCAGGTGTAGCACAGACATAATCATTAACATTTCTATCTGTCCTGAATAGCATTTCTTATCAGCAATTACTTTCCGGGGCCTGTAGCCAAAGAAGTAGAAGTAATATGAAGGCAGGCAGACAGAGATCATAAATGTGGATCTGATAAGTGCAGTGTTTAATGCCAAAACTTGAACACATGCTTATTTTGGAAGCTTGTATTTATATTTTCCTTCCGATTTATCTAGCAGCCTGCCCTTGGGAAGTTGTTGCTGTTGCCAGAAGATGGCAAAAATAGCACTGTTAGAGAAGAAAGCAATGCTTATTTCCAGGGTTGATGTTATAAAAAATATGTCGTGCTCATGAGCAAATAAAGGGCATAGCTTGACAACTGACTATCACCATTACAATAGACTGCAATGGGATTGCAAGGGTTGGTTCTGCAATATTTTAAGAGGGACAGCACCCTCAAACACTAATGGATAGTTCCATGTGTACGTGTATGATCTGCTTTAGTTTGGCAGACCAGATTTTACTGCAGACACCTTCTGTCACTGCCAGTCTAAGCCATCGATCTTGCAGTCAGTGTCTGACTCTGCTGCAATCCAACTGCTCACGTTTCTCTCGCTCAGGTTTTCTTTGAGGCTGAAGGAAAACAGGCCATGCTGGAAGGAATCCATAATATTTGAGTTGCAGAGATGCACTTCTGTAGTTCCAATTTTTCCAGCCAAACTTATTATAACAAAGTTTAAAAGTATTAAATCAAATGCAGTAGACTGGGAATGTCAGTCTGGCATGGTGTCGTGTAATTTATCAGACTACTCAGAATGGGGAGCTACTGTATTTCAGTTTCAATATATTATTTTTCCAAGAGAAATGGTAGGTTCTGATAAATGAACAATGAAACAGTTCAGTGCAGTTCATTAATTTTTTTAAAATATTCATACATTTACATATGCAGACTTCAAGCCCATGAAGACTGATAAACTCCTAATTCATAAGATTTGAAACTGCAACTTGTCTTACAGAGAAAAACACGTGTCTGAAGGCAATTTTAGTCTGGTACCACACCTCTCACTTCTGGACAGCACAGGCTGACATAACTAACTTAATGCTGTAGTCTCCACAAAGAAAATCTTTGTTAAGTCTTAAAGGATTCATAAATGTATGTAACCTTTGGGCAGTGGCTCCAAAACTGTTTTCTATCTGATCACTATTTTATCTTTAAATGAACTTCACAAACATTCCCTAGAAGGAGTATCTCTTCCCAACTGCCCCTCCACTATGCTCATACTCTTTTTTTTTCCATTCTGGTCATCTTCTTTTATCTGATTCTTCCAGTACAACTTCAAATATTTTATACATTTTTTCCCTGTTGAACACTCCCTACTTATTCTTCATATATATTTACAGTTTAGTAATTCCTTTGGTTGGAGGGCAAAGAGACAGTGGTCTCCAAGATGAACACAGCCAGCTTCTGGAAGGATGTAAAATGTAAAACTTGTTGTCTCCCCCTTAGTCCCACAGGCTACTTCCACTTTCTCGGCTGCTCTGCCCTTCTGCCCCTGTAGTTCTCTTTCTCCCCTCTGTCAGCCTGGTGCATCCTACAATCCTGGCACTGGCAATGATGGGAGCACCCTGTGAAGTGGAGTAAACATCCATTATAGTGAATGGGATGCAGGGAATGCAGGAAGAGTTAAGGGAAAAATGTTACAGTCTATCAATTAATTGTTCAAAGGGCATTATTCCTGTTTCTTCAATTCTTGTGTTGGAAGAATGTAAGAGGAAGGAGACATCTATAAGAAGCCGCTAGGGTAAAAATCTGAAATGTACTCTTCCAAAAGGACACAAAGCTCGAGTGTGGAAAAGCAGATATAAAGCAGGGGGAGTTGGCCAGGAGCTGCCATTCGCTGCCCAGGAACAGTGGATGTGAGCAATGGTATTGTTTCTCTTGAGCTTTATTCCCTTCTCTCTTTTTGTTATTTCACTTTATATTATTACTAATATTACCATATTATTTTTATCTTTGTTTCAATCATTAAACTGTTGTTACCTCAACCTACAAGTTTTACCTTTTACTGATTCTCCTCCTCATCGCCCGAGCTGTGTGTGGGTGGTGTGGGGGGACAGTGCAAGCAACTGTGTGATACTGATTTGCCAGCAGGTTTTAAACCATGACACACCTCTTAACAGTCATCACCAAAACTGAAGAAGCACCATTATTAACTGCACACAACTACTGCTGTTAAAAGTTTAAGACAGTCACTGAAGACCCCTGATTTCCTAGAGGGCCAAATAAACTGCTACTGAACAAGTTCCAGTTTCCTCCTGAGAGTGTCTGATTACATACTGTTCACACTCAAAAATTTTATGAACAGCTCTTTGGGGAAAAAATAAAATAAATAAAAAAATAATCCTTCACAATAATTGGAGCAAACATAGAAATGGCAAATTATTGCATGGACTACATACTGATCTCTTTTGTAATTACAAATTCGTGTTAAGCATCCTATTTTACAGGATTAAGTTAAGCTGAGAGAATCTGTACTCCATTGCCTCAGAATATGACATCCAAAACCCTGACATGATGCCTTGGGGTCATATGAATCATTCTGTAACATAAATAACTGCTATTGGAATATATCACAAAAGAAGAATAAATTTTAATTGCATCTACTCTGTCTAATGTATGAATTACTAACGGTGGTACTAAAGAGTGGAAATGGCGAATTTGTTCCAAAGTAATTTGGGTATATTTTAAAATTCTACCCAGTAACTGTAGCAACATTCAAAAAGCTCTGATCTAAGTTCAGTAATGAAATTGCATTGACAGATTTTTTGCCCAGTGCTTATCAGTCAGGTACCAAACAAGATTAATGCTTTTTAAATATTTATGAGGCAGAAAGAAAAAAAGAACTGTGCTCACAGAGAATGGATCACTTCTTTAAAGGAACTGAACGTTCCTTGATTTTAGCAAGAGAAATTTGACAAGGCTGACAAGAGAAGAAAGCATGTGGGCAGGAAATCTTGATTCACAGCTCCGTCAATTCATCCTCAACAACCTTGCTATGTGGCTGAATAAGTGACAGTTTGGGATATTTTAAATAAACACCCCCATTGACTGTTGAAAACTATTTTTCCCCACTGCAGTGAAATCATTAAAACGCCTGTGAAGAAGTTGTCATATTTTTTCCACCTGTTAGAAAGAGCCAAAAGTCGAGCTCCAGCAAATCTTGAGGCTGGTGTCACTTGTTTTTTTCCCCAACACTCACAACAGGCTGCAGTGCTGGGAGATGGCTCTGCAACACACTAATGGGCACCCACCACTGGGCGCTGTCACTGCCCTGCGCTCCCGGAGAGCAAGGCAAGAGGCAGCAGGGAATGCAGATGTTTCTGTCTCAGAAACAGAACTTTCTACTCATTGAGTTAATGACAGTCTGTGTTGACTGATTCTAATGTTTTGCACGTTGGCATTCCCATGAAAAGAATGAATCAAGGGAGAAAAAAACCTAACAAAACAAACTGCTTTACCACTATAAAGCCGAACAAGCTAACAGACTGTAACTAACTGCATAACATAACAATCTTAATTATAAGCAGAAGTAATTCCATTCAAACTAGTAGCCTGTAAGCTTCACTCACAAGGAAAAAGCCCTATTTGGTAAACTCCTGGGAGAAAAAAGCAAAAAACAACAAAACAAATTCAAATGCCTCCCCTGCTTCCCCACTCCCAACAGCACCAGAACTCTTCCACTTTAGGCCAAGCTCTTATCATTGAACCTTCTTGTTTCAAAACTGCTTTCAGTATAATCTAAGACTTTACCATTGAATTTTTTCTGAGTTCCTGAAACACTAATTCCATTTTCCTGTAATGGAAACAGGGAAATGATCTTCTGAAAAATAAAGCACAGGATTTCAGCAAGCTGTCTCCCAGGAGAGCAGCTCCAGAGCACTCCAAAATCAAGATTCTCTATAGCTATCTATCCATGTACCCTCATCAGTCTTCCTTTCTCACTTGCAGTTTAGTGATTTGCTTTTAAAAGCCACATTCTTTGTGCCACACATTCTCCAGAAAAGACCACCTAAGTGCCAGCTGGAGTTTTATTTACTTTCCAGAACCATCAAAAGCAGAAGAGATGCACAGTTCCCAACCCTCTCTCCAAACAGACATGGCTGGGCTTTGGCTTTTAAAGAAAATACACCCAGGAAAATTAAAATTGTTCCCTATATTGGCTAAGCTGCAATACTTGACCACAAAACTTCTGTGTAGCCGTAAGTTGTATGAGGGGAAATATGCTTGATTTTAGCTTGCTAGCAACATAGGGTGAGAGAGTTACAATCCTATAAACATAAGAATAAAACTAGTCATAACCCAATATGAGTCATTAAGACAGAAACTACAGCTTATTCAATCCAATCATGATAGCCCCGAATCTGAAATTTTAGTTACCAGGAGAAAAAAACAAAACAACCAAACATAGACTGCCTTTGTGTGGTTCTGGTGGGAAGAGAAGGGGGTAGAATTTGGCACGTGGAAAGAGGTGACTTTTCACCTATTCCAGCCAGTATTGTCAGCACCAGAGCGAATACAGCACCAAAGGCACTGATACTGAGGTGCGTTTTCTCGGGCAGGTGCATGTACATTCTGTGATACGTACACATTAGACACTTCAGACAGATCTGCACCAGAGACAGGAAGATGAGTGATGGTAGAGAAACTACCTGAAAGATTTCTTCATATTGCCATGAAGGAATGGATGAATTGTAGAGATGTGCACAGGTGCCAGCATGAGGTTCATAGAATCAAGTCCTGAAGTGTACTTGGGAGGTTTACAGACCTCATTCTGATCTCTTTCATCTCTGCTGTCCTGTGCCTTTAAAAGTAAGTTAGCAATTTAAACATACGTCTACTTTGACATGCTGACTTCAGGAGAAAGTAAGAGAAATTTGGGTTAATGCACAGCAGGAATGTTTTTGACTTCTATACTTTGTGCTGCTTCTCTGCTCAATTCCCCTGTACCTTCACTATCCAAATCTTGCCGGTGTTTTCAAAACTGATTAGGTCAAGCTCTGTGACAAAACTGAAGTTAGGCAATGCTTATCAGCCCTATCAGTGCAAATTTAAACAGTTCTAAATGCTTAAGAAGATTCCTACCGTCAGTGCTGAGCACAGCAGTCTCTCTATCATCTCACCTACTCTAAGCATCATCCTGGCACTATGATCATGGGAAGAAGCTTAATCAAACAGAACAATCTACATTTCTTCATTTCATGGAAATGGAGATTTTACTAAAATAAACAAATAAATGCATTGGGCACCTTTACAAAGCAGCATTACTAGTTTACTCCGCAATATTTTTTTTCCTTACTTAACAGTGATATAGGTAATTATTTCCATCATTATTCATCTATTTTGAAAAGTTACAACTACTTGAGTAGGAAGTGCAAAGAGCCATTAAAAAGCCACAGATGAGAGTATATGCTTCTATTCCATGCCTACAGTGCAATGCTTCATCTGTGCATGCACTGACACTGACACTTGTCTCCTGAGAAAATGGTGCTGATAGGAGACTGGGGTTTGATCACCCTGTGTCCCTTTCAGTCTCACTTCACATAATCTCTTCTTCCTTCCACTCAAAACTTCCAGTTGATTTCCATCTCAGGATGGAGTATTCTACTTTCTCCCTATTCTTCTCCTTGCAAGGGCAGATCTAACTTGAAAATTAAATGTAGAAATAGCTTTCTAATGCCGGCTCAGCACGTGAGAACAGGATGCAGCTCTCGTCCTGCCCTGTTGTCCCTGGCAAATAGATAAGCATCATCATTTTTTCAAATGATAAAGAGGCAGATTAGGTTTTTTGCTTTCTCTGTACTTTTCTAGGAGATAAAAGCAATTAGTATAAAGGCTGCAAGTGCATACAAGCAGGCTATTAATCATACAGTTCTGATATTCTGACAATAAATACCATCTTTCTGAACTGGTCCCCCTGACTTCATTTGGATTTACTATTAGTAAGTTATGATGACAGAATTCAGACTTCCCAATACAGAACATTGGCTGAATACATGTAGAATAAAAATATTCAAGCATGGAAGAGCAATTAAAAAGAATAGGAAAGTAATATTTTCTATTACTTGGAAACATAATCTAAAAAAAAATTAAATGTGTTTAATACACACAATGTGATATGTATTTCAGAATTTTCTTTAGGTGTTATATCCTGAACTCAGAAGTTTCAATGCCAGTAAGAGAAAGATAAAATAAAAGTGACTTGATTAAAGATATCTTATGGTAAAAGCTAACAACACCCTCCCTTAAGATTACACTAAAGAAATCAAAATTTTTTTAAAAGTATCCATTCTATTGAGTATCAGTTCTGCTACTGTACAAGTGCAATCAAATTAAGAACTTTTGTGAGCTTCTTTGGATTTAAATGGAATAACCAGTGTAACATGGATGAATTTAAATAAAACAAAACACAACAGCTTAATTCGGCACAAATCTTTCCAGGTGAAGCTCTTCTGACCGCCACACTTCCAGCACTTCTGGCTATCTTGGCTCTGATTGTCCTTACTTCAACTTGATCCCCTGCCTGAATCCCTCTTTCAAGCTGTTGTGTATCTGAGGATGTAGACACGGGATTTATTCGCTCTTGGACACAAACCCCTTTGTAGTTTTTTCACTTATCAACCCAAATTTATTTGTCAGACTTGAATTTAATTCAACTTTTTTTTTTTTTTTTTTTGAGAAAAACCCAGTGGTATCCCAGCAAAAAACCCAGCTTTTTAGTTTTTAGATCTAATATTACTTATTAAAAGTATCTGCAAGAAAAAGAAGCATTCAAATAAATAAATAAATGTGTGAATAAACAATCCTTGAAATGCAGTTCTTGACCTGTGTAAGTTATCTATTGACATGCAGCCTGTAGAGTTTACACTACTCCCTCAACTGTCTAATCACATCACTTTGCTAAGTTCTTCTTGTGCAAACATCTTAGTATTTATGATTTACTTCTAATCCCTGAATTAGTCAGAAAAAGGCTCTGTTGAATTCCAAATAAAGGACTCAAAATGCTAATATTTTTCTCTTACCATACAATTGCTACTCTCTCACCTTCCCCCCTTGCAATCACTTCTCTATTGCTTGCTATGACTCACTATAGTACACTGAAACAATTAAAACAAAATAAAATAAAATAAAAAAAAAAATCCAGGGATGAATAAGCTCATCATACTAATCAAAAATAAAAAGTGTTCAGAAGTAAATGTGGCACCTTGAAAATCTGGCTTCAACACCTTTGTGTGTTTCTGTTTACTTCAATGTAAAGTGAGGAGGAGTAAAAGAACATACAACAATATTTAATATAAGACAAAATATAAGAAATATTTCTAATCTATTTTTAGAATGTGTGGAGAAAAGCATCAAATATTTTACCAAAATAAACTTCTGGACCAGCTTGGTTAATGAAGAGCTGCACTATCTTGGGCAACTCATGGTAAAAACCATTTTCAAACTTCCTGATGTGACTGCATTCAAATATTTGAGCAAGTCTGACAAACAGTGTCAGGAGGACTCTTCCCCTTCTTGCCTCAGTGGAATGACAATGGTAGAAAGTGATGTTGTCTGACTACCCCTTTTTCATCACCCAGCAAGAAAAGTGTCTATAAACTGCCTTTCAGAACAGCTGTGGATGGCAGAGATGTTGCTTATCCCATTCTGTTCTTTTTCTCCCATCCAGTTGACATCTTGGATATCAGACAATACATACAAACATACAAGCACACTGGGTCTTGCTGGCCTGTCAGCCTTGCAAAAGCTACCACAATTAAGGGTCCAATAAGTCAGTGAAATAAAAGCCTTATTTTACCTCTCTTAAGTTTGGATGAATCTTTGCATTAGTATTTACAAGGGATCATGAAAAAAAATTGGATTAAAGGACCAAACTGACTTAGAAGTTCAAGGTTCCTCTTCACTTTCAATGGACTGCAATTCCTATACTTTATAAGTATTTCAAAAAGTGTAACTCATTTGCTGTGCTAGGAAATAATGAAATTCTGAATTAATTTAGGTGCTGATAAAAGATTGATGCAGCCTGAAAATTAATTTTAGTAAATTTTTAATCTCACAGCTGACAGAGAGGTTTTTCTGTAAGGACGTGTCTTGTGCACGTCTATGTCAGGCAGAACTCACCCATCTCAGATAACTGGTATTACTAACAGATGCTATTTCAAATAATTTCCATGTTTCATTTTAAAACTGATTTCTTAAAAAACAAACAAACAAACAAATGCCCAAAAAACTAATATACTTTTCCATATATATGTTCTTTCCAGTATTTCTTTGTGTCACTTGACAAATACCAATGTCCAAGCATCATCACTCATAAAGAGTCTTTGGTACTGTGCATGTGCTGCCTGTTCTCAGTGGAGTTGCCTTCCCTAGTTCTCTAAAATCACTTTCAGGCTTGAAATATTGAGAAGAGATCACATTGAAAGCAATCATTCTCACAAATACGCGCCTCAGTGAAATATTCTTCACTCTTTAAATTCAAGGAGGGAAAAAGGAAGCAGTTAAAACCACACAGTGGAGGAAGAGCTGTTACACCAGCATTAGCAGGACAGTTTTGGTAAAGCCTTACACATGCAAAGAAGAATTGATGATTGCAGTAGTAAAGAAGCCAGTAGTAAGAGATGAAGAATGAGCAGGCAGCCAAGAGGAATTAGGAGCAACAGAAGGGTAATGCAACTGATCCCTTGCCACAGTTTATTTCAATAAAAGAATGAAGTACTTAGGTGAAGAATAGCCTCTATTTACCCTTGATTACAGATTTAATGCAGCAATTATCAGGTGACGTGCTTATGTCCTGTGTTACACACAAGGTCAGGCTAAGTTCACGTAATAGTTTCTTGCTTTTAACACTTCCAAATAATTTTGAATGGAAGTTTTGGTCATTGTTAATGTACCAGACTTTTACTTCTATTACAGAATGAATTAGAGTCTAAAATCTCAATTAGACATTCTATAAATAATATGTTCAGTAAACCTCATTAAGAGGCAATCCCATATAGGACATTACAGAGGTGATGAGAGATCTCTTAGTTCAGTTTATGCATAGCCATTCAGTCCAAGAAAACCTCATTCTTCCTGAACAATCAAAATATCTTTTAAGTTTCCAGTTTCACTAAATGAATATAAAAATATGTTCATAAGTACATATCAGTTGTAATTATCTACTTTTCCTAAGTGTCAATGAGGTAGGACTATGAAAATAGAAAAAAGAGCCAGACCAAAAACTGTTTTCTTTTAAAAGACAAGTTGAACCTTGTCAGATTCTCAGCCACTTTCTCAGAAGTGAATAAAGCACGAGGAAATCTTTCCATCTCAGAAAGTGCAAGGTGCTACACAGCAGGTACAGTGGCAACTCCCTCTGCCTTGTTGCTGCTGTTTCACAGAGGCTGGCAAAGCAGTGCAGAAATAGGCAGAGCCATCAATATCTGGGCATGAATTAGTTTCTAACCAACCTTCACCATCTTTAGCAGGAGCTAGGTACGTGGTAGTTTGTCTACATCACTTCATAAATTTATTCCAGATAAAAGATAGATCTCATGTTTCTAAAAATAAATATATTTGAGTTTGGGGTAATTTTAAAAATGCAAAATTATAGTCTTATAACAGCATCCAGGGGCAGCAGAAGTTCAGATCACTCAGCAAAAGCACAGCCTATTTCCAGCTTTTAGATTTTTCACTGAGTACAACTGCTCTGGGGATACCCAGTGTGTGATAACCAGGTGCCAGGCAAGAGTTCCCAAATGCTCTTCCACTCTGCTGAATTATTAGTTTGGCTTTCTTCTGTTCCTGATGGCTATTATGGTGATGATGAAGCTGGAAGTATTCTGCACTGGGTTTTCTCAGAAGAATCTTTGATTTACAACACTCAGTCCAGGTGCTGCCCAAAAGCCAACAGCAGGAGTGAAAGCAATTGCAACAGAGGACTGGCACTGCTTACAAAACAGGATACAGGTTTCTCAGAGGGCTATGACAGCCTTTTCTTTCTTGTCAAAGAGACAACTTTTCAGAAAAACTGATAATGTGATGCAAAATGTTTACACAGTGGTTTTAAACAGGAATCAGATGAACAAGAGTGGCCTCCCAGCACCACAGGTTCCAAAGGAACTGCAGTGAGAAAAAAGAAACCAGAATGGGATGATCCCTCCTCAGATTTCCAACTTCAGGTATTTTGGAAACTGTAGACTCTTCAGCAATGTGAGAACAACAAAATCCTGCATAAAAGAGATGGGGAAATCTTCCTGGTCACTGTATCATGACGACACTTAAAGAAGGTGGCTTGCCCGTCTGAAGACAGTGACACATTCATGTTCCTTACAGGACAGGCATTTCAAGATTTCCCAGGATTTCACATGGATGTTGTTACCAAAATCTGCAGGAGGTGCCTTTGCTGGAATTCACTCCCACCGAGTTTTCAGACACAACTAACACAATCCCCTTTCACTTGGGCACTGATGGGAACAGCCACAAGTCAGAGCTGCTTTCAGCAATCCAGTGCTTGAGAGGAAGTGCTGATACCATTTCATTTATATCAGCCAGAACAGTTGACATCGCTTTGAAGGTGTAGACCGTTCACTAGGTCTTCCACCTGCTCCAAGAAAGAATCCTCCTCACCTTGTTGCCATTTAGCCATCATCTCTCTTTTTCCTTTTTTCTTCAGGAAGGTTTAGAATTAAATGTCCAGACGACTAAAATTACTTTCGTTTGTTTCTCCAGGATTTAAAGCCACTCACAAAACTGTGGATTTTATCTGTTTTTCCATTTGCAACTATGCATTTAAAAAGTAATTTGTTCTACAGACATATATTTCATCTGCAGAAAAATGAAAATATGAAAAAAAATGCTTTCAGAATTATTTGGACTACAGTGAAAGAGGTTTTGATATTTAAAATCCAGAAAAAAACCCCCAACAACAAACCCCAAACATTTGATGATCTCTTAGGCAGCTGGAATAAATTATTTGGAGCACTGTGTTGTCAAGCAAACTGCTGTAAAGATAGAAGTTATGTAAATTAAGATTTCAAGAAGAGAAAGTTGAGGATTGATTTAATTTCATGCAAATTTTCTGTCATAAAATTCTAGGAATCTGTGCTAATATTTATATAGACAGAAGCAAGTGAGCCTAGCAAGGCCATTTCCTGGAGGCCAATCCTCACAACACACAATACCAAAGTAACATTCATCTTCATTCTGCAGACTCTTCTCTCCACACCAAAAGCCTGAGTGCATGACGGGATGGGCACTGTACCACAGCATGTGCTCAGTCCCAAACACCTCTAAACACTTCAGAACTGCAAATACAAGAGTTCAAGACATGGATTTGATTGCTGATTGAGAAATATACATCAAATAATGGAGAGTTACAAATGGTATCAGGGAGACAGTGTGCTTTTAATTTTAAACAGAACACCACAAAGCAAGAAGCCTAGTTATTAGATTGGAACAGGGTCATCTCAAGTGTGTTTTCTCACCTGAGTCTAAGAATAAATGACACCAATTATATCTAACATCTCAGATGATAAGCGAAGTGCTGAATACCTATTCTGGTACCTATTCTGGACTTGGGGCTTACAAAAACATTGTTCTATTATTTTTCTTTTAGAACATAAATGAATCTGATTATGTGTAGGAGTAGCACCTAAAATAGGCTGTGGGCCTGGTTTTGGTGTATTTATTACATAATTATTCATGGTAAACAAGTGCTCTGCAAAGAAAGACTGCAACAAAGCTTGGCTTTTCTATACTTTGCCTGCTAACTTCCAGCTGGCCACACCAGATGTCTATACATGCCCTGCTTCCTTAGGAAGCCAGGCTGTCACTTGGTAGGTATTTAGCTTAATTCTATCTGCTGCTGATGGGGGCAGTCGTGGTGGCTTCCTTTTCACGGGGAAAGCACTGTTTTTCCTGTTCTAGATGGATACAAAAGTGACATCACTGCCACAGAGTCAGCTCCCAGTCTCTGCATGTAGGAGCAGAAGTGGATTCAGGTGTATTTCAGATGGGTTTCCATCTCTATCACCTTGGGATATGGAGCCATAGGTAGTGACAGACTAACATGAGAGGCAGTGACAGAGTAACAGACAGCAGAAGTTGACCAGCTGTAGGAATATTCTTTCAGAAAGTTAGTCATCAGGTTAGGTTAAAGCCAATATAAATCATAATTTACTAGGTTGGCTCAAAGCAGAAGTGTTAGTTATTGGTATTGTGCAAAAATTACCTTGCTACAAAGTTCAGAGAATACTCCATTACACATGCAGAAAGAAACCAATTCCAGTATATTGTATTTTAAATGATCACAGTTGACATGGTCCTGAACTATCTTCTTTTTCAAGAGGACACATTATGACAACCTTGAAAGAAGGTATTCCGACTAATAGGTTTTTTACTCTGTAATTCAACACAATTTATGTTTATTATATGGTGTCCTTCATACAAGTATATAAAACATAATCTTTGCAGTCAACAGTAAATTGAAGACAATAGCAGACAAACGCAATGCAAAGGGACTGTCCTGTGGGGGAAAATGTGTTCTAAGTAGACAGGAACAAGGAAACTGGGAAAAAGCCCAGCCCTCATTTGATGAGATATTAAAACACAATGAATAATGAAGTGACCATATGAAATATATTATGTTCATTGTGAATTCTGAAAACCTATTCTTATGTTAATCCAAGACAATTAGGGAATCATTCAGAGAATCAAAAATGTTAATAAGAAATGATATAAAATGGATGTGGAAAGTGCAAAATGTCTTTTGTCTTTCCTCTACACTTGTGTCTTTCAAGACACTAGGGATAAACCACAAATTGAGCTGAGACTTCTTTCTTGTCTAGCAGCTTGCTAAGTGGTAAAAAGGATAATCAAAATGACTTCTAAACATTTTTACTTCCTCCACGGGAAAAAAACAAAAAAACCCAAAACCAACAAACAAAACCACCACACTGTCAAAGGACATACACAATTTACTAAACAGTATTATTCTTTCTCTAAATACTCTAAGAAGGACTGGTAGATGACTGCTACAAAGCTGTGATTTCCAGGTGTGATGTGACCCCATCAAATGACATGAACTACGTCATTTGAGATGAGGAGAAAATTTATTCTTTAACTTAAAGAACACAGAATTCATCGAGCCTTTGAGGAGCAAAATTTGAGAGATAATCGTTAATTTAACCTACTTTCAATTCTCCTTTCTTAACAAACCCGTTTCTAATGCTAAATAAAGATACAAGTTTTAAAATGTTTTTTCATGTTGGAGACTTCAGACAATACCTGCAGAAAAAGTCTTCACTCTGATTTATGTTTGTTTCTGCCTGTGAAGGCTGTTACCCCAGAATGCCATATTTGCACTTTTACGCTGTTCTGTTCCATAAGGAAGGACCCTTTAAAGTTCACTAATAGCAGTGCACACAAAAAAACCACTTGCAGTTAAATGCAGAAAGGAAATACAATCACCACTGTGCATTCTCAAACTAGGCTGTGAACCAACTCATTGAGATCCAATGCTCTTCCAGGCTAAAGAACACAAGCAAAGTTAAAGTAAGCTAAAACCAGAAGCAGCTGAGAGTAGAGCACAAAGAAAAGTTCTGTCAAGGAATCAGTGACTGACTCTGCATTGGCTCTGCTACAGTTCAGTTCATTAACTCTAAATGCTGTAGATCAACTCATTGTGGCCTTATTTCTAACAGCAATAGCTTATGCAGTATCTTTGGAACTTAATATCCATACTGCAGAGAGTTAATAGAGGGATCTAGTCCCAAATAATTAACTATTTCAATTATTTTATATTAAGTATTTATTAAAATATTAACTACTGTCCTCTTCCTTGATCAGAAGAAGATGCTTACTAATGGAAAGTTTATAAAAATGCATGCTTATAATGTTCTGAAATTATAACATTAGTAGTTTCCAAATAACTGGGGGGAGGTTAAATGCATTTTAATTCCAAAGCAAGAACAAAATTAATTAAAGTAATAATTAAAGTGCTTAGAAACTGTTTTTTTCTTTTACATAAGCTCAAACTGTGAAGAACCAAACTCATTCAACTGAGTTGGAAGAACAACTTCAAATTCCCAGGCTGTTGCTTCTGGACAATTAGAGAGCTTACAAGGAGAGAGAAACAGCGAGCTAGGCAGGGAATGGGTAACAGAAATGTTATGTGTTTTCAAAACAAGGGTCTACTAATCATTTCCTTTACACCTGCCTATACCTAGAAACTTACTGCCACCGAAGAGAGAACACACACACAGAGTATGAGAGTCTGGCTCTCTGACGGCACAGCAGGCAGAAACCCTGCAGGAGTCTCTGCAAATTACTCACAGGACACAGGTTGACTGCACATCACACTGAGCACTCACACACAGGGCCTGTCTTGCCACTGCCTTTATAGCCTATGGAGATGCTCAGTGATGTGTAAAGTGGTACTAAACCGCTGGCAAGGGAAGAATTCTGAATTAATAAGGCTTTCCACACAAGAGCTCAAGTCACAAGTGAGAAGAGTAGTAAATTTGGCAAATCAAGTTTATAAACTCCTCAAGATGCATGTTTGCACTTTTTCATGGGAAATTCTTGCTGCCTTATTAAATTTACCTATCAGCCATTTTCAATAACCTCAAAATAATAAAAATTACGCCTGCACCAGTCTAAGGTGCAACATTCCGTGATCAGACTATAGTAACTTACACCAGTTTCTCCTTTAATTATAGCTATTTCTGAAAAAAAAAATCTTTCCCACATTCTTTCTGGCTACAGAAGGAGATGTAACAGTAATCTTTGTGCAATGCCATTTTTAAGGTAAATTTATGTTCCAGATTTTCATGTTAAGTGCCTTAGTGGTAAAAGCAGCTCTGAAAGACAGCATATTTATGCTTAAATTTGAATGTCAAAGCAAAGCCAAGTGAAAAAGAAAATCAGATGACTTTAGGATTTCTTTTGTTTTAAGTCAAATTTGGATTGCTTATTTTAATTATTGACTAAGCCTCCTTTTTTTGGGGGGATGGGGTAACCAACCACCTCTTAGCATTTGCAGGGTTTGCCTGGATATGGTTATTTCACACTCAGGCTGTCTCTTCATCAGTTTATACTCAGGACTGCACACGTTTGAAGATCGTAATGTTTAATGTGCTGCCTACTGTCTCTGCAACATCCCAAACCCATATCTAATGCAGTGCATGCAGTTAGTCATATAATTTAATTAATTTTTTGGATGATCTCCATGTTCCAAGTATGCTGTTTGTAAAAGGAAGAGCATCACTACTAAAAAGGCTCATTTGTCACAATTTGAGATTTTGTTGGTTTAACTTGGAAGAAATATTCTGACGTATTTTCCAGGTTACTCTGATCTGAACTAAATATCTCTTGAGATATTTTAGCCTTGAAGTAGAATATTCACACACACATATACACACAACCCACAGGATTGTGTTCCACCAGAAGCCCATCTACACACTTCCCCCATAACTTACTCCACTATCCTGCACTCTTCTTTGGAAGTCCCATAGCAATTTTATCTTTAAATTTCCCTTTCTCACAGTTGCAGAATGGACCTGGAAAATGTGGCCTTAGAAAATCAAATCATCCCAGCAATCTACAAAACTAAATTTGAACCAGTCTCTGTACTGGTGGGTTAGTCACAGATACAGAGAATCCAAGGGCTTCAAGTTTCCAAAAAAAAAGAATATAAACACCATATTTCAAAGTAATGAAGTTTTACATAATATTTACACAGTTTACAAAAAAATAATTTATATATTTAATGTATTTATATTATGGCAAACAAACATAAAAACTGGGGAAAAAACTATTACCTCTGGGCTCATACCAGTGCAAAAGACGTAATTTGTTTTGCCTTTCACTCACTTTCCTTCAAAACAAACATTTCATGGTCCAAACTTGTGCATTTCCTACCTAATAAACTTTCTGAAGCCCAGCCCTGGGGCTCTGGGCCAGCTGAGCAGGGGGCAGTGGCACATCAAGGCAGCAGTGGGGCACTTGGGGAGGGCAAAGCAGCCACTGACAGTGGCACAGGAAGGAGGTGTTTGAACTTTCCAGTGAAACAGGTTCCTTCAAAACTATTCCTGAAACCATCTCTGGGCACACAGGATGCTGAAAAACAGCCCAAAATTCGTAGGCATTTTTCTTAAAGGCCTGGCCCTATAATTCTTTCATTTTGACAATTGCCTCTGAGAAGGTCTAATATTCTTACTGTGATTTGGTGTCAAAATGCAGAAGAAGAGGCAAATATAAGAGGAAAATTAAATCCAAAGCTTTTTCAAGAAAGTGCCACACAGCCTAAGAATTCCTTCTTCCTGCAGATTTGTGCAGGGGTTCTTTGCAAGAATCATCAGCAAACTGGCAAATCTTTCCAGACCTTCCTGCTGTCCCTGCATAAGTGTGTGATGGGTTTGATAAACACCAAAAAACTCAGATTAGGGTTTTAGTTATAGCTAGGCCCCAATTTCATGGGTCATGTGGTTAGGGACAAGTATCAGCTGACTTAAGTGACCAGTGAGATATTTCATGCCATCTGACATCAGCTCGTCTATAAATCAAAGAGCAGCTCCCAGTGTCCCTCTCTTCTCCCTTCGGCCGTGCTGAGAGCACCTTGCTCCTGCAGCTCAGAAAG